>JZKD02S0814380.1:0-14482 GCA_000966675.3 Picea glauca | reverse complement strand
AACATAGGGACTATGATCATTGGGTCACTATTTTTTGGATTTCAATTATAAAATTCAAAGTCCTAGTTGTTCCTATACCTTTGTTCACAACTGGTACTATTATCCTCTATTGTATTATGTTATTGACCTTTGTATCTACAAAGGATTCTCCTTCTTCAAATAAAGTGCACTTACGGGGTGGTTCTAAAGGGTACTATCTTAACTCAATATTTGCAACAATTTCTTGATGGGATATAGAGCCTTTTCCTCTCATCAATTGAGCCAATAGTTCTACCAATGTTAAAGAATCTTCACTTTTTGTAGAATCGTCTATCGATTCTCTCACAACATCTCCTTCCGAAGCAGTTTATAATTCCTCCTGTAGTTCATCTCCTAACCTCATACTCCACCAGGGTATGAAATCTTGACCTTATACCTTTGCATTTTCCTTTATATGAGTGTATCCCTCTAGCACCTCCTCTGCCTCCTCCATTTGATCATCGTGCACAGGCATTCCTTCATCACTTCCCTTGTCACCATCTCACCTATTGTTGTTCTCTAAACACTTATACTCAACATTTCTTCCCCTCTCTTTTGTAGATCACCCATATGGACTTTCAAAACTACTCCATGCAATTGATCTCTTCTTGGATGACTCTCTTCTCTGGCCCTTTTTCACACCTCTAGATCCATCTTCCTTATTCCACACCTCTACCTCTCACATCTCCTTCTTCTCTGCTACCTCCCCATTGTGAGGTTCTACTCTACCATGGGGTCGAGTCACATTTGCATCAACCCTTTCTCAACACACAATATTTTGATCCACAATGGTATAAGATCCAAAATCCTTCCTCTCAGCACAACCCAAAAATCCCTTTTAGTAACACTAAAGGACTTGCTACAATCCATGGAAAACTCCACAATATATCCTTCTATCACCTAATCAAGCAAAAAAATCAATAACATGGGTTCATTTGTTATCTAAGGTATCAAATTCCTTGATGTTTTCTTGATCCCATACCATAGGTTCCTCAAATTACCTCAAGGGGTTATTTTTAGTAGGGAAATTTTAGAGGCTAAATTTCTCCAATGTGTTAATTTTCCATGATTTTTCCAAAAACAATATTCACAAATTTCCTTTTTTTGTAAAATTGATTTTCCCAAATCCTATAGAATAAAATTATTTTACCTTAAAAATAACCCAAATTTTATAGAAACTATATAAAAATCCTTAAAAATTTGAATATTTTTACAAAATATATCACTAAACATTTTATAGTTTGTGTATTAAGGACTATTAAGGTTCGTCAAGGTTTCTACATTATGAGATAAATTTCCATCCTTAAAATTATCAATAATTTTTAGTTTGTCTTTTCAACCATTCATATACTAAACTAGAAAATTCAACAAAGAAACATTCATGCTTATATGAATAAGAATACCTCTATTCCACCACTCAAGTTCTGCATGCAGGTTCTAAGTCTCTCTTTGGGAAACTCATTCTCTTTTTCAGTTATCTACCCCTAAATTGTTATAGCAAATTTTGCCTCACCCCATGCAACTTGCTTGAATGGCCTTTCCATTTCCTTATGCAGGATTGAAGTCCCTTTTTGTACCTTCCAGACCCAAAAAATCATAGTTTTCCACATATACGTGCCCTACCAGTTAGACAACATGTGTATATGCAAGTTGCACCACTACAACCCACATACATCGGGTTTGGTGCTTAAAATTAAAAAAATGTGTCAGTTTTCCATGTCACGTCACGAGATCCATGATCCTTGACCTTCCATATACTGGAAACGTTCTGAATCGACCCTTTAGTTATAATTGAAGGCTATAAATTGAGCCATATCCAAGCCGTGGAGGAGAGAATTCAACTTTTGAGAGTAAAGATACTTTGGAGAAATTTTCACTTCACATTGAGTCTACATCCCTTTATCATTTAAAGTCGAAACTCATTGTTCAACCCTCAAGCTCTTCCTTCTTTGATGGAGAACCTCATTGTCTCCTTTATATGAGATTGCATTTGGTGGAGGATTGAAGTGGTGGAGGCCCAGCTGGAAGGGACTTAGTTTCTCGGTTCTGAGATGTGTTGACACAGAATTTTGTCACTTATACACTTTTGTTGGTCATTTTTTATAGAAATATTTTTTTCTCGTCCAATTGATATCTTACAAATATTTGAATTATTATTCCATGGGCGTATTTTTCATGAATGTTAATGAATTATGTTATTTTCTATGCTAACATTATATATTATCACCATATTCTTGTGTATCTTGGTTGTTGAGGACAAGTTACAGGTCTAAAGCTTTGAGTTGCATGTTCAATGATGGTATTCATCGAACGTCTGGACGAGGTAGGCTCTTGATCTTGTCTTGTTAGCATTTCATTTATATAGAATACTTGGGATTAAAATTGATTTTTGAAGTCACTCCATCTGTTGTGGTTTACCCCATTCAATAGAGAGATTTTCCTCATAACATAAATCTACAGTGATGTGACCTTCAATGATATGTTTGAGGTTTCTTTCTACAAGAAACTGTTTGGATCCAACAACAAAAACGATTGTTGGCACTAAACACTAAACTTAGGGATCAACATGCAAGCTAACAACAAACCCATTAGCACCAACATTTTGAATACCCTCAGGGAGGACAAGGTCTCACTTGAGGCACTAATTGGCATTATAGGGACAAATTTAAAAGATAAAGAAGTAGAACATAAATTATATTTATTTTTACAATTTAAAACATAATCACTCATCATTCATAACATGTATTTCTCATAATTGACATAACTCGCAATTTTTTTAAGAAGGGGGAACTAGTATCCATTACATTCCATATCAAAACAACAAATTAGATGCATGCATAACTCCTTATGTCTTCCTCATACAATACCTATCATACTACTCGGTCCCTATCCTGACAGCATAACCATATGCATTTTCTAAATCCCCCCCACCAATCGACCCCAATTACCCCTATTTATACGTATTTGGATCAGTAGCCTTCTTTTACATTCATTACTCATCCCTTTTCTTCACATTCATGTAGGGTGACCTTGCACACGTTACATTCTCACTCCACATGCTATACAATGTCACAAAGTCATGCAAGAAAAACCATTGTGCACACAACAAAACCAAAGTGTGCACACTACAGAAGCATGCGGAAGTTTTCAAAATGAAAAAATAGGGTGTTAATAATAACCTACAAAAAGGGAAGAGAGTAGTCCCTAGTAGATGGCCACTTTGCAAGATGTGTGAAGAGACCAATAATCATCTTATAATCGATTATTTCTTCTCTATTCACATTAGGAGGGATATAGAACATTTGACATATTGCAAGGAATGTGTTCTCTAGGGTTTTTGTGGAGGAAGGACTTAGAGTTTGTGTGGAAATTCTATGGTGAAATCCTATACAACACTCCTTGTGATTCTAGCTCGGGTAATCGAGTTGGCTAGGAATGCCAGCTTATTTGAAGATAGAAAAATTGTTCCTTTGCAAAGTGCATCAGAGGGTCTTAGAATCTTAAAGAACTTTCCTCAACTAAAGTGGGATAAGATTTCCAGGAAACCTCATGTAGAGGTAGTGAATAGGGAAGATGTGTGTGCTTTTCTTGATGGGGCTACATAGGGAAAAATGCAATGATGTGGGGTAGGGGGTGTGTTATTTATAAATGAAAATCACATTCTAAGGTTCAAGGTAGGTATGGGGTAAGGTACTAATAACTATGCATCGTTGATGGCCCTTAAGCTTACTCTTCTATTGGCTAATGAAAAATGGGTCACTAATCTATGGGTTTTTGGTGATTCTATGCTAGTAATCAAATGTATCAGGAAGGAACATAACCACTTAAATTTCTTATTACAACCATTGTTGGAAGAGGTATAGGGTGTTTGTAACTTTTTTAATTATAGCATTTTCAATCATGTGTACAAGGAAAGGAACTTTGAGGTTGATGGTTTATCTAATGTTGGATTGTATGTGTCACAAGGGTAGTGGTACATTTTGGAGGAAAAAGAAGGATTGGTCTCATAGTACTATCATCTTCCTTTTCATGAGCTACTATAATCTGAATCCTATTCTTTTGGCTGACACTATTTTTGACACTATTTTTTATATGTAGATCTATTTTGTTTTATATTGATTGTCTTAATATAGAGGATATGATATGTAAATAGGGACTAATCTCTATATTTAGTGGGAACTTCATGAACGGTCAAGGTTATTTAGAATGGTTTTTTTAACTAAAGATAGTTTTTTTTTTGTCTTTTCTACAATTTATGATGGAATATAAATCCACTACTTATGGAGAATTTGAAGTTGAAAGAAAATCTATGAAACACAGTAAAAGTGTTTGAAAAATGTAACCTTGTTCATCAAAATAAAATTACAATTTTTTAATATGAAAAACAAATAAATAATGAGAGAACTATGTTATAGTTAAACAAATAAAAACACCTGGCTATAAAAAAAAACATTGAAAATTTAGATATGCACCACCACCCCTATGACCATCACCATTGCCACAATCACTAGCACCAAACCCTCCATTTCTCGCATGCAGATCGAAATCCATCACTCATAAAAATATTGGTCATAACTGCCTAAAAAATAAAATTTAAAATAAAGATCGTTAAATTTCAATATGACAATATATTCAAATTTTAAATATGTATTATGTTACCTAGATATCATCGAAGGTGAATTTTTCATAGGGGATTTGAGTCTACACAATAGGCATGTGAATGCCCATGTGAGCACCTTGGAAACATGAAACATAACTATAAAAACATGATTATTATTAGATGTATTAAATAAAATTTTCAATTTCAATCTATATACACCTATTTTTATATCCATGCTTCTATGAAAGATGGGGTTCTAGATGTGCCCACTCTAGTATGTATAATTGTATGGCCCCACTCATGTTTTTACATGATAGCACTGTTGGCACCCCCTGCAGTTGGACTTTCGTGTGATGACAAT
Source organism: Picea glauca (assembly GCA_000966675.3). Lineage (NCBI taxonomy): Eukaryota > Viridiplantae > Streptophyta > Pinopsida > Pinales > Pinaceae > Picea > Picea glauca. Next base: position 9,503 of record JZKD02S0814380.1, on the reverse strand, counting down.
AGATTTAAATGCTCAGATTCATATATATGTAATAATCATTGTTTCAAAATTTGGGATGTAACTTGGATTCAATCATTGTTTCATAAATTATACCTCATTGACTTGAAAAGCATTATCCACTATGGTATGAAACTTAGGTGGGGTGCCCATCTCTACAAAGGTGGTTTTTCATTTAGGTTCGGACTTAGGATCTTTGAAAACACACTTTATTTAGATCGCATAGTCTAAATGGTGGACATGTGAAGAAAGTTAGGATGAAATATTCAATTGTAAATATCTAAGCACATACACATTTTTTTCTAAGGAAATTCTCACGGGAAAACTGAAGGAATGCTTCCCTACATTCACAAATGACATCCTTGGTAAATCCATAGCTATAAACTAGCACACCTCTCCTAGGGGGATTCGAATAGGCCACATGTTGACACATCACTAACCAATTTCCCATTAATATTGGAAACACCTGATTACACTAACCCCTTGAGCTAGCACATACATAATTTATAATGAAACTTCAGGCATTTAACCATATACTACTTGATTGTCTTCCATCTAACATAAGTGGAAAATAATTTCTTAGAGTGAAAAGTCAATATCATCAAGTAATGTCTATATATGCATGATATAAAAACAAAAAAGGATTAATTAATGAGTCAATTCTACATGTATTCCCATGATCAATTAATAGATAATAAACATAATATAATCATGCATAATTGTACAGAACTATATGTCACCTATGGGATGTGGCTTGCATATCTTCTACAACTGAAAATAAGCATCTTGGAGTCTCACAATGTACTACAGTAAATCTTCGGGGGGTAGTACTTGAAGTACATCAATGTCCATCCATTGCATATTAGGGTGTGCTGAAATTGGTGGTGATCTATATGTCTCCATAGATAATTAACATGATCTAACATGGTGTTAGCCATTGCATCTATCACCTTAACTTCAAGCTAGGATGGGCCTAATAATTTCTTGGATAAAAAAAATGCTCCTTCTAGGAAACGATATCAATCTCGCAAGAGGTGGTGCTCTATTAGTGAATCCATGAGCCCCAGGACAGTCATAATTATGTCCGCTACTGGGATCATAAAATGAAAAACTAGTGTTGGTATAATTTGGATTCATGTGCAACATAAACTCAACATATATATATGTGTGTGTGTGTGTGTGTCAAAAAATAAAATGGCACCTCATCATGGTGTGGGAACATGCCCAACAAACTAATGAATCTATCATACACATGAGGCGTTGCAACCTCAAACTTGAGCCCTTGTAATTTAAGCACTTTTTTCCCTTGGACGGCTAGGAGGGATATCAAACAAGGTTCCCCTAACATCATGTCCCTTCATGGTTTCTTTTACTACATCCCACTTGTCGACCCCCAACACTTAGTCCTCCATCTCATAATAACATTTTTCCAAAGGATACTTTATGGTTCAACCTTTTGATATAGCTTCATCATCAATTGAACAACGCTCATGAACATCATCATCATTGATCTATAAATGACGCTATCAACCCAAATGGCTATGATCTCCCTAACAACCATTGAGACTATCCATAAATCTCTTCTAAGATAATGCACATAATCTTATTTGCCCATAACAAGTGAGATGCAAGATGACTTTGTGCATTGCATATCTTTAGATAATAATAATTAACCATTAAAATGTGTATTTAGTAAAATAAACATTCAAAATTAATTATATCCATAACTAAGCAAGAATTTTCACAAAATACCTTCTCCTGGTATATCCTCACTTTCCGATGCCTGGGTTGTAGATGCAACGGGTGCAATGCCTCTTTGAGGCCCAGTATGTGTTCTACCATCACTAAATGGTGGTGTCCATGTAAAATTAAAATAAATATTATTCACAATCATAATAATTCACATATAATTGAGAATAAAATAAAATTATTTACAAATACTCTTCTCACAGGTAGAAGTCATAAGAAAGGACTATCTAACGGCACAAAAATTTGGGACTGTTTATAGATTTGTCTATAGATTTGTTTAACATGCAGAGATGTCATTCACCATGGAGTATATCTAGAAATCTCAAAAGAAAAAAAAAATTAAATAGATGCACCTTATATTTCATAGTCCAATGAATTTAAACTGAAAAAAAAACCACAATGCTTGCTCTACCAATTTTATTTTCCAATTGACAGTGTTATTTTCCACTTTATACCAATAAACATAAATGCTGAGAATTTTGCTTACTAATACAAAGTGGAAAATAACACAGACAATATAAACATTGTCAATTAATTTTTTTAAACTTTAAAAAAATTACTGGCAACTTTTCTGTCATTAGTTTTATATTTAACCTCATACCAACAAAACTGAAATGTCCTAGGATTTATATTTAACTTCATACCAACAAAACTGAAATGTCTTAGGATTTACTTTCTTACTTGTACAAGGTCGAAAATATAATTTACAGTTTTATGAGTGCTTTCTAATGAAGTAAAGGGACTGGCAATAAACACCCTACTATGCAACATCAATATAAACATTTTCAATTAATTATTTTAAGCTTTAAAAGAAGTACTAGTAACATTTTTGCCACTAGTTTTATATTTAACTTCATACCAACAAAACTAAAACGTGGTAGAATCTACTTTCTTACTTACATGGTTGAAAATATAATTTACAATGTAAAAACTTTACAGGCTTCTTAATGGAGTAAAGGAATAGGTGAACCATAGGCACCCTGTTACGTAACATTAATATAAACATTGTGAATTGATTATTTTAAGCTTTAAAAAAAGTATCAGCAACATTTTTGCCACTAGTTTTATATTCAATTTTATATCAACAAAACTGAAATGTGTAATTTACTTTCTTACATGAGTCAAAATATAATTGGCAATATAAAAATTATTACCTGTTTTCCAATCGAGTATTGCTATGCTGCATTAAATGTTGCATTAAATGTTGGGTGAGAATGAGTATGCACCTAACATTAAGCACCATACTATGCAGCATGGCACTCACTTAACATTAAATGCTGCATAGAAGGGTGCTTAATATTCGCCCTACAAGTCAGCCTTGTCCATAGACACATGCTGGTCTGGATTTGAACAATTCAGATCAGACTACCTATAATCCATATCTGCTGCAACATGCTGCTGGATATTGGTCGCCCAGAAGGCGAGTAATATCCAGTCTATTACACAGCATTGAATACTGCTGCAGGTTGATTATAGGTCGTCTAAATCTATTTTCTTATTGATCCTACAAGTGAGTCTTATCAATAGTCTTTTAATCCTACGGCATATAATCAATCTATCACAATATTCAATGCTGCCTAACAGACTAGATATTACTCACCGTCTTATTCTACTTTCTTATTTGCCTTTCTTATTTGCCTTACAAGTGAGCCTTGTCCGTAGTCACATGCTGGTCTGGATCTACTTTCTTATACAGTTGAAAATAAGGAACGTTCATCCTGTTACATGTTTTTGAATGAATAAGGAACGTTCATCCTCCCTGCTACACAGCAGTATTGAATGCTGGGTGAGGGTGGATATGTACTGAATGCTGGTGAGAATCGGTATGCTGGTAGCAGGGTGCTTAATCTTCGCCCTACACGTGAGCCTTGTCCGTAGTCACCCTGCTCGTCTGACTGATCTATGGTACATTCCAATGGGACAAAGATATGTACTAATATCATGAATACCCCTTCCGTTCCTTGGGCCGCTGACTGCTCTAAATTAAACAAGCTACAGAAATAGCTAAACCTGAGACTAGTGCAATCTGCCATACCCAAGAAAACTATTTCAAATGAAAAACAACAAACAGGACATTTTAGTCTTCGTAATTTTCAGACAACGAACAGAATCACTTTAGTCTCCACAATTTTTTTTCCTGACAACAGACACGACAATTTACTATATAATTTTTCAGACATTTTACTTGGGTATCCAATATGGACAGAAATGATCTCAATAAGTTTTTATTTTTCTCTTCTGAATACAGCTGATAAAGCTAAGAGTTAGCAGAGCCTCACTGCAATCCCTGACCTCCTCCCATAAATTCCAAAGGAGTGGGTGCATTGGAAAGGAGTGGGTTAATTGGATAGAAATCTTTTTTCCAAGTTATTTTTAGGTTGTTGGTTTTTAAATTTTTGTTCAATCCAAAATTTTGATTGATTTTTTGAATATCTAGGCTGGTTTAAAAATGCTACAAAACCTTTAAGATAAGGTTCTGAAATGCATGAAACTTTGATTCATGCAAAACTCACTACCCTGAAAATTTAGCCAATTCCAAATCTATTTTTCTGTCGAAAAAAAACTTACTCCCAAGTTACCCTGCTACTATTGGAATTCATGATAATACGGATAATGACATGACAATGGGTGGCGATTGCAAATGTAACAGATGAGGGGTTGCTTTCATATTCTGTACTACATGTGGCTCCCCTGTAACATGTATAATACAAGATGTGGTGTTCAAATCTCCTCGTTGCAGAAGATCATAAACCCACCGAATGATAAAGTTAAAGTTTTTAGTACATGAATACTTTAAAAGTACCCCTGTGTCATCATTATTATTTATGGTAAAGAAAATATTAATTACATACCACATAAATGACAAGCATAGAAGGCCCACTCAATAAACGGATGGATGAATGATGATGATGCTTCTGCATTAATATCTCATGTTCAAAGGCCACAAGTATGGGAAAGTGTCATTAAGTGTTTCAGGTCAACTTTTTAAAATTTTTCATATTTTGGTAAGACTGGATTTTTCAATAGAGTCAATTTTTTAAAGTTGTAGGTTAAACTTTTTATAAATGAAGATTTTTTGGTGGGATATTTTTAAATTTTGTTAGAAATTGTTAGATTTTTAGATTTGAGTGATTATTTTTATATAATCATAGTGTCTTATGAGTTTTTCAGCATGCTCAATCCATTTCTCCAATCAAAAATGGATTTTGAACAACAAAAAATAGTGATTCATGTACCTTTCTTAAATCATATTTAAATTTTTCATATTTTGGTAGGAAGTGTATTTTGTGGATTCTCCAATAAAGCATGGTTTGAGATGGTTGAAAATCAAATTTGAATGAATAATATAGGTTTGATTGGTTAGTTAAGGGGTATTGATGGTTAAATTAATTCTTAAGAACATGGTATGTTTCATTATATAAAACAATAAAGTTACTATCATTATTAAGTTGTATTAGGTATATTAATTTTTTTAATGTTGTTAATGATTTAAGGTTATTTTTCCTTTAGATCTCCACGTTATTTAGTTATTGATTTTCTTGCTTATGCATGAAATAGATAAAAAAGAGGAAAAAATGTTAGGTTGTTCTGCTCTCTTTTCTTTGGTATAGAAATGGTGCAAGTACAAAGAAATAGACACTCTTTGTGGAATTTTCTTTGACCTATCGCTTGTATCGCTGCTACATAATATATCCTCCTTTGTTATTCCAACATAATACCACTCTCAGATGTGTTGTTCAACTATGGAACAAGATACAATCTAAAATAATGGAACCCCTTCTCCTCCTAGTGGCCCAATATTTAACATAGCCCGATAGCCATCTAAGGGTAGGTTTTTTACTTCCTCAACCCTCAATTGTGATAGAGTTTTGGACTTTCTAGAATCCTCTTGAAGTTACATACGTGGCTAGCTCCATATTCATGAGTAATCGGGGCTGATGTGGCATCCTCTTGTACCATGGTGGTCAACATGGTAGGTCAACTTGCGGGAGGCATGTAGATTTTAACCTTGTACAATATTTTACTGCAAACAAAATTTCAATAAAAGAACAAAAAAGATACAATGGAAAATAGACACATTTCACGGAGATTTTTCCCCAGGAAACCCAAATCAAGAAAACCAACATATTCTATATTCATTCATAGTGATACATTGTTTACAATACAATATACATATAGGAGCCAGTTGCATCCAAAACCCTAACCCAATGACCTGGATTAGTCAACAACCCTAATTCCTTAACCAGAAATTGAAAACCATCAGCAAAAAACCATGTGTCGAAAAACCACCCAACAATGGAAGCAAAAATCGAGGAGACACAAAAAACGAAGAAAAAATGTGACACATTTCCCGAGTCAAAATTTTTTATCGAGGGCGCTACCCCCAAACCCCTGCACGCCCAACACAACGTAGCAGACAGTAGGGCTAGTTGTGCAAAGAATATAATACATACCCAACATTCTCCCACTTGTTGTTTTCTTTGCATACAAGGGGTTACAGGGTCACATAGTCAACAATCCAGGGCAACAATGCCCATGGATCCTCTACACCAAGAGAACTTCTCAGTGCTCACATATTTTGTTAATGAATTTGCAACATTCTTTAAAGTGTCCACCTTCAGCAACAACACTTTCTTTTCTTCAACCATGTCTCTCACAAAGTGATATTGAATATCAATATGCTTTGTCTTTGAATGATAATCCAGGTTCTTCACCAGAAAAATTGCACTCTGACTGTCACAATATATCCTTACAGCTTGTTGCACCAACCCAATACATGAACACAATATTTGTAACCATACTGCTTCCTTACTTGCATGAGTGGTTTACTTCTATAGTTAAAAGTGCCACTACAACCTGTCTTTTGCTTATCTAACTGATTGCTCCTCCAAACAAGTTAAACACATACCCGCTTGTAGATCTCCTGCGATCCATATCTCCAGCCCATTTTGCATCCACAAATCCATGTATGTCCAACACTCTCTCCAATCCTGGTCTTCCTTGGTAGCAAAATCCATAGCTAGCAGGGCCATGCAAATACCTGAAAACCCTTTTTTACTATTATCCAATGCTCCTTCCCTGGTTTTGACATATACCTGATCAAAACTCTCATTGCATGTGCAATATCTAGTCTAGTACAGACCATTGCATACATCAAACTGCCAACTACACTTGCATATGGAACATGAGACATGTCCTCATCCTCTTCTTGTGTCTTGGGACACTGATCTGCAAATAACTTTACACCAACATGAATAGGGACCTTGATCGGCTTACATTCCTACATATTAAGCCTTTGCAATATTATCTTGACATATTTTCTCTGATTTAACCAGAGTTTCCTTTTTTTCTAATCTCTTTTAATTTCCATGCCCAAAATGAAATTTGAAGAAACGAGATCCTTCTTGTCAAATTTAGAGGACAACTGAGTTTTCACATCCTCGATAATCTCTTTGTTGTTTCCTATCAACGACATGTCATTCACATACAAGAACAAATAAATCAAATGATCACCAATTAATTTAAAATATAGATAGTGATCCTCTTTGCTTCTTGTGAAGCCAAGTCCCATCATTTAAGTATCAAATTTTGTATACCACATCCTCGGTGATTGTTTTAAACCATACAAAGACTTTTCAGCTTGCATACTAGCTCCTTCTTTCCCTTTTTTGTAGCCTAGGTTTGCACCCCTGCTCTTTTCCCTCCTTTACCCTATACATCCATCAATTCTAAGTTTTGTGATTACTTGCTTAGCTTATTCTCCATTATTTAATCACTCAGCTTCATGGCCCCTGCTCATCTTTACTTATTTTACACCATCTTTTTTTTTCCTTTCTTGAAGGGTGATTTCATGTTCTGGTTTGAGTTTGAAATACTTGTCATCATATTTTCCACTAATTGAGCATGCAGCGGGTCCACCAAGTCTTTTGTGTGTGTAGGAGACATCAAGGTCCAACAAGTCCTTTGCAAACTCAGTTAGCTTCCGCAGAAAAAGTCATCAAATCAAAGAAGTCAATTTTAGGCTTAGCATTTAAGCCAAACAGAAAGGACAAATCTTCAATGGTGGAGATCCAGCAGTCAATGCAGATCAATGGCTCTCGCACATTTGAAGCCTCAAACTCATGTCGATTTTAACAAGATTGACTCCATGACTTCGGCGTTCGAGCGTCTAAACTTGCCATTGGTTCAAAACTTCTGAAGTGTCCCAATGCCAAAGTGTTGAAGCCTCTGAAGCTTTGAAGTGCCAGAGCTCCAAAGAAGCAGGTCCCCGAAGTACCGAAGCTCCAAACTGTCGGAGTGGGCCCTCACTGCCACGTCACTTTGCGAGTTAGTTCATCTGGGAGGTTTTACTTCAAGACAAGCACGGATCCCCGAAATGTCGAAGTGTCAGAGACACGTGGCATCCATCAGTCATGACATGTGGCACTAATTTCAAGTCATTTGGTTGTGTCATCCGCTCATTTTCGGGTGACATGTGTCACTCTCCTTCTGAGACACGTCACTTCGGGACCGTACTACTTCGGGAGATTTTCAAGCTACACATCCAAAAATTCCCGAAGACTGAAGTGTTGAAGCACACGACACTCATCCACCAAGACATGTGGCAGTCAACTAGCACTGACATGTGGAATTCATCTAGCACTAACACGTGGCACCCATTTTTGGCACATTTGGGGCCAACATATGCATTATTTCAAGTGACACGTGTCACCCTCCTTTATGTGACACATCAACATTTGATGTCAGGCTTCCACATCGGATTCGGGAGATCTTCCTCTAGGAGATTTTCAAAGACAACACTATAAGTCTCCCAAACTTTCAAAGTCTCGAAATCCTTTAATGATTAAATTATTAATCTCATGTTAATTAGCCTAATATAAGCCCGGATTAGTGACTTCGCGAGATTAGCACTCCGGGAGATTTAGATGCAGCGCAAATCACAAACCTCCGAACGTTGAAATTTTGAAGTGGTTCACCTATGCTTATTTCACATTTGAAAAATATAAAAAAGGGGGTGCCAAACTAGGAACAGGTAAACTACATGTCCAAACTCCAAAAAATCGCAACACGATTTGCTTTTGTCCTCAAAACGATAAGTGGGGAAAAGACACGACCACACTTCCAGTTGTCTCTAGTGGCCTCCAAGAACACGTGTGCATGCCATGATCGATACATAACTTAGTTCTGTCACTCTTGGTCATTTCTCTCAAATCTCAATTCGCTCCAATGCATGCATCAATATTATATCATTGCCAATAGCAGTTTTCAATTATTTAGTTGCAGGACTCTTTTATATTAAGGCATAATCAATGATCTTTTTTGTGTGATGAGAACCACTCCTTTTTATTTAATTCAGGCTCGAAGTATACATTAAGATACTCTAGCCAGTGTCTAGTGAAGTTAATAAGTTATTTAACGATAGATGTGGTAGAGTTAAGCCCAGTTCCACACTAGTCGAGGGCCTCCGCATTTTTGATAAATATGTAGTTTCTCTATGTTTTCGGGGTGGAGTTTTTGGAGAAGAATAGAAGTAGTAGAAGGGATGGACTTGCTCAGATCACTGTAAAGTTCTCTACCTAGTGAATATATCTTGATGACAGTTGTGTTCTTTTATTCAAATTTGTATGTGTTTAATATTGTCTTGAATGAAAATTTTGTGATGTGTGCAATGTACATTTCCTTATTCTTTCAGCCATTGTTTTAGTACATCTTCTTGTTGATTCTGCAACCTATTATACAACTATTGTTTAGCGAAA
>JZKD02S0814379.1:210908-255461 GCA_000966675.3 Picea glauca | reverse complement strand
AAAAATGTGTTAAAAATAATATTTTACACTATATTTAAAAAGTATGGCACCATAAATTAAATAAGGAGACATAATTGTATGAAAAATCTTAATTTCAAAAAAACAAATGGTATAGAACATTTTTAACATTGGAAAAAACATGGGAAAATGATTAAAAACACCGTTGAAAAAAAACAATTTAGAAAAAATTGAAAACAGTTGAAAAAATAAGAAATTAAAAAAATGTGGAGACATTATGGATAAGAAGAATCAAAATATCAAAAAACGGCCTAAAAATGGAGAGGGGGTGCTACCGGTAGCGCAACTTTTCAAAGTAAGGTAAAAAATGTGACCCCTAAAAAACAAGAACTCTGTAGATTTCTTGTTAAGTTGGTAACTTTGTTTACAATGAGTGATAGTTTATATGACCAAATCATTCATGCCAAAGTTGTGCCATGGAATTACTATTAATTATAAAAACTAATGGAAGAGATGATGACCTAAATTTGTAAAACTTGTATAGCCTAGTAACATCATCAACAATTCGATATTCTTAGGATCTTTTAAATCCTTGATTACAACTTGGTGATGTTAAAATTCTATTGATTTACATTCACCTAAGCAAGTGATTTGATATATTGATAGAAATTTGGGGGACAAACTTGGAACATGTAATACATCATTAAAATGGTCATCATCTAGACAAACTATTCCAAACACTATAACATTAAGAGATTTGTCATCACCAACAAATGTGTGTTTGGTGTTACATTTATTAAGAGCATAAAAGATGGTTTTAGCATTAACCATATGATAAGATGCTCCAGAGTCAATAAGGCACTAATTAGAAGAAGAATTAGCTATTACATTGAAGAAAAAACCAAAAGCATAAAGTGCATGTCCATGAGAATAAGAGTTAGAAGGAGGAGGATCAAGATTGATGTTCTTCTTATTCACCGTTACTTATAAGGCTTCCATCTTCTTGAAACATTTAAACTCTAGATGACCATCTCCCCCTCAACAATTACAATGTCTCTTAGTCTTCTTGTGTTTTGATGTAGTTCCTTTATCACCATTGGGAGTAGAAGTTGGATGAGAGGGTTTGGAAACCTTATTTTTTTGTTGTTGTGAGGATGTTACTTCTTCGAATGCTTGGGGCATTGCTTCTATTGTGATACAAAGGCTTTTCTAGATGTACTTTCAATTCTAATCACTCCAAAATTCAAGAGATTATCTTATTCTCTAACCAAATAATCACAAAAACATTAAAAAGATGTCATTTTATAAGTAACCACTTGACTAGTAAATAGCATAGGAATTGCTAAGCTTAGCAAGAATAGCATATATAAGTTGTTCATCATTCTTTGTTATCTTACATTCTTCAAGTAAAATTCTGAGTGTTTTAAACCTAGATAGAAAGTATTAAATGCTAGAGAAATCACTAGGATTTAAAGAAATCAATTAGTTTTCGATCTGATAGGCTCGAATCTAATTGTGTTTACCAAACACTTTTTCCATCTTTTATCTAGCTACATCTGGTTTCTTTATTCCTTGAAGGTGAAACTATAGATCACTAGAGATGGATATTCTGATTAATCAACATGCTTCATCATTTTTATTATCCCAATCAACTCTCTTTGATGGTTGAATTGGGTCAATTTATGTTCCCAAGGTAACTTGGTAAAGTCTCCTACTTCATAGGAAATCCACCATATGGGTTTCCATGAGAAATACTTTGAATTGGTAAGCATGATCTCACTTGGACTAGCCATATGATAATATGGATTCAAAAGCAAAAACTAATCATCCAGATGGAAAAAGCTCAAAAAAAATAGACAATTTCAAAAAAATGACACAAAAAACAAACTTTGGATGTCAAAGTTATGCCTTTTTGAAGAAAGGCATAAAAAGTAACAAGGGTGCAACACGATAGGTGGAGGATGATTCACGTGGTGATGGGTGCACATGGTAGGTGGAGGATGATTCGTGTGGTGATGGGTGCACAATGAGGTTGTTGAGTTGTAAAAAGTAAAAATAATTCCCCTCATTAACTAACTTTTACAAGAAATAAGTGACCCACTTTTATAAAATAAGTCATTTTCTAACTTTGTATATAAGCTCCAGATAGTTTACTTTTATAATAAAATAAGTGACTTGCTTTTATAAAATAAGTGAGGATCATTTTTTCCATGAATTTACTTTATAACTTAAAGTTACATGCAAAATATAACTTAAAAAAGCAATAAATTTATCTCACGACTTAAAATTGCATGTACTTTTAGAAAAAAAAACTTAATAGAAAAGAAAGACTTGAAACCAAGACCTTTATTTCAGTGAAATAACTTTTAACCAAGTGAGTTATTACAAAGAATATAATAAATGATAGACAGGAGAAAGGGGTCCTCTTTTTTCTTATTATTTCTTCTTTTACTCGCAACCTCCTTAAAGTGCATGCTTACCTCTAAACCCTTGTTTTTCCTTGTAAAAAAATTCAAATGTCAATGCATACACACACAAAAAAAAATATCAAAACTTTATAACCTCAGGGTTAGATCTGGGTTAGTCTACTCAGTCAATGCAACTTTCCCCCTTGTTTCTGATTTGCTAAGATCACACAAGGGGCAAGTAAAAGAGCATACATATGTAAGAAAAATTTCCTCTATGTTTTTAATTTATTAAGAACTCACAAGGTACAGGGCAAAGAGAATATGTAGATTGAAAAGAGAGCAAACTGAAAATATAATAGAAAATCTGAAATGAAATAAAATAGTATCAAAGAGATATTAAAGAACAAAAAAATGAAACTATATACCTTTGTATTTGATATAAATAATTGTAACTTGGGAAAATAGAAACCTTTTCGGGTGAAATGAAAAGGTTACAAACTAAAAATGGTACTTTGGAGACATTGGAGTGGTTCTCTTGACCCAAAATTGCAAAGAAATTGTAGAACACAAATTCCTTTGATGCATTCAGTGACATAAGTTCAGTATTTCGATCAACAATGAGAGTGGCTCTTCAAAAGAGATTTGACACTGTGTTCAATAAACAAGTTATATCCACACATGTTGAACACCTTAAGGGAACTTCTCACGCAAACATATCAAAGGTCAGTACACCAATGTATTACTTTGTTAAAACCCTCAAAGAGGGAAACAATCTGCAACCCTAACAAACATGGCCACTTGAAGGAATATAGTAATGCAAAGTAAAATAGTTTACATATGAATCTCTCACAATTGATCACCCGTGCTCTTTAGATAGAGATCATGGACCAATTGAGTATTGAGCCATAGTTCAAGTGTCATTAATATCAAGGAGAAGATGAATCGTTGTATCACTTTATATCTGGAACATGATCATGACCATCAGATTAGATAATTATAAAAGCACACAAAATAAACACACTTTACCTAAAGACATATTGCACCAAGTTGAACTTAACTAACTTCTAAGTGTCTAAATATCCCAACAAATGATAGATGATAAAAATGTCACTCATTGCCTTAATCTTTATTGAAAAAATATTGAATATTAAACCAAGGATAATAGTAAACACAATTTATTGTGTTCACACACTAGACCAAACATGCATTAGAAGCATGGAAATATTTTTCCAATACACATGAAACCAACCACTTTAGAAAACAAATATTGAATTAAGCAAGAATTTTACATTAATTCCATTGAAAATTCAAAAATACAGTTAGTCGTGATATTTTTCTTATGCCCCAAGGGAACACATAAAGGTAGTCCCTATGTAATCATCATTTTACAAGAGGTTGGCGGTGTATAAAAGTTATAGTTTATTAATAACTCATCACTAGGAGAAAATACTATGTATTGCATGCATAATAATGAATCATGATGCCTTTGTTTTCATAAGGAATTCTTTGTCATTGGAGTGTTCCTAAAATGAACAATTTGAACTAAAAAATTAGAACCTACAACTATTTATAAACCTTACAGTGTTACCATGATTGTATGGAAAACCATTGATAATAACAAGTTCTTCATGTCAAAGATTTTGGAAGAATAATTGTTTATGCATATAGTATGCATGGAAATGCTATGTTTTTATTTAATAATATTTAAGTAATTAGACCAACTATAAATAGGACCACAAAATGGCATAAGTAATATTTACTATTTTGGAGCAACAAACACATGTGAAAGGATAAACAAACCAAGATTTGCAGCATCTATTTTATACTTGGAAAACATGTAATTATATTACCACGCAAGCTTAATTCAATCCCAACATCGGGCACAAGCAAGGAAGACCCCTAAGTGACATACAAAGCATGATTATAACATGTTTGGTATTTTATTTGCATTTGGATAGGAAATGATAAGTCCTCACTACCCTCTAATAATTGAACTGACCTTGGTGTGTACTTGGACATTGTTTCTCTCATCTCATGCAACTTTTTGGATATTCTAGTATAGATGTTTTCAGTAGTATCGATATTGTACTTTAGTTCACTATAACTCTTAGTTGACTCAATAAAAGAACATGATTGAATGAAACATAGTTGATTTAGCTTCCATATTTTATAAAAAGGGGCACATGGAAGTGCTCCTTTGTGTCTTTTTTATATCACCTATTAGATCCTTGAGAGTAGTGGGAATTATTAGACCTAGTTTATCATTAACATAATGGGAGAAAGAGACACGTTGAGGGTTCACCTTCAATCCTTTACATTTTAAATAGCCACTTACTATTGGGGTGTCATAAAAGAGATCCAGTTTATGGTGAATTACCATTGGCCTAAGATAGTTGCTAGAACATGGCATGTTACAGTTGGCGGGGTAAAGTGGCTCTCCATTTTCATTTACCATTTTTCTATGGTATCTTACTTTGAATAAGAGCTTGAATCATTTTGGTATATGTTGGATTGGTGGAATATCATGCCCATCCAAACTTGATCCCGAATTAGGATCCTACAAAATTCAATTCACAATTATTCAAATTACATGCAAAGGTACCATTACTCAATAAATAATTGTTAATTGGGTCTAGCTTGGGTGGTTGGGAGGAATGATTATTATCCTCCCCATCTAGGTTCAATTCCCACAAGTGACATGTTGAGCTCTTAACAAGTATATTGTTGTAATGGTCTTGAGCCCTATGTTGACAAAGCCTCAAGCTTCTACAAAATATGGTTTACCCTGGGTACCATCTTCAGAATGAGTGGAAGTGCTCAACGGGTTTCCCTCGGATACGTATTTCATGGAAAAAAAATATGCAATCAATAATCCAAATATAAATAAAATCTTGACTTATAGTAAATAGAAAAGGAGAACATGATGAACTTGATTGAATGAGGAATTCAAAGAATCGACCATTTGATATTACTATTTTTCCCCATGTATTTGAGACAAAGCCACAATCAATATATGTCTACATTCTTAAAAGAAAAGTATGAAATCATGTAACACTATTACTTCAAGCATGCTTTAGAATACTTATCTAAGTAACCATTGCATCGATTTATATTATTTGCAGTGGTGGGGTCATTGACACAAAACACACTACTGCACTCAACTTTATTGCACACCAAACATAATCCTGCACTAAAACCATCATAAAGAAAAACATTCCTAGAGTATGATTTGTGGAGGTTTACACTTCCATGTTGAAATGTGTTACTCCTAATCTAATGTATTATAGTTCACTAATGCACTTAATAGTGAAGGACGCATCACTAGCTGAAAAAATATTTAAAAAAAATGATAATGTGTTTTTCATCAATGCACCCAAAAAGCAAACCAAAGAAATATGACATTTTCATTTTGTAAAAGTGAGTTAAACAAAACCCTACTCCAATGTTGTGCTAAAATTTAGAGGGGATACTTTTGCATGATACATTAACAAAGTAAGATATTGAAGTGGATAGATTTTTTGAAGAGCCTGATTCGTAAGGGGTCACCATGGGTTGCATACCAATCTGCAAAGGAGAAATTTCAAGTATGCAACTTCATTATCTTCATATCAACAAATTCTCCCTTGATTTATTCACAAATTCACTTAAAATTTGATTTATTCCTATCCATATTTGTAGTGAATTTCAACAAAATAAAAGGGTTTAAGACTCGCCATGTTTTTCCATAATATGGATAAACTAGGATGAAAAATTACCAAATTAATATTTGTACTATATATTTGTATTAATCAATTTGCATTGTTCTTTTTGTTTTCAAGAAGATTAAGAAAATCAAAGATGCCAAATGAAATGATATCAGAAAGGATATGGTAGAAAGTGTAATGAGGATATGGTCAAAGAATTAAGAATGATTAAATCCTAGGAAAAGTCATCCCAACAACAACATGTATCAACAATATGTAATCATTGATTTTTTTATGTGTTTAATCAATGAGTTTTATTGTGTGATAAACTCAATTCAATTTTTTTGTTGTTGTATAAAATACAACAAAATGGAAACCATTCATCGCATAACACGAGACAATAATGCATAAAAGGGTTGATCCCCAAAATTGTGAGGAGTACTTGCCTTTTCCTTATTTAACATTTTGTATCTATATGATTTGTATATTGCAATCAAATAACAAATTCTCATGGTTGTTTTCTACAAGTGTTCACGCAAAAAAAAAAACATTTGACCATTTGATTGACATTAGAATAAGTATGAATTGTGAGCATATGATGGAGTAACAAAGGTTAATTTAACAAATTTTAAGTAGATATGTTGTTCTAGATACCCTCTTTTATAAATATTGGAACAATAATAAACTTTTAATTATATCTAAACTTTGTCTTGGTGCATAAAAATCATATTAAACAAAGTATTGTGTGGAGTGATAAGAAGATATGTTGTGAGATGACATGAAGCACGACTTTGAAAGAATGTGTATTGCTTATGAAGGACATAATGCTATTTTAAGTTTATTGATTCCCACAATCATGTATAATACACTATAAATATAGATATATTCATTACACTTTATTTATATGTGTGTAGATGGAAGATGAAGAGGTCAAACAAAATCAAACTAATCAATAAAACATTACATATAACCAAAGTACAACATCCCCTACATATGATGAACAAGTGAGGAACGGTCGCAACTCAAACAATGAAAACAACATGAGCAATGGACAATGATCAATGTTATTGAATGCTACAAGTTTTATATTTTGAAATGGTTGTCTATAAAAATCAAACATTTTGTTTAACATGGCCCTTTATAGTGCCCATTTGGTATGAAAATGGGTTACCAATAATCATAACAATTATTTTTTGACATTTTGTTTATTGTGGACCTCTATTCTATCATTTTTTATACAACAAAGGTTTCTTTAGTCTCATATAATATTGTAGTATGCATTGTTTAATTTGGTTGACCACATTTGACTATGGTAGACCATGGGTGACCATGTTAACTATGGATTCCCATGTTGATTGTGGTTGACTATTGATGACAAGGTTGACCATGATTTACTATGGTTATCTTTGGTTGACCATGGTTGTCTACGGTTGAACATGGTGGACCACAATTGACCATGGTTAACTTTGGTTTGCCATAGTTGACTTTGGGTTACTATGGTTCACTATGGTCAACATGTGGTTGACTTTGTTTTATATTTGGTTTACTATGGTTGACATTAGTCTACTATGGTCAACTTATGGTTAAATTTGGTTTACTATGGTCAACTTATGGTCGTATTTGGTTTATGATTGTTTTACTATGGTTGAACTTGGTTGACTTTGGTTTGCTACAGGTTTTTTTGCTATAATTGACCATGTTCGAACATGTTTGACAATGGTTGAACATGTTTGACTATGGTTGAACATGGATGACTTAGGTTGACTATGATTTACTTTGGTTGACCATGGTTGGACATGGTTATCCATGGTTGATTGTGATTGACCATGTTCATCATGGTTGACTTATATTGAATTGTTATGTACCTAAAGGGTTGTGACAAAAAGTGACATCCATTAAGGGCTATGTCACATTACAATGTTACTCAAGGGTTATGTTGGATTGTGATGTTCCCAAATGATTATGTTGCATTGGTACATTCATATTCATTGTGTTATGTTTAATGCTTCATTCATTGATGGTTACATCACATTTCAACGTTTACTAAGGGTTTTCCACCTTTTGACATTCCTTAAGGGTTATATTTCAATGGGATGTTCATAAATGGTCATGATGCATCATGATATTCATCTTGGTTGGATTATATGGAATTGTTATGTTCCTCAATGTGTATGTCACATTATGACATTCATCAAGGCTTACGTCACATTTATGATGCTCCTTAATGGTTATGTCTCATAACGACATTCATCTTGGTGGACTTATGTTGAATTGCAATGTTTTTTAAGGGTTATGTCGCATTATGATGTTCATGAAGGATATGTTGGATTGCAATGTTACTCAATGGTTATGTCACAATGTGATGTTCCTCAAGGGGAAAGTTAGATTGTGAAGTTCCTTAATGGTTTTTTCATATAATGATGTTTATCATGGTTGACTTTTGTTAACCATGGTTGTCTTTATTTGGTCGTAGTTCACTATGGACATGGTCAATTATGGTTGACTTTTATCACAATGCAACATTAGTAAAGGGTTATGTTTCATTGCAATGTTAAGTTCTATTTGTCTCCTTCTAACAATGGGTTATGTTCATCACATTTCGACGTTGGGTTATGTTCGACACATTGCAATGTTGATTATGTACATCACATTGCGATGGTTGCAATGGGTTATGTTGGGATATGTTTAACACATTATGATGTTGGGTTATGGTCATCACATTTCTCATTGGATGTCAAGGGTTTTGTTAGATTTCAATGTTCGTTAAGGGTTATGTTGGATTATGATGTTTTTTTAGGTTATGGTTGACTTTAGACACATTGTAACTTTTCTCAAGCATTTTGTCACAATGTGATGTTCAAAAAAGGTTATGTTGGATTGTGGTATTCCACAATGAATATGTCACTTTGTGACATTCATCTTCATTGTGTTATGTCTAATTGATATTTCCTTCTAAGGTTATGACAGATTGTGATGTTCAATAATGGTTTTGTCAACTTGTGACATTCCTTAAGGGTTATGTTTCAGTGTTGTTTCTGAATGGCCATGATGCATTATGAAATTCATTGTGACATTCGTCAAGGGATAGGTTGGATTGTGATGTTCCCCAATTAATATGTCCCATTTTGATGTTCAAATTCATTGTATTATGTCAAATTGTTATAGTCGTTGATGGTTACATCACAATGTGATGTTAATTTAGGGTTATGTCACTTTGCAACATTTCTTAAGGGTTATGTTTCAGTGAGATGATCATGAATGGACATGATGCATTGTGAAATTCATTATGATGTTTGTCAAGGGTTATGCTGGATTGTGAAATTCCCCAATGATTATGTCATAATGTGACGTTCATATTCATTTTGTTATGTTGAATTGATATGTTAGTCTATGGTTACATCACATTGTGATGTTAATTAAGGGTATGTTAGCTTGTGACATTCCTTAAGGGTTATGTTTTAGTGAGATGTTTAATTAGGTATCTAACATCAATATTTGTGACCTTGTGACAATAAAAAATAATATTAAGGTGGGGTACAATGAAATGTCTCAGCACAACAGAAAATGATAATATGGCAGTCTTAAATGACATTATGACATTGGGACATTGAGGAGTAAAAATACAAGAGGTTTTATTTGAGATTCACAATTGAAGAGGTTAACTTTAATATTATTCCATATAGAGACATTTTAAAAGTAATAAGATGTTTGACTTGAATGGAACAACACATACAAAAATTTCAAAGAGTAATAAAGTTTATGTTTGGTGTTGACATTTTCATAATATGAGATATTGAAAAAATATTTATAAAATATGTCAATTTTTTTCTTCTTTTCTCTACATAATATTACAAATAACAATATTTGAATGAAGAGTATAAAAAGGACCAATACTAATATTTCAAAAAAAAATGTACTTTTCTCTCCATAACATTTCGCAATAGTAGGAAGGGGATATAATTTATAGTTGACAGGTATAAAACAAAAAGGAATTTCATTTAAAAAATATTTAGGTTTTAACTTCATCAAGTCTAGTTTCCAAAAGCCAACAGTCGTAAAAATCTCTTATATGGTAAATAGAATGTAATCTATTCTAAAGTGAAACCAGATTTATGAGACACACAACACCAATTAACATCAACTATTACCGCATGAAATGTTTTCCTTTGAAGCCATTCTCTCCTAAGTTTTATAATAGCCTCCCTATCACAAATATGTTGAAATTGTCACATGATTTCCTTCATCTTAGATAAAAAAAAAATGCAAGGTTGATAGTGATCTTATTTTGTATGGCACCAAGAAATTCTTCTTGCATAGTGATTCATGGATAGCCAAAATAAACTTAAAAAAAAATCTACATTGTCCATAATTGTACATCAATAAAAAACATAAACAAAGAAAAGGATTTAGTACATATGAGAAAAATATGAATAATAGAAGAAAAAAATCTTCATTCCCAAAAATTATTTTAAATGTGTTGAGCCTGCACAGAATAGATCTAGCTAGCAAATGACATACACAATTTGCAAAGAAAATATAAGAAAAGAGAAGCAAGAGAGAAAGAATAGAAGAATTCTCATTAACCAAATGAATGAATGATAATTTACACATGATATACTATGTATAACTCAACTAATGTTCACTGGAGGAGTATCCAATGTGCTATAGTCGTGGTATAGAGTGATCTAGACACACACCAGCAGTTACAGGGGTAAACTTCCACCTAGTCTAGTCTCTCAGACAGTTAAGGGAGTGAACTACCACCTAGTCTGAGTTAACTAGTCTCTCGGTCTTCAGTTAATTGACTGAAACAGAGTGAAGTGAGGAGGATATCCAGGAATAATGAGTAATTCACTAGTCTGGTGATGATACCAAGGACAATGCACATTAGCTGGTGATGATCCCAATGTTGCATGGTTGTAATCCCAATGTGGCATCTAGACTCCACTCAACTGATCAAACTGATGTGTGAACTGAAGAGAATATTCTCCTAGAAGAATATTCTCCCTAAACTATAGGAGACTAAATAATGACTAATAAATATTGGGAAAACCTTAGGAAAAATAAATCCTAGGTGTGTGTGAAGTATCTCCAACACCCCCGTGAACATCACTATGGTGAAAATAAAGAATGGGTCCTGGAAACGAGGCCATGTTAGTGATCCAGGTGGATATTGGTGGCCACCCACCTTTTCCAAATGGATCAAAATAGTTTTCTGGCAATTTTGGCAATTTACTATTTTTAGCAGGTTTTAACTTCCGAGGCCATTTTGAGGGTCCAAATGAGGGTTTTTCAAGATAGAGATTCTCAATGATATCCAAAGTCATGATTGAGCCCCCAAAATGAATATCCTCGAGGATACCTTTCCAACGAGCTATCACACGCATAAAACGGAGATCGTATGCAAACGTTACGACCCCGGGAATTTGATGTACTCACTTACCCAAACATGGCCCACATGACTTTTGGCACTTCATCTCCTAGGGTTAGGTTTTTGGATGTATAGGGCTTTGGGAATTCCTGCTTATTTTAAAAAGGCCTTTAGAGCCTCATTTTAATCATTTTCTTTCGAATGCGAGTAGCCGTCACATCTCTTCTCAGAGATAAGTTGCCACCATTCTATCAAGTCTTTCACTCTGTATTTTATAGTCTCTGTACATTTATTTCATTAATAGAAATCGTGTATTACTATATATATGTGTTTATGGTTGCATCTCTGATATATTTCTTTTATATTATTGAATATCAGCGATATCTCTGTGCATTTCTTTATTATATCTCCGATCTCATTTCGTGCCGAAAATAATCTGGATCAGTGGTATCAGAGCAGGCTTCTCTTGATCGTTTTTTCAATGCATGTACCCAACGAGGTCCGAGTATAGAAATTTGGGTCTTGATCTTGTCTCTCTTGAAGACAATCACTCTCGCACACCCAAGAAACCCTCAATGGCTGAAGAAAAGAAAAATGACGGAGCAGACAATCATATCGATCTGTTGCTTGAGCAAGCTCTCACGCGACAGAGGGACTAAATGATGGAGAATTTTTCCCACATCCTTCAATTCCTACTGATAGAATTAGGCGCATCTTCATCAAGTGACCACTTTGGAGTCACCTCGCCTTTCAAGGTACAAGTTAACTTTGATATTCCTGTATTTGAAGGACAGATAGATGCAAAATCCCTAGAAAAATGGTTAACTCTGCTAGAAGGTTATTTATTTGTTCACTATTTTTCCAACAAAGAAAAGATCACCTTTGCACTCCTTAAAGCTCTCCCTCATGTCAAACATTGGTGGGAAACTTACTTGGAGAAAATTTCCACAGAGGATTCTGGAATATATGGGGTCGATACCACTTGGAATTTTTTTGTGGATGTGGTAAAGGAACAGTATTACCATGTTCGCAACTATGAGGACTAGTACATGAGATGGGTCACACTGCGGCAAGAGAGGGGCCAAGCAGTTCCAAATTTCACCAATACCTTCCATACCCTACGCACCAAGCTGGGTATCAAAGACTCCAAGCGACATTTGGTTCTGAAATATCATGGGGATCTACACAGATACATCCAGAATGAAATGGATTTTCTGGACATCTCATCACTCGGTGTTGCTTATCAATATGCCGTTAAAATTGAACAGAAATTTAAGCACCAGAACAAACAGGAATTCCGGTCTGCAAATCCGCAACAACCAAAGTATGACAAAGACGTCCCTAAGAAACAGTCTCTCGAAAACCAATCCAAGACACAGGAAAAGAAGGGTCATGGGAAGACAAAGAAGGACACCGGAAAATGGTGTGATTTCCACAAAATCCCCTGGCACAACACTGATGAATTTCGCTCAAAACAGTCATTGGTGGCCGAGATCAAAGACAAGGATCCAGACCCTAATTCAAAATCTGATTCTAAAAATACTGGTAAAGGATATATCATTGACGCAGACCCCACTGTTATTGTCGTGACCACAGCAATTCAACCAAAAGAACCAACAGATCTTGAGGAGGGGGAGAACCTTTTTCATTCACAGTTGTGGGTGAAGGGGACCCCGATGCATTTTATTATTGATAGCAGAAGCCATAAAAACCTCATCTCAGCAGAGGTTATCAAACAGTTAGGATTGTTGACAACACCACACCCACAGCCATACAACATCGGGTGGCTTCGGCAAGGACGAGATCTTTGTGTCAACCAACAGTGTCGATTGTCATACAGCATCCAACCCTTTAAGGATGAGGTATTATGTGATGTTGCCCCACTGGATGTCTGTGATGTTATCTTGGGCCAACCATATATGTGGAGATGCCATGCTATTTATGAGTCTTGACCTCATAGTGTCATTGTTACTTTGGGGGGTCATCTCTACAGAATACCAGAGGTAGTTTCGACTATTGTTCCACCCTAAAAATAGTCGCAAGGTAGTATCTCATACTGTAAATTTTAGCTTCTTCACAATCTATTCAAAAGGAGAACAAAAGGACACTGCAAACACTACAGCCTTGCCCCAAGCACCTTCTATCCAACAGAAGCAGGTCGACAAGGCTACAACAAAGTGCAAAGATTCCTTCTTCACATTGTCCTCTCATGTATATTGACTGGTGAAACATCCTCAACCTCAACAGGTTCGTGACATATTTCCACAAACTGAGCAACGCGACGTCTCCAACAAGACAAGCAGCTCACCAAGATGTAGATTCAACAAACTCTTTTCCCTCTCCCCCGGGAACTCAACACAATGGAGACCATTTCTTACTAAGGAGGGAGGATTGATCTAGGTGGATATCAATGGCCACCCACCTTTTCCAAATGGCTCAAAACAGTTTTCTGGCAATTTTGGCAATTTACTATTTTTAGCATGTTTTAACTTTCGAGGCCATTTTGAGGTTCCAAATGAAATTTTTTCAAGATAGAGGTTCTTAATGATATTTGAAGGAATTATTGAGCCTCCAAAATTAATCTCCTTGATGATACCTTTCCAACGATCTATCACATGCATAAAACGGAGATTGTATGCAAAAGTTACGACCCCGGGAAGTTGATGTACTCACTTACCCAAATGGGGCCCACATGACTTTTGGCGCTTCATCTCCTAGGGTTAGGTTTTTGGATGTCTAGGGTTTTTGGCATTCCTTCTTATTGTAAAAATGCCTTCACAGCCTCATTGTAATCATCTTCTTGCAAATGTGAGTAGCTGTCACATCTTTTCTCAGAGATAAGCTGCCACCATTCTATCGAGTCTTTCACTTTGTATTTTACAGTCTCTGTACATTTATTTCATTAATAGAAATCATGTATTATTGTATATCTATGTTTATGGTTGCATCTTTGATATATTTCTGTTATATTATTGAATATCTGCGATATCTCTGTGCATTTCTTTATTATATCACCGATCTCATTTCATGCCAAAAATAATTTGGATCAATGGTATCAGAGCAGGCTGCTCTTGATCGTTTTTTCAGTACATGTCCCCGATGAGGTCCGAGTATAGAAATTTGGTTCTTGAGCTTGTCTCTCTTGAAGAAAATCGCTCTCACAAACCCAAGAACCCCTCAATGGAGGAAGAAAATAAAAATGATGGAGCAGACGATCCTATCCATCTGTTGCTTGAGCAAGCTCTCACGCGACAGAGGGACGAAATGATGGAGAATTTTGCCCACATCCTTCAATGCCTACCGATAGCATCAGGCACATCTTCATCAAGCGACCACTTTGGAGTCACCTCGCCTTTCAAGGTACAAGTTAACTTTGATATTCTTGTATTTGAAGGACAGATAGATGCAGAAGCCCTAGAAAAATGGTTAACTCTACTAGAAAGTTATTTCTCTGTTCACAATTTTTTCAACAAATAAAAGATCACCTTCGCACTCCTTAAAGCTCTCCCTCATTTCAAAAATTTGTGGGAAACTTACTGGGAGCAATGTTCCACAGAGGATTCTGGAATATATGGGGTCGATCCCACTAGAGATTTTTTTGTGGATGCGGTAAAGGAACAGTATTACCCTGTTGGCAACTATGAGGACCAGTACATGAGATGGACCACACTGTGGAAAGAGAGGGGCCAAGCAGTTCTGGAGTTCACCAATACCTTCCATACCTTGCACACCAAGCTGGATATCAAAGACTCTGAGGGACATTTGGTTCTTAAATATCGTGGGGCTCTACACAGATACATCCAGACTAAAATGGATTTTCTAGACATCTCATCACTCGGTGCTACTTATCAATATGTTGTTAAAATTGAACAAAAATTTAAGCACCAGAACAAACGGGAATTCGGGTCCGCAAATCCGCAACAACCAAAGTATGACAAAGACGTCCCTAAGAAATAGTCTCTCGAAAACTAGTCCAAGACACAGGAAAAGAAGGGTCATGGGAAGACAAAGAAGGACACCGAAAAATGGTGTGATTTCCACAAAATCCCCTGGCACAACACCGATGAATATCTCTCAAAACAGGCATTGGTGGTCGAGATCAAAGACAAGGATCCGAACCCTGATTTAGAATCTGATTCTAAAAATACTAATAAGGACAGATCATTGACGCACACCCCACTACTATTGTCGCGACCGCAGCAACTCAACCAAAAGAACCAACAGATCCTGAAGAGGGGGGGGCACCTTTTTCATTCACAGATGTGGGTGAAGGGGACCCCGCTGCATTTTATTGTTGATAGCAGAAGCCAGAAAAACCTCATCTCAGCAGAGGTCATCAAATAGTTAGGATTGTCGACAACACCACACCTGCAGCCATACAACATCGGGTGGCTTCGGCAAGGATGATATATCTATGTCAACCAACAGTGTCGATTGTCATACAACATCCAACCCTTCAATGATGAGGTATTTTTTGATGTTTCCCCACTGGATGTCTGTGATGTTCTCTTGGGCCAACCATATATGTGGAGACGCCATGTTGTTTATGAGTCTCGACCCCGTAGTGTCATTGTTACTTTGGGGGGTCATCTCTACAAAATACCAGAGGTAGTTCCGACTATTGTTCCACCTAAAAAGTGTTGCAAGGTAGTATCTCATACTTCAAAACTTAGCTTCTTCACAATCTTTTCAAAAGGAGAACAAAAGGACACTGCAACCACTATAGCCTTGCCCCAAGAACCTTCTATCCAATAGAAGTAGGTCGACAAGGCTGCAACAAAGTGCAAAGATTCCTTCTTCACATCTTCCTCTCATGTATCTCAACTGGTGGAACATCCTCAACCTCAACAAGTTCATGATAGATTTCCACAAACTGAGCAGTGTGACGTCTCCAGCAAGACAAGCAGCTCACCAAGATGCAGATTCAACAAACTCTTTTCCCTCTCCCCCGGGAACTCAACGCAATGGAGACCATTGCTTCCTAAGGAGGGAGGATTGATCCAGGTGGATATCGATGGCCACGCACCTTTTCCAAATGGCTCAAAATAGTTTTCTAGCAATTTGGGCAATTTACTATTTTTACCAGGTTTTAGCTTCCGAGGCCATTTTGAGGGTCCAAATGAAGTTTTTTCAAGATTTAGTTTCTCAATAATATCCAAAAGAATTATTGAGCCCCCGAAATGAATCTCCTCGATGATACCCTTCCAACGAGCTATCACACGCATAAAACAGAGATCATATGCAAAAGTTACAACCCCGGGAAGTTGATGTACTCACTTACCCAAACGGGGCCCACATGACTTTTGGCGCTTCATCTCCTAGGGTTAGGTTTTTTTATGTCTAGGGTTTTTGGAATTCCTGCTTATTGTAAAAAGGCCTTCAGATCCTCATTGTAATCATCTTCTTGCGAATGCGAGTAGCCGTCACATCTCTTCTCAGAGATACGCTGCCACCATTCTATCGAGTCTTTCACTATGTATTTTACAGTCTCTGTACATTTATTTCATTAATAGAAATCGTGTATTAATATATATATGTGTTTATGGTTGCATCTCTGATATATTTATGTTATATTATTGAATATCTATGACATCTCTATGCATTTCTTTATTATATCTCCGATCTCATTTCGTGCCAAAAATAATCCGGATCAGTGGTATCAGAGCAAGCTGCTCTTGATCGTTTTTTCAGTGCATGTCCCCGACGAGGTCCGATTATAGAAAGTTGGGTCTTGATATTGTCTCTCTTGAAGACAATCACTCTCACACACCCAAGAAACCCTCAATGGCGGAAGAAAAGAAAAACGACGGAGCAGACGATCCTATCAATCTGTTGCTTGAGCAAGCTCTCACTCAACAGAGGGACGAAATGATGAAGAATTTTTCCCACATCCTTCAACGCCTATCGATAACATCAGGCACATCTTCATCAAGTGGCCACTTTGGAGGCACCTCTTCTTTTAAGGTACAAGTTAACTTTGATATTCCTGTATTTGAAGGACAGATAGATGTAGAAGCCCTAGAAAAATGGTTAACTTTGCTAGAAGGTTAATTCTCTGTTCACAATTTTTTCGACAAAGAAAAGATCACCTTCTCACTCCTTAAATCTCTCCCTCATGTCAAACATTGGTGGCAAACTTACAGGGAGTAAAGTTCCGCAGAGGATTCTGGAATATATGGGGCCGATCCCACTTGGGATTTTTTTGTGGATGCGGTAAAGGAATAGTATTACCATGTTGGCAACTATGAGGACCAGTACATGAGATGGACCACACTGCAGCAAGAGAGGGGACAAGTAGTTCCGGATTTCACCAATACCTTCCATACCTTGCGCACCAAGCTGGGTATCAAAGACTTCGAGCAACATTTGGTTTTGAAATATCATGGGGCTCTACACAGATACATCTAGACTGAAATAAATTTTCTAGACATCTCATCACTCGGTGTTGCTTATCGATATGTTGTTAAAATTGAACAGAAATTTAAGCACCAGACAAATGGGAATTATGGTCTGCAAATCCACAACAACCAAAGTATGACAAAGACGTCCCTAAGAAACAGTCTCCCGAAAACCAGTCCAAGACACGGGAAAAGAAGGGTCACGGGAAGACAAAGAAGGACACCGGAAAATGGTGTGATTTCCACAAAATCCCTTGGCACAACATCGATGAATGTCGCTCAAAACAGTCATTGGTGGCTGAGATCAAAGACAAGGATCTGAACCCTGATTTAAAATCTGATTCGAAAAATACTGGTAAAGGATAGATCATTGATGCAGACCCCACTGTTATTGTCGCGACCACAGCAATTCAACCAGAAAAAACAACAGATCCTGAAGAGGGGGAGCACCTTTTTCATTCACATATGTGGGTGAAGGGGACCCCGCTACATTTTATTCTTGATAGTGGAAGTCAGAAAAACCTCATCTTAGCAGAGGTCATCAAACAGTTAGGATTGTTGACAACACCACACCCGCAGCCATACAACATCGGTTGGCTTCGGCAAGGACAAGATCTCTGTGTCAACCAAAAGTGTCGATTGTCATACGACATCCAACCCTTCAAGGATGAGGTATTATGTGATGTTGCCCCACTGGATGTCTGTGATGTTCTCTTGGGCCAACCATATATGTGGAGACGCCATGTTGTTTATGAGTCTCAACCTCGTAGTTTCATTGTTACTTTGGGGGGTCATCTCTACAGAATACCAGAGGTAGTTCTGACTATTGTTCCACCTAAAAAGTTCTGCAAGGTAGTATCTCATACTGTAAAATTTAGCTTCTTCACAATCTATTCAAAAGGAGAACAAAAGGACACTGCAACCACTACATCCTTGCCCCAAGCACCTTCTATCCAATAGAAGCAGGTCGACAAGGCTGCAACAAAGTCCAAAGATTCCTTCGTCACATCATCCTCTCATGTATCTCGACTGTTGTAACATCCTTAACCTCAACAGGTTCGTGACAGATTTCCACAAACTGAGCAGTGCGACGTCTCCAGTAAGACAAGCAGCTCACCAAGATGCAAATTCAACAAACTCTTTTCCCTCTCCCACGGGAACTCAATGCAATGGATACCATTGATTCCTCGGGAGGGAGGATTGATATAGGTGGATATATGTGGCCACCCACCTTTTCCAAATGGATCAAAATAGTTTTCTGACAATTTTGGCAATTTACTATTTTTAGCAAGTTTTAACTTCCGAGGCCATTTTGAGGGTCCAAATGAAGTTTTTTCGAGATTGAAGTTCTCAATGATTACTGAAGGCATGATTGATCCCCCAAACTGAATCTCCTCGATGATACCTTTCCAACAAGTTATTACACGCATAAAACGGAGATCGTATGGAAAAATTACAACCCCGGGAAGTTGATGTACTCATTTACCCAAACAGGGCCCACGTGACTTTTGGCGCTTCGTCTCCTAGGGTTAGGTTTTTGGATGTCTAGGGTTTTGGGCATTCCTACTTATTGTAAAAAGGCCTTCAGAGCCTCATTGTAATCATCTTCTTGCGAATGCAAGTAGCCGTCACATCTCTTCTCAGAGATAAGTTGCCACCATTCTATCGAGTCTTTCACTCTATATTTTACAGTCTCTATACATTTATTTCATTAATAGAAATCGTGTATTACTGTATATCTATGTTTATGGTTGCATCTCTGATATATTTCTGTTATATTATTGAATATCTACTATATATCTGTGCATTTCTTTATTATATCTCCGATCTTATTTCATGCCAAAAATAATCTGGATCAGTGGTATCAGAGCAGGCTGCTCTTGATCATTTTTTCAGTGCATGTCCCCGACGAGGTCCGAGTATAGAAATTTGGGTCTTGAGCTTGTCTCTTTTTAAGACAATCACTCTCACACACCCAAGAAACCCTCAATGGCAGAAGAAAATAAAAATGACGGAGCAGACGATCCTATCAATCTGTTGCTTGAGCAAGCTCTCACGCGACAGAGGGACGAAATGATTAAGAATTTTTCCCACATCCTTCAACACCTACCGATAGCATTAGGCGCATCTTCATCAAGCGGCCACTTTGGAGGCACATCGCCTTTCAAGGTACAAGTTAACTTTGATATTCTTGTATTTGAAGGACAGATAGATGCAGAAGCCCTACAAAAATGGTTAACTCTTCTAGAAGGTTATTTCTCTGTTCACAATTTTTTCGACAAAGAAAAGATCACCTTCGCACTCCTTAAATCTCTCCCTCATGTCAAACATTGGTGGGAAAATTACTGGGAGCAAAGTTCCGCAGAGGATTCTAGAATATATGGGGTCGATCCCACTTAGGATTTTTTTGTGGATGCGGTAAAGAAACAGTATTACCCTGTTGGAAACTATGAGGACCAGTACATGAGATGGACCACACTGTGGAAAAAGAGGGGCCAAGCAGTTTCGGAGTTCGACAATACCTTCCATACCTTGCACACCAAGTTAGGTATCAAAGACTTCGAGCGACATTTGGTTCTGAAATATCGTGGGGCTCTACATAGATACATCCAGACTGAAATGGATTTTCTGGACATCTCATCACTCAGTGTTGCTTATTGATATGTTGTTAAAATTCAATAGAAATTTAAGCACCATAAAAAATGGGAAGTCATGTCTACAAATACGCAACAACCAAAGTATGACAAATACGTCCCTAAGAAATAGTCTTCCGAAAACTGGTCCAAGACACAGGAATATAAGGGTCACCGGAATACAAAGAAGGACACCAGAAAATGGTGTGATTTCCACAAAATCCCCTAGCACAACACCAATGAATGTCACTCAAAACGGTCATTGGTGGCTGAGATCAAAGACAAGGATCCGAACCTTGATTCAGAATCTGATTCTAAAAATATTGGTAAAGGACATATCATTGACACAAACCCCTGTTATAACCTTAAATTGCACCACACATGCTTACCTGGCATCAGGCCAACTCATATCCCTTCTTTCCCAAAACTCTGTTGAACAACTCTTTGAAAATCCTCTTGTGTAAAGGCCCACATGCCCTAACCCATTACTGCACGCGTGTACACGCTGGTTGACTCACAATAGCCCGTGTGTACCTACAAAAGCACGAAAAAAGGAAAGTTTCCGATGAAACAAAAATCTATGGGTCAGTTAACTGAAACTCCCGGCCATGCATGGCCGAGGGTTCATCCAAAACCCTAGATCCTTTTAGCCTATAAAAGAAGGGGTAGGGGTACCATCTGGAGGAGGAAAAAGTATAGCGAAGAAACTCTGCCCATTTACGTATTCCATTGTCCCAACCCTTTAGCCTTTCATCATGCCAAAGGAGATTTAACGCAAAGCAGTTGAAGGACAAAAGAAGAGGATCCCAGGATCAGGTTCCAGGAGCAGTGGTCGGTCTCAGATTTTGTAATTTGACTCATTTTACATAATAAAGAGAATGTTTTTCCCATCCCAATTCATGAACTATCTATGATTTGATTAGTTTATGCTAGATTTCTAACCCTTGAGTATAGAAGTAGCATGCATGCATAGTTTTTGTTTGTCTTGAGTGCAGGTCACCTTTGGAAGGAGCATTGCGAGCAAGGAATCAAGCACAATGGAGGATCGACATCGAACGTCGATAATAAAGTAGGTGGTCCTTTTCCATGCATTTACTGAGAAAAAGGGATTTAAATCTTGGGATGTAGGTAAAAAAAAGTAGTTTCTATTCGGTCAAATATGCATGCAAGTCTGACCCTAATTTGCTAGTCCGTAGGGTGTTTTTCCCACCAACAGAATTGGCGACCATGCTGGGGAGGATACTCTTTAGGGTTCCTGGATTTATTTAAGTTTTTGGGTAGTTTAAAGACTAGGTTTTTTGTTTTTTCTTTGCCTGTATTTTCTTTTTCTAGAAGGTCTGAGCTAGCAGGGAGTCTGGTTTTCCATACCAGCTTTCCCTGACTTTTGCTTGACTATATTTTTTGGGACACACGGAGGTACACACGGCCTGCAGAAGGCCTGAACGCGTGTACCCGTGCCCTATCCTTTGACAACCCGTGTGTGAACGCTAGTTGTATAGATAGCAGTAGCGTGTAGGAGTTCAGAGAACCTTAGAGGTAGTCCTCCTCTTCCCTATCAGAATCACACATTCTCAAGGGGTTTTCTGGGATCTTGTCTGAGTCTTGCTTGTTAACAGTCCTATCTCAGATTGATTTTTTTTACCGTATTATTTTTCCTTGCATTATTTGTTTTTTCTGTTAGAAAGAGTATCCAAGCCTTCAAGGGATCCTAGTTATCAATACCAGAGGCCTCTTCCTGGTCTGGACTGTCTTTTTTCATATTTTTCCTTAGAATTTAGATATACACGTGGCCTGTACAAGGTCAGCCCGCGTGTACACGCCCTCTGTCTCTGTTCAGCATGCATTTTGTTTGAGTGAAAGTCACGTGCTTGTACATGCTACTTTTTGTTCAGGGTTGGGCAGTCATCCCCTCCTTTGATAAGAAGTATTCCTCTCAGGTGTTTGAATCTATGTTTGAACAGTCAGTAGCTATCTTACCCTTAGCCTATTTTTTCTCAGTTAAAAGGTGACAAACAAATATATATATATATATATATATATATATTGTTTTATGGTTTTTAGACAAGTGTGAGAGTCATTGTTTTTTCAATTGCCTTTGTGTGATTCTTTAATCTGATTCTTTGCGATCTGCGCTTTAAGACAGAATTGTTTTTCTTGTTTTTTTGCTTGTCGGTATTTTCCCTTTCTTGCTTTACTAGCACTTAAATAAATAAAAATATCTTTTCATTTTCTTCTTTGGTTGAAGAGTGTGTTTCTGCATCATTAGCAAGGGAAAAGTCTTTTATTTCTTAAGTTTTTGCAGTTCACTTAGATCATAAGTAGCTCATAGTCGAGCGAAATTCCTTTGATTTTGTTGTCCAAAATCTTAGAAAAATTAAAAATCTTTCTTTGTGAAAAGTTGTTGAAATTTTGCATTTCATAAAAGTCTTTTGTTTTCAGCTTTTTCATTCATTTTTTTCTCTCGTATTTTACACATCATCAGTTTCACCCTCATACCCCTTGACGTAAGACAAAGCCATAAAAGCAATGCTAATTTTAAAATCTACTAGACTCTTATGTTTGTAGGGTTCACAAACTAGTTCAGGACTAGGGCCTTGGATTAGGTTGAAGAGGAAACTCTTCAAGGCCATTCAAAACCAAACATTAGAGTCTGAGATAGGGAGTGTCTAAGTTCAGTTCCATGGAAGTTATCTGGGACCCCCCTCTAACACATGGGATAAACATGAGGTCACGTGCAGAAAGGTAGCAGAGATAACCCCTTCAAAGTCGGACCAATCGTAGTGGAGAACACATATAGAGGGCTTGTTTTGGGATTCCATCGTTTGCATTTGCCACGAGGCTTCATGGGTCTCGAATCCATTCGAGGTCCTCAGTTGTCTTTCGGACCATTTTCTCTTGATACCCTTGATAGGTTTCGGGCTCGATAACTTACTCATTGTGGTCTACCCGACTTTCGACTGTACCTACTTGGTGACTGTTCGCGAGCTGGAAACCTAGTTGCCCATATTTTTAGGGACATACATAGGTGATTGCAGGGGTATACCGTGGTACCTAGGACAGACATTAGGACATTCTTTGCAAAGTATACTTAGAGGGTGCTTCCGTTTTCAAATTTCACTTGCACCGGTACTTTTCTCTAGTGTTGGTTGTTGTAACTGCTCTTCCAAATAGTTTAGTGATTGCTTGTCTTATCTCTTAGGGGCTTCTTTTTAGTGTGTGTTACTTTTGAATGTTTAGAATACCTTAGTGTTTCTTGGATATTCTCACACAGTAGAGGATCCTGAGCTCCATCGGTCACGAAGGCTTCTTGGCCTGCCGCCGGTTACACTGGAGCCACCCCCACCACCATTAAGGTGGAAGCTAGACCAACAAGGGTCTTTTGAAGCGACCGGGTTACAAACCTTTGTGCCCAAATAACTCTCGGAGGAATCAACTGTTTTGGACCTTGAAGCAGCCTCTCTTGGCTCGGTTGAAACCCCAACCACTAATATCTTGGCACCATTTATTGTACTAATCCAATTTCACGAACGCCAGACAGTGCCTCACACAGCAATGGAAACAAATGTTGTTACTCCTTCTGGGAATTCTTCAATTCCCACCACAGTTGCCACCACAGGAGATTCATCTCCTAACCTACCATTGTCGATCTGAGCCACCATGGTCTATTCTGCAACTACGTCGCACAATGGACTGAACCCGTCTATGGCGACAGCCACAACCCCCTTCACACCTAGTGCGATAGGCCCTCTGTTCTCATACGATATGCCTAGTTCGGGTACAAGTCTTGTACTAACCTACTCCACTTTACAGACTTTGAGTCTGGGGGCAGGGATCTCTAGCGCTCCTCTGCAAGGTCACCTTGGGGGCACTCCTGTCCCTTTTAACACTTTTCCTTACACAGGAGGTCATATCCCTCCTTCGTCCCCTTCACTTGGTGGTCCGCATCAATAGTCCATCGGGTAGCCTACACACACTATCTTATTTGGAGCAGGGATTCAAGGTACACCTTCGCACAGTATGTCGGTAGGTTTGACATCGTTTTCTTGGAATGGTACGTTTGGTAACAACACATTCTCGTCGACCACTTTTTCGACTGGGGGCAACCCCATTTTTGGAGAATATACTCCTGCACAGGGTACTATTCTTGCACAGGGGGCACACATAGCAGGACCTTGGAACTTAGGACAAGGATCCGTTCCCTCCTCCAGAATGTCATTCTAGGGTAATTCTTTCCACAGTCAATGGAACCCCGGATAGACTACTATGCCTCTCCCTACAGGACCAACATGGGGTAATCCTTCCCAAAGTCCTTCGAATACAATGCATGCCCAACACTCTATGTCCTTTTTGGGAAATCAGTCGATGATGTCTCCACAGATGCAAAATCCTTACGCTGTTCAAGGCCATGGTTTCTACCAGAATTCAGGCTAGCAACCAAACTTTTCCTGGCAACCTGGTGCCAGTCAAACTCCAGGACACTTTTTCCCAGGTTATCAGCAGCAACCCAAACTACCATTCCTGGCGACTTTACACTTGTCAGATTTGACAAGGTTGTTAAATGATCCTATTTGTCACGATTCACATTGGCCTCCTATGCCGACGAAGTTTCCTTTGGACATTCCAAAGTTCGAGGCCAAGCCTAATGAAGATCCAGGTGATCATGTGACTACCTTTCATCTTTGGTGCTCATCTAACTCATTGAAAGATGACTCCGTACAGTTGCGATTGTTTCAACGTACTCTTATTGGGAGTGTCACGAAATGGTACATCGAGCTTGATCTCTCAAGATACTCTTCTTTTGGTGAATTGGCGATGGCCTTCCTTAACCATTTCCAGTTACCTGTGAGATATGACGTTGGCACAGAGCTACTCACCAATTTCGAACAAACAACAGCGGACCATATCTCTAATCATATCCGAGAGTGGAGATGTTGGAAGAGTTTAATCAAGGTACCAGTCCCACCAGCATTCTTGCTTGAGTGGTTCCTTAAGTCTTTGGTCCAGCAATTATCCAAAGACGTCGTGACATCCGGAGTATTCTTCGAGGAAGATGCCATCATGACGGCTCAACAGTTTGAGCTCATCTATTCTCAGTCTCGTTTATTATATAACATCTTGCCAGATGCGCCACGTTTGATACTGGATAAAACTAGACAGAGAGTTGGACCACATGCCGACGGTATTGTTGGTTCAACACAAACCAAGCCTGATGAGCAATTGACAAAACGGTTGAAACAGTTATCCATACAACACACAGCGGCTAGCCAAAATACTGCTTTGGCTGCTCCCCCTACCCAAACGTCGAAAGTACACACCGTGCAGTCGACTAACCCAAAGGCCACCCAGTAGCCTAAAGGGAAGAAAAAACAATGAAAGAAGGGTAAGGGGGAAAAAAAACCCACTGATAATGCTAACGGGGACAACACAGAAAAATGGAAGGCGAGGTATCCGTGCAACTTGTGCATGGAAGACCACCCAACCCATATTTGTCCTTGACTTGTAGAGGCCCAAAAGTTTGTCACACAACAACAACAAGCAGTGTTGACTAATCCCTTTCAACATGGGCAAAATCTAACTCAATCCTCTACAAGCACAAAAGGGGGCAATCAAGAAATCGGCCCGCCTCCAAACAATCCCTCATCCACGAGCATATATATGGTCAGGGGTGATGCTTTCATATCAACTAGAGCGTGCGACTATAGTAAACCAAGTGCTTCTAAGAAGGGTAAAGAAGTTGATCTCCCATCTCTTCCTCTACAGATTGAGAAGACGTTGGGAGAAACAATGACACGCATTCCAAAGGGTGCATTTAAAAAAGATTCTCACAACTCAAACGCAAGGGCCACCCAAAATTACTCTATGGTGGAGGATTTATCACAAACCCCTTGTGCGATGTCTGCTTTGGAGGTCCTCCAAAGCTGCCCTTCTCAGAGGAAAGCCTTGTTCACCGCTTTGGTCTCTACTTATAATTGTAATCCAGGCACCATCATGTTAGATAAAACCAACTTAAAACCTCGTCTGCCTTACCATGCAGCATTTCAGATAGTAGTGGCTCATCCCATGAAAACTTTTACTCGGAATATCTTCCGCACGGTGGTCGACGAGGGCGCCTCGACATGCGTTATGTCGTTAGCATGCTGGAAGGCCATTGGCCAGCCTGTTTTGTCTCCATCACCTACCCTCCTCACTGCTTTCGACGGTCATTCGTTCTGACCACATGGCATCGTTCCTTCTTTCCCTATGCAGTTAGGAGGGAAAACCATGTGTGTTGATGTAGAGGTAGTCGATGCTCCCCTCAACTATAACCTCTTGTTAGGACGAAGTTGGACTTATGCTATGCAAGTTGTGGTTGCTACATTTTTCCAAGTCTTGTTGTTTCCACACGAGGGTCGGATAGTGACCATTGATCAACTGTCTTTCTCCAGACCTGATGTAATGTCCCCCACCTTCTAGAGAGGTGATGAGGAGACTCAGTGGCCTGGGCACCCCCACTAGGTCATAGTCTCACACTGAGGGGGAAGGTCAACTAGACTAAAGTTATATTTTTAAGTTGACTTGAGAAAGGAAAAGGATAAAAGGAGTAAAAGACAACTCAACAAAAGAATAGAAGTTAACCCTGGGAGTTAACCTAACTCAACAGAGAATCAGAAAGGAAAAGTATAAGTAAGAGGTTGGGGCACACCTATGAGGCATTCAAATTTTTGGTATATTTCTTGTTAGTGCTCTTGAGCATTCAGTTTGTGGGTTTGTTGTACAAA
The DNA here is from genome assembly GCA_000966675.3 of Picea glauca. Classification (NCBI taxonomy): domain Eukaryota; kingdom Viridiplantae; phylum Streptophyta; class Pinopsida; order Pinales; family Pinaceae; genus Picea; species Picea glauca. Next base: position 228,252 of record JZKD02S0814379.1, on the reverse strand, counting down.
CCCTTGTGAGCAACTCAGTGGTGAAATATCCACTCACCTTGTTCCACAGCTTGGTCTCGGGGATGAAATATTCTTCCACACCATTATATTCTCAGCATATTCCCTTCTAGAGATTCAGAAGATAGCAGGGTTGTACTGTTGGGGAATTTCCAGCAAGGGCGCACCATACCCTTGAGGAGGGTTCGATTTAGCCATTCAGGAGGGCACAACTCTCTTAGAAGATTTCATAGTTGGAGAGGTTTGCCTTGGATGTTGGGCTTGAAACTTCAGGAGGAGGATCCAAATACCCTGATCTATTACTTGATCAAGTTTGGGCTCATTTTGAGCATTCTTCCATCATGGCCGAATTATTGAGGGCTTCAGTCCCCACTTGGAGCATGGCACTCTCTAGTTGGAGGGTTTGACATTCAAATCTGCTTGGTACTGGTATTCATTAGTTATCCAGCCTTTAGAGGCTTCTTTTGTATTGTCGAGAGCATTTTTGTAGCAGCTCATATCTATTGTTTGTACGGCCATCTGAGGTTTATGCCAGATCGTCCATCTATTATATTGATCCTACATTGCTTATAATAAAAGGGTCAGATCTTCGCTTGTGCTTCTATATTTTGAATGTATGATGATCTTCATGTGTTGAATGAATCTTGTATGCACTTAATAACTCAATAAACACCTGAACATCGATAAACCAGTGGTAGTTAGTGATTCCAAGCCAGAATTGGGCTTGGGATCATTACAGTGGTATCAGAGCTTTGATCCCCCCCAAACCTGTGGAAGGATCAGCGCATACAGAGGTACAGTGGTGCTCTCATGGGTAGAAGGATGAAACTGAACAGTGAAACAGAGGCCGAAATGGAAGGATCAGGGGGTGACCATGAGTCTCTAGGCTTGGCTCGCATAGCAATAGAATTTGACAAGTTCCAGCAATCCGTCAATCGTATGGAAAGAACATTGGTCTGACACTTGGATGAGTACCATGAAACCAACAGAAGGGGACAAGTCGAACTCTCTGAAACTTTGAAGAGGGTTGACGAAAATCTGCAGATAATGAACAAGAATCAATCCAAGCTAAATGAAATTCTAACGCAAGTGAATCATCAAGGGAGGAACCCGGATACGTATGGGAACAAGGAGGCTGGTGGATCTGGGGAAATCCACGAGGAGATCAAATATAATCCGGAGAAAGTAGTTATATCCGAAAGAAGTCTGGATGGAGACACGGCCTAGGGTTAGATGGGTAGCAGGGTCAATCAGAGACTATACATACCTACGTTCACATATGATCATCTTGGTCGACATTCAGGTAGCAGAGCTAACCCTAGACCTTACATGCCCACATTCACAGATGAGCAAGGGAAACAGGAACAGGTAGAAGAATTTGTGGAACAACTGGAAAGGAGTGCCAAAGAATACTATAGTTTGGATATGAAGGTCCAAAGACAAATGTCCCTAGATTAGTATTGCCAACTCAGGTTAAGAAATCAACCTAGGACAAACCATAGGGGTAGTTTTGAGTTTGAATGTAGAACAGGGAAGATAGAAATTCCATACTTTGATGGTACGACCAAGATGACGGCACAATCTTGGGTACAAAAGTTGGATACCTATTTACAGCTCAACCCCATGAAGGAGATAGAAGCCATCAAGTTTTCCACTATGTATTTGGATGGCAAGGATCACAATTGGTGGTATCACAGACTCGCCACACTCAGCCACAATCAGATAATGTCCTATACAGAATTCACTCAGAGGCTCATTGATAGGTTTGATCAAGGAGATCCTGAGCTTCATTTTCGGGAGCTCACCCAACTCAAGCAAACAAGTATGACTGAAGTATATATTGATGAATTCCAGAGGCTTGTAGTTATGGTACAAGATATGTCCTCGACCAGGCTCATGATGCTTTTCACAGAAGGGTTGATGGAACCTTTGAAGGGTTGGGTAAAGGCCTTCAAGCCTACCATCCTACAAGAGGCCACTTGGAAGACGAGGGATTTGGGTCCAGCAGCTAAACCTAAATTCATACCCAGACCACCTCTCAACAATGGTGGAAGAGATCAAAGGCCTCCAATAAACCAGGGAGGATGTGACCCTAAGGGTTTTGATAGAGGTCGTGGCAGAATAGATGACAACACTAGAAGAGAACTGAGGAGGAAGCAATTCTGCTTCACATGCAAGGAACCATGGAACCCATCACACAAGTGCATGGGACATGGTCAGGTGCACTACATTGAGGTCACTTCAGACAACGAAGAGGAAGATGAGATTGGCTAGATACAGAACATTGAGGCAGAAACCACTTAGGCAGTAAAGGAGGAACATACCATGGGACAGGATAGTATGGCCACCTTGGCATATATTAGTGGGGTACCTAAGTATAACACCTTCCAAATGAGAGGGGTCTTGCAGGGTCAAAGAGTTTCGGTCTTGATTGATGGAGGAGCTTCCCACAACTTCATTGATGCAGCATTATTAAAGAGGAGGCACATACCTACAGTAGAATTTGAAGGATTCAAAGTGGAGGTTGCAAGAGGAAGCACTATACCCTGTGACAGATATATTCTGGGCATGAAGCTTACCTTGGGTAGGCACGTGCTAATACAGGACGTCTATGTCATGGACCTTCCAGACACTAACATCATCCTAGGGGTTCAGTGGCTCAGCACATTGGGGTCTATCACCACCAACTACAAAACGATGGAAATTCCATTCACAGAGGAAGGTGGACGAAAGGTAGTACTGAGGGGTATGACAGGGAATGTTGCAAAGGTAGTCACGGCCAAGAGGATGGAGGCCATCTTCCGGAGGGACGAGATAGTATACGCAGTGGAATGCAGGATTGTGACATGTGTGGATGAACAGGGAAAGGTTCACTACACTCCAGAGATCAAAGAAATCCTTGACAGACACCACAAGGTGTTTGGGCCTATTCCTCCAGGGGTACCACCATATAGGGGGTTTGAGCACATTATTGAGCTAGAGGAAGGGGCCAAACTAGTTATCACCACACCATACAGACACCCCAAGAAGCACAAAGACGAGATAGAGAAGGCCATCAAGGAACTTCTGGACATGGGGCACATCAGGCCCACTAGCATCCCTTTTGCTTCTTCAGTAGTGCTGGTGAAGAAGAAAGATGGCACTATGAGAATGTGCATTGACTTCAGGACTTTGAACAAAAAGACCATAAAAAATAGGTACCTGATACCCAGAATTGATGAACTATTGGACGAACTGCATGGGGCCATCTACTTCACGAAGATTGATCTTCGCTCTGGTTATCATCAGATCAAGATGAGGGAGGAAGACATCTCAAAAACCACTTTTAGATGTCACTACGGCCATTATGAGTTTTTGGTGATTCCCTTTGGTTTAACCAATGCCCCTACTACATTCCAATCATGTATGAACCAAGTGCTGAACAAGCAGTTGAGGAAGTACCTGTTGGTATTTTTTGATGACTTGCTTATCTACATCAAGACATGGGAGGAGCATCTCAAGCATGTGGATCAAATTTTGTCAATCATGGAGGAATAGTCATTGTATGCTAAGGAGTCCAAATGTGAGTTTGGAATGATAGAGGTCCTCTATTTAGGACACATAATCGGGGCAAAGGAGGTACAGGTACATCAGGAGAAAATACAAGCCATCATGGAATGGCCTACTCCTAAGACACTCACCGAATTGAGAGGATTTCTGGGTATGTGCACGTATTACAGGAAATTTGTCAAAGGATTTTCTCAGCTGTGTACACCCTTGACCGATTTGACTAAGAAAGGAGCCTTCAAGTGGGATGAGGAGGCTCAAATAACGATGGATAAGATGAAGGAAGTGATGAGTACGTGCCCAGTCTTAGCCCTTCCATATTCCAGTCTTCCTTTTACCTTGGAATGTGATGCCTTTGGGGAAGGAATAGGGGTTGTACTGATGCAAAAGAGGCACCCTCTTGCCTATGAGAGTTGGAAGCTCAAGGGTCCCGAACTACTCTACAGCATTTATGACAAAGAAATGCTGGATATCATGCATGCACTAGCTAAATTCCGGCAATACTTGGTTGGTGCCAGGTTTGTGGTCAAGTCAGATCATAATAGTCTCAAATATCTATTGGAATAGAAGGACTTGAACAAGAGGCAACAAAAATGGTTAAGCAGAATACAGGCCTACGACTTTGATATTGAGTTTGTCGAGGGGAAGAACAATGTGGTGGTTGATGCCTTATCCAGGAGGCCATCCATCTTTGCCATAACAGGAATAACAATTGACTGGAAAGACCATCTGGTGATGGAGTATGTAGAGGATCAGTTTGCGTGCCAGCTACTGGACGGACAGGTACAAGATGAAGATTTCAAGGTTATGAATGACCTCATCTACTACAAAGACCGAATCTTCTTGGTTCCTGGATCGACATTCAAGGCTAAAGTATTGCAGGCGTGCCATGACTCACCAATGGCAGGACATCAGGGGATCAGCAAGATGTACAGGCAGGTGAGAGAAAGATTCTCTTGGAAGGGTCTCAAGGAGGATTTGATTAAGCACGTCAAAGAGTGTACTACATGTTAAGAAAATAAGGATGAGCACATGCGCCCAGTAGGACTCTCGCAACCCTTTCCCATTCCAGAGAACAAGTGGGAAAGCATATCCATGGATTTCATCACTGGACTACCAAAGACGCAAGGGAAGGACTGCATATTTGTAGTGGTGGACAGGTTAACAAAGTTTGCACATTTCTTCACCATAGCTACTGACTTCAGTGCAGCACAGGTGGTTGAACTGTTCTTTAGGGAGATTTTCAAGTTGCATGGCCTACCCAAAACCATTGTCAGCGATAGGGATAGCAGGTTTATGAGTACTTTCTGGAAGGAGTTATTCAGGTTGGTTGGTACGGCCTTGACCCCTAGCACCAGCTATCACCCTCAAACGGATGGACAGACAGAGATAGTCAACAAATGGGTGGAGGGATACCTCAGAAACTATGTGGCGGGGAAACAGAAAGCATGGGCCAGATGGTTGCATCTGGGAGAGTATTGCTACAACACCACCCAGCACTGTCCATTGGCATGTCACCATTCCGAGCCTTGTATAGCTATGATCCTTTATCGTTTGTGGAGATTCCGTTTGGTGACAACAGGGCACCTATGGTACAGGATTGGATCGAGCAGAGCCAAGATATTCTCAGGGAACTGAAGGATCATCTGCAAAGGGAACAAAACCAACAGAAGGTCCAAGCAGACAAGCACTGAGTTGATCGTACCTTTGAGGTTGGTGACTTGGTCTATCTGAGACTGCAACCATACAGGCAGGCTTCCATCAAAAGAAGTGGAGTGGAGAAACTGCAGCCATGTTTCTTTGGGCCCTATAGGGTCAATAGAAAGATAGGGGTCATAGCTTATGAGCTGGAGATTCCACAGGGCAGCAAAATACACAACATCTTCCATGTCTCCTGTCTTAAGAAATCCCTCGGCCAACACATCAAACCTATTGAGGTGTTACACCCCATGGACGAAGAGGGACAAATTGTTCTAATTCTGGAAGAGATATTGGAAATCTGAGAGAAGAGGCTCAGAAACCGAAGCATCAAGGAGTACCTGATCAGGTGGAAGGATTTACCCATTGAGGATGCCACTTGGGAAAAGGATCACGTGGTCATAGAAGCAGGTTTGGAATTGCTTGAGGACAAGCAATTTTAAGCAAGGGAGACTGTAATGTCCCCCACCTCTTAGAGAGGTGATGAGGAGACTCAGTGGCCTGGGCACCCCCACTAGGTCATAGTCTCACACTGAGGGGGAAGGTCAACTAGACTAAAGTTATATTTTTAAGTTGACTTGAGAAAGGAAAAGGATAAAAGGATTAAATGATAAATCAACATAATAATAGAAGCTAACCCTGGAAGTTAACCTAACTCAACAGAGAATCAGAAAGGAAAAGTATAAGTAAGAGGCTGGGGTGCACCTATGAGGCATTCGTATTTTTGGTATATTTCCTGTTAGTGCTCTTGAGCATTCAGTTTTGGGGTTTGTTGTACAAACCCTTGTGAGCAACTCAGTGGTGAAATATCCACTCACCTTGTTCCACAGCTTGGTCTCGGGGATGAAATATTCCTCCACACCATTCTATTCTTAGCATATTCCCTTCTAGAGATTCAGAAGATAGCAGGGTCATACTGTTGGGGAATTTCCAGCAAGGGTGCACCATACCCTTGAGGAGGGTTCGATTTAGCCATTCAGGAGGGCACAACTCTCTTAGAAGATTTCACAGTTGGAGAGGTTTGCCTTGGACGTTGGGCTTGAAACTTCAGGAGGAGGATCCCACTACCCTGATCTATTACTTGATCGAGTTTGGGCTCATTTGGAGAATTATTCCATCATGGCCGAATTATTGAGGGCTTCAGTCCCCACTTGGATCATGGCACTCTTTAGTTGGAGGGATTGACATTTAGATCTGCTTGGTACTGGTATTCATTACTTATCCAACCTTTAGAGGCTTCTTTTGTATTGTCGAGAGAATTTTTGTAGCATCTCATATCTGTTGTTTGTACGGCCATCTGAGGTTTATGCCAGATCGGCCATCTACTATATTGATCCTACATTGCTTATAATAAAAGGGTCAGATCTTCGCTTGTGCTTCTATATTTTGAATGTATGATGATATTCATGTGTTGAATGAATCTTGTATGCAGTTAATAACTCAATAAACACCTGCACATCGACAAACCAGTGGTAGTTAGTGATTCCAAGCCAGAATTGGGCTTGGGATCATTACACCTGACCCAGCTTTGGGGGCATCCACGGTCCCGATGATTGATAATCCTCAACTAGGTGTCGTTAATGTAGGATTTGGTTTGTGCCCATCTTTGATGGGTACCTTCGATTACCCTCCTCCTCATGACGATATCAAATTTATATCTAATCACCATAAGGTTGAGATTTTTCAAGTTTCATCATTTTGCATGACTTACTTTGAGGATCCTTGGATTCTTCCTTCCCCATCAGCCACGATGGATGAGACAGGGCACCCAGGCATGTACATGCCCTTGTTTTTCGCTGAGGTAGTGTACTCTTTAGTCTAGCAAGCTTCAGCTAACCCTGATCCGACTCCTGCACAAGAGTTAGATCCACTTCTAGAGCCTATTTGGGCTCAAGGTTATCTCGCTAGCATCGATTCGTTACACTTACTATTGCCTTATGACGAAGTAGTAATCGAAGCAATGACTAGTCTGGACAAACCTTGGGAATATCTTCATCACAGATCATATTTACTCCCAGAGTTAAGCCGAATCGAAGCAGGATAATTCACCGTTACCATGACGGGAGATCAGCCATGTTCTCTTAATATCTTAGCTACACAGAAAATTTATGATGAGGGCAATATGGAAACTATCGTTGAAACTATACCCATCAACATCTCCCAAAACCCTTGCATCGTGGAGAATGTCTTTGTCGGAGCGGATTTCTCCCCCGAATAAATTCAAATTTACACGGATCTTTTCAAAGAATTTTGCGACGTTTTTTCCTGGTCTTATGAGGAAATGCCAGGTATTCATCCGAAAATAGTTGAACATGAAATCACAACGTATCCTTATGCCAAGCCTGTTCGACAAAAACTTCATCCAATCAATCCCAAGAAAGCAGTAGCCATCAATATTGAGGTTGAGAAATTGCTAAAGGTAGGTTTTATTTATCCTATCCATTTGACTCAATGGGTGTCAAATCCTGTGTCGGTCAATAAAAAACAAGGCACGATTCGTGTATGTACTGATTTCCGTGATTTGAACAAGGCATGTCCCAAAGATAATTTTACAACACCATTCATTGACCAGATCATTGATGAATGTGCCGGTTGTGAATCCTTTTCTTTCATGGATGGTTTTTTGGGATATAATCAAATCCAAATCAAACCTGAAGACCAACACAAAACGGCATTCATTTGTCTGTGGGGTACATTCGCATATCGTAAGATGCATTTTGGCCTTTAAAATGTTGGAGCCACATTCCAGCAGGCCATGTCTTTTGCTTTTCATGACCTCAAGCATATATTTGAGGCCTATCTAGATGATTTAGCATCACGCTCTTGCAAATGCACGGATCATCCCACACACCTTAGACTAATCTTCGAACGATGTCGCTACTTTAGGATTCGCTTGAATCCAAACAAGTGCAGCTTCTACATAACGTCGGGATGTTTGTTAGGTTTCATCGTATCAACAACAGGGATCATGGTTGATCCCCTTAAGGTGGAGGCAATAATCCATTTGCCCCCCCCACGCACCATCCTACAACTTCAGAGTCTACAAGGAAAGGCGAACTTCTTACGATGCTTCATCACCAACTATGCCAAAATCACCAAGGGCTTTATGCATTTACTAAAGAAAGACATTCCTTTTTTCTGGGATGAAGCCACTCAACGCTCTTTCGATGCATTAAAACATGCCCTCACAACCGCACCTTTTCTACGGCCACCTAACTATAACAAAGATTTCTTATTATATCTGGTTGTTATAGAGTCAACCATCGGCATGGTTTTAGTTCAGGAAGACGATTCATTCTCAGAATACGTGATCTATTACCTGAGCTGAGGCCTCGTAGGACTGGAACTCAATTATTCTCATATCAAAAAACTTGCATTAGCATCAGTTCATGTTGTTCAACGGTTCTGTCACTATGTTTTGTTTCGCAAGACCACCGTCATTGTTGTCATGAATCCATTCCAGTACATGTTGACACGATGAGTTATAGATAGAAAAATCAGTAGATGGATAGTCATCCTCCAAGAATTTGACTTAGACTTCATTTCAACAAAGTCCAAGAAGTCATTGGTCTTGCCTTCTGACGAAGCAGTAATCGAAGCAATGACTAGTTCGGACAAATGTTGGGAAGATGTTCATCATAGATCATATTTTCTTCCAGAGTTAAGTCGAATCGAAGCAGGAGAATTCATTGTTACCATGACGGGAGATCAGCCATGTTCTCTTAATCTCTTAGCTATGCAGGAAATTTATGCTGAGGGCAATATGGAAACTATCGTTGAAACTATACCCATCAACATCTCCCAAAACCCTTGCGTCGTGGAGAATGTCTTTGTCGGAGCGGATTGCTCCCCCGAAGAAATTCAAATTTACACGGATCTTTTCAAAGAATTCCGCGACATTTTTGCCTGGTCTTATGAGGAAATGCCAGGTATTGATCCGAAAATAGTTGAACATGAAATCACAAAGTATCCTGATGCCAAGCCTGTTCAACAAAAACTTCATCCAGTCAATCCCAAGAAAGAAGCATCCATCAAGATTGAGGTTGAGAAATTGCTAAAGGCGGGTTTTATTTATCCTATCCATTTGACTTAATGGGTGTCAAATTCTGTGTCAGTCAATAAAAAACAAGGCATGATTCGTGTATGTACCGATTTCCATGATTTGAACAAGGCATGTCCCAAAGATAATTTTCCAACACCATTCATTGACTAGATCATTGATGAATGTGCCGGTTGTGAAGCCTTTTCTTTCATGGATGGTTTTTCGGGATATAATCAAATCCAAATCAAACCTGAAGACCAACACAAAACGGCATTCATTTGTCCATGGGGTACATTCACATATCGTAAGATGCCTTTTGGCCTTAAAAATGTTGGAACCACATTCCAACAGGCCATGTCTTTTGCTTTTCATGACCTCAAGCATATAGTCGAGGCCTATCTAGATGATTTAGCATCACGCTCTCGCAAGCGCACGGATCATCCCACACACCTTAGACTAATATTCGAACACTGTCACTACTTTAGGATTCGCTTGAATCCAAAAAAGTGCAGCTTCTACGTAACGTGGGGACGTTTGTTAGGTTTCATCATATCAACAACAGGGATCATGGTCAATCCTCTTAAGGTGGAGGCAATAATCCAGTTTCCCCCTCCACGCACCATCCTACAACTTCAGAGTCTACAAGGAAAGGTGAACTTCTTACGATGCTTCATCGCCAACTATGCCGAAATCACCAAGGGATTTATGCGTTTACTAAAGAAATACATTCCTTTTTTCTAGGACAAAGCCACTCAACGCTCTTTCGACACATTAAAACATGCCCTCACAACCGTACCTTTGCTACGGCCACCTAACTATAACAAAGATTTCTTATTATATCTGGCTGTCGTAGAGTCAACCATTGGCATGGTTTTAGTTTAGGAAGACAATTCGTTCTCAGAATACGTGATCTATTACCTGAGCCGAGGCCTCGTAGGACCGGAACTCAATTATTCTCATATCAAAAAACTTGCGTTGGCAGTAGTTCATGTTGTTCAACGATTCCGTCACTATATTCTATTTCGCAAGACCACCGTCATTGTTGTCGTGAATCCATTCCAGTACATGTTGACACGACGAGTTATAGGCAGAAAAATCAGTAGATGGATAGTCATCCTCCAAGAATTTGACTTAGACTTCATTTCAACAACGTTCAAGAAGTCATTGGTCTTCGTAGAGCTTATTTCAAAACTTCCGATTGAGTCAGGTGACATTGTGCCTGAGGAATCGCCTATCCGGGGAGATATGTTTTTGATTGCATCTTCAGACCCCTGGTATGGAGATATACTTGTCTATCTCCAGACTTTGAAATGCCCCACCTCTGCTTCTCGTGATGAGCATCAGTGGATACACCATCAGGCTAAGAATTATCTCATACTCGATGATACGTTGTATCGGAGAGGTGTAGACTGCATCTTACGTCGATGTCTCACTCATGAGGAGGCCATCATCATGCTCAATTATTGTCATAATGGAGCTTGTGGCGGTCATTTATCTAGGTTGGAAACAGCCCAAAAGACTCTACGAGAAGGTTACTTCTGGCCGACACTTATCAAAGATTGTATCGAATCGGTCAAGAAGTGCCATCCGTGCCAAATCTTCTCTCGGAAGAAGAGGGCGCATCCCGCTCCTATGTTTCCTGTCATCAAAGTTGGTCCCTTCACTAGGTCGGGGATTGATTACACTACATGCAACCCCCCGTTAGCAAGGGGGCACCGCTATATCATCGTAGTTGTCGACTACTTCACTAAGTGGGTCAAAGCTATGACAACATTTAAAGATGATGGAGAGACTACAGCTCTCTTTTTATTCAACCAGATCATAGCAAGGTTTGGCGTCCCGAAAGAGATTGTCACTGACCATGGCAGTCACTTTCAGAACCAAATGATGATCGAATTAACATCAAAGCTTGGGTTACGGCAGGAGCATTCGTCACCTTACTACCCCCAAGCCAATGGTTAGGTGGAAGTTGTAAACAAAACTCTTAAGACTATTTTACATCGAACTATCAACTCAGCCAAGTCAAATTGGAATTTGATGTTATACTCGACATTATGGGCTTACCGAACATCTGTTAAGACAGCAACTGGTTTCTCGCCTTTTCAACTCGTTTATGGACTGGAGGCAGTCTTGCCCATCGAATGTCATATGCCATCTCTAAAATTGGCAGTACAATTATTTCCAAACACTTCTCCACTTGAAGAACGGTTAGTACACCTTGATCAGCTCAATGATCAGTGTTGCGATGCGGCCCTGGCCAACGAGGCTCACAAACATAAGGTCAAGTGTCAGTATGATAGGTCCGTTCATCCTTGGATTTTCTCTGAGGGCGACCTTGTCCTGGTCTATGACCAAGATAAGGACCCCCTGGGGGCAGGAAATTTTAAACCCATGTGGTTCGGACCCTTCATCATAAAAGAGGTATTAAAAAACGGCACTTATTGTTTGGTTGATTTTGAAGGGAATGCTTTGGCGGAGCCTAAAAATGGGCTCTACCTCAAGAAGTATTACTCATAGACAGGTCACTGTGGATAACTTTTTGTAACATATGTATAGTCTTTGTACTATTACCTTTTAAGTTTCTTTTAAGTGTTATGGACATGTCATTGATGTTATATTTCATCAATATGGAAGATGTCAAGTGATTCTGAGGTGTTCGTTGGGTATGAAGATGGTGCTATTCGACACACGCAGAGTCTTGCCTCCACAGCTTGGGTAATCTTTACACCTCAGGGCCAGTTGTTATCTTCCGAAGGTATATGCTTAGGTGACACCACAAATAATGTCGTCGAGTATAGTGCAGTTATTGAGTTGCTTCGTGATGCCTTGTCATTGGGTATCTCTCATCTGGGTCTATCTTGACGCTCAACTGGCTGTGTCACAGCTAAACAGAGTATACCAGGTTCATGATCCAAATTTACACCGACGATTCCTTAGGGTATGTCTCTTAGAATGAAATTTTGATTATATTACATATTTTCATGTTCCTAGGAGATTAAACCAAATTATAGATACTCTAGCTAATCAAACTTTAGATTGGCATCTTGCACACATATGAAAGAACGTTGACATAAACATGTAAATATATTTTTGCACATGCGATCCTTAAGACACATAAGATCAAAAAAAAACCATGTATAACATCATAAAACAACCAGAGGACATAGATGGATGCAAGCGCCTCAAAAATGGGACTAATAAACGAGTCACATGGCTTATGCCCTCAAAAAATATATACAAGTGAGTGCTTGTGGCACGTAAAAATTCTAAATAGGTTCAGGGCCAATGGGCCCTGTTATAATAATCCACAGCATGGGCTAAACGCCTAAACAATTGGACCCACGTACGAGGTGCCCCCACGACATGAGGCTACATGGATGGCGGCAGGTCCTCTATCTCTGCCATCGGGACTGTGCGAGTGAGTGCAGTGAAATTCTGCTCAACTCGTCTAAGGACTCTCTCAGCCTCCCCGGCTGGGAGGTTCCTGCTATTGCTGCTCCTCCGGTGGCCATAGCTGCGGCTTCTAGCCGAGGACGACACTTGTTCCATGCATAATCGGTAGGTTGCACAGGTCCCACATCTGCATGCAACAAACATTTACCCGTCAAATACACTGGCATACAAAAAAATGATATATATCACAAAAATGACAAAAAAATTACATATGCAAACAAAAAAAACTACAAAGGTGGAGACTTACCGATCTCCCCTCGCTCCTCACCAGGAGGCATGGGTATATCAGGATCTATAGAAAAGTCTATCCCTGCATATGGGTAGTCCTCGATCACAGGGATCTGCCGTGACAGCCACACAAAGAAAGCATCATCGAAGGACTCATTGGTGCTTCCACCACCCTGTCGTGGCAGTAATACTGCCCATCTACACACTGCAGGAAATGAGGCCTGATGTCCTCGTACTACTTCCCAAGGGCTAAAGCTCGGAACTCTCTCGAAGAAAAATGAACACAAGATCATCTTGAACCCGAAATTCCTTTGTATCCGCTGTCAGCAATCTGTCAATTGCCTCTTCATGCACTCCAGTAATGTAGTACTCTAGTAAAAAATCTATGCATTCAAGCACTGGATTGCACAGTTCATCTGTGTACGAGAAGCCTGATGCAAGGCTGCAGAACCAGTAATCTGTCCAATCAGTAATAATATTGCCTACAATGATAGGTTAGTGATCTTACTGATAGGTACTTGGGAGCCCGCACGATCATTCCCAGCCTCACAGTGCTTGGCTATCAGTTCTGAGATTTTACTCGGTCCCACAGGAAAAGTCCTAAAGTTGACTGGTTCCCCTCTCCTTGAGAGGCCAGTCAAAAAATAAATATCCTCGGTGGTGGGCACCAGTGATTGCCCCTCTAACATAAAGGCCTCTGCATTAGGGTGCTAGTAGTTGATCAAGGCATTCAGTAGCCTTGGTTGTGCATGCATAAATGGACACAGAAAAAACTTCAGTAAACCGCATTGCATCAACACGGCCACGACATTCGGATTTGCTACAACCAACTCACTGACTACTTCATGCTCTCCTTCCCTCCACTGGACATACATCCTGCCAACACAACAAGGTTCAGGAGGGTCAGCACTTGCATTTTGATTATTTTCTCTACAAAGGGGGGGTCCACGCAAGCTGCAAAGGCCACAGTCACGTGTACACGTGTGCAGCCTTTACTCTGCCTGAGTGTATATGAAGCCTGTCCAGAGACAGCCCGCGTGTACCTAGGGCCGACCTTTTTAAGGTCAGCGCCCGCCCAAAAAATGAACTTAAAAACAAAATTAAAGAATTGAATAGCTAGATAAGGGAGTTTGTACTTACTTGGTCCAAGCGGAAGTTCGTTTTGTCCATTGTAGCTCCCAAAATCGTCGTTTTTAGCAAAGGGGGTCTTTTGGCTCCAGAGTCAATTTCCAAATTAGCAATGGTGATAATGAGCTGCCAGCTTCTATTTATAGACTTTTTGGCCTCTTTTTGTCACTTTTTTGGCCCCCCTTATCAGTTTCTTTATACCAAAAACCATTTAGAGTGATTCAGGAGTTATATGGGAGGGATTTGATCGGGTATTGGGACACTTTTTTAGAGTTTTGAGAAAATTTTGACGATCCGTAAAAAAAAAAAACTCCAAGAATCAACTTGAGCATATAGGTTAGGTTATTACCCCAACTTTTGCATCTCGTTGTCTTTTTCCTCTGCTATAGGATCAATCCCATTAGGTTGTGACACGGAACCATCATATCTGCTTTAGAAGTGTCGCAACTTGGTGGTAGAGCTTACCAGAACATGGATGCCCTAGGTAGGTCCCGGTTGCATTATGGTGTCCATGTCGTCTCTAAAACACTGTAGGATTGGGAGTCCTTATAATCTTTCCTGAATATGAGTTTGAGAATTATTTGCATGATTCTTCTTCGCTCTTTGTCTCACCCTCAGGACTCCCAAAAATAAACGGGTCTCCTTTAAAGCCTTTTTCAAACCCTCTAAAAATGAAAAGACTGTTGAGAAATCTTGTGGCCTTTCATGCTCGTTAAACTGAAATTTGAAGTCATGTCTGTCTGGCAGTAGTTTACCCCTTTTTTGGTCCAGACGGTCAACTGTACAAACAAAGGTATACTCTATCGAATTTTCATTCTTTAGAAGATTACTCTCAAGTATAATTTTATCCCTTTTTCGGGCCTGAGGGACTAAACTTATGAAAAAGAAACCCCCATGGAGTCCATAGTTAAGCTCTTTTCAAACTCCCTAAAATTGAAAAGATCATTGAGTGACCTTATTCTTTCACACTCATTAAATTGGTCCAGAAGAATATTCCTGACGGAGTCCATAGTTAAGCTTTTTTCAGACTCCTTAAAAGTGAAAAAATGGTCGAGTGATCATGTCCTTGTCACACTCGTTAAAATGGTTTTGAATTGACGTCTAATCGGTGCTAGTTTACCCCTTTTTCGAACCGACTAGACTATTGTCGAAAAAGGTGCCCTGACGGAGTCTCCTTTTATGCTTTTTCAGACTCTCTAAATATGAAAAACCACCGAGCTTACCTTCTCTGGGCTCGTTAAACTTACATCGAAGGACGTTACCATTGTGTTTTCTATCAACCGCATTTGCATCCCTTATCCACCATCCTTGTGACAGTTTGCTTCTGCGTCTTAAAACCTTTGGCCACCGAAGGATTTTCCCCAAGTATCATTTTACCAAAACATCAGTCTTGTCCTTGTGCCTTGATCTTGTATGTTTGCAATACTCATTTCTCCATTGTAATGTAATATTCCTTTATTCTTTTTCCAAGATTATTGAAAAGAACAAAAAAAATCAAATATACCCCAAAAAGAGGAAGGGAAAGTTATTTTCTTTATTGGAAGCATAATGAGTCGCCCTTGGATAAAGCACATTTGTCTGTTTGTTCATCAGACTATGGGATGTAGTACGACCTTAGGAAGATTTTCTCGCTATATAGAGTTGTGTCCTCCACCGTTTGGTTATTCTTCCAAACATATGGAGAGTTTGCGTTGCCTCCTGCTTCGTAGACTTATGATTAACATATATGTTTCCTGAGTCTTATCACTTGTTGTGCTATTGTCCAAGGGAAGTTTGTCACTAAGCCTGAGTCGTCCCCTCTACAATATGTCTCTTGTCCACATACCCGGCCATCCTGAACGTCCAATCAAGTCCTTGTTCGAAGTCACTGTAGCCTTCAGTCCGATCATCAATATTATCAAGTCCATGACCGACGAGCCATCGAAGACCTCTGGGTAGTGCAATCATACACTCATATTACACTCCTACCCGGAGTTTGGAAGATTTTGAAGTTGTTTCTCGAGCTCTAAAGTCCATCCATTAGGCCGAATCAGCTTCTGGAAGATGGATACTCTACATGTATATCTTTCTGATTTTAAGATGTAGCTCTGCTGTGTATTATTCACGGCTACTCTTTATAGTTATTTGACATGGATCTACAGTGTATTTGATTGGTAGCCATGGTTCTATTTTATCCCGAGCATGGGTATGCCTACCTCGGTGAGACATTTTTTATTTTGCAGATGGCACCTCCTGGTTCCTGATCCTTGGGCTCAATCGTTCGACACATCAGTAAATATTGGTAATGTATTTTGGCCATCAGATGCTCTTTTGACCTCACACATTAGGGGGCATCTGTTATAACCCTAAATTGCACCACACGTGCTTACCTGGCATCAGGCCAACTCATATCCCTTCTTTGCCAAAACTCTGCTAAACAACTCTTTGAAAATCCTCTTGTGTAAAGGCCCATGCACCCTAACCCATTATTGCATGCGTGTACATGCTAGCTGACTCACAACGGCCCGCATGTACCTCCTACAAAAGCACGAAAAAAGGAAATTTGTTGATGGAACAAAAAGCTATGGGTTAGTTAACTGAAACTCCCGACCATGCATGGACGATGGTTCATCCAAAACCCTAGCTCCTTCTAGCCTATAAAATAAGGGGTAGGGGTACCATTTGGAGGAGGAAAAAATATAGCGAAGAAACTCTGCCCATTTATGTATTCCATTGTCCCAACCCTTTAGCCTTTCCTGATGCCAAAGGAGATTTAACGCAAAGCAGTTGAAGGACAGAAGAAGAGGAGCCCAGGATCAGGTTCAAGGAGCGGTGGCCAGTCTCAGCTTTTGTAAGTTGACTCATTTTACATAATAAAGAGAATTCTTTTCTCGTCCCAATTCATGAACTATCTATGATTTGATTATTTTATGCTAGATTTCTAACCCTTGAGTATAGAAGTAGCATGCATGCATAGTTGTTGTTTGTCTTGAGTGAAAGTCATCTTTGGAAGGAGCATTACGAGCAAGGAATCAAGCACAATGGAGGATCGACATCAAATGCCGGTAATAAGGTAGGTGGTCCTTTTCCATGAATTTACTGAGAAAAAGGTATTTAAATCTTGGGATGTAAGTAAAAAAAAGTAGTTTCTATTCGTTCAAATCTGCATGCAAGTCTAACCCTAATTTGCTAGTCCGTAGGGTGTTTTTCCCAACAACAACCCCACTGTTATTGTCGCGACCGCAACAATTCATCCAGAAGAACCAACAGATC
>JZKD02S0814379.1:193216-203694 GCA_000966675.3 Picea glauca | reverse complement strand
CTGACAAGTGTAACTTTCTTCATGAAAATGATCTTAAAGAAGAGCTAGATCTTCTATCACCATGTCATTATCATGTCATCATCTTGATAACCAAAAATGAGGATAACAGAAACCCTTGAATGAAAACAATAGTATTCTATGTTTCTTCATTATCACAATAAACAAATTTAATCCTAGTTGACACATATGTTGATCTTTCAAGGAGAGCAACAACTAAATCCATGTCAATTTGAACATCTCTATAATATTTATCCATTTGAATTCTAAAACTCAATTCATCCATCACCTATGACCTCTTAGCATAACATTCATAATATTTATATTAGGCACCACATCTCCTCGTAATTAGGAAGTCCAGATCTTCAACATGGCATTGAAGATCTCTTGCAATTGTAGAAATATTTTGTGGAAATTTTATTGTTTGGCCACTATATTTATATTTCCCACCATGAGCATGTGCCACTCGCAATATTGGATTAATTTGTGTTATTAACATCTATTCAACTTGGATAAGCACTCTTAGAATGTGATGTTTTTGACCAAGATCTGTGTTATTCCACTAAGATAAATGATGGAAACCTCGCTCATTCTTACAGATTTTACAAATAGGTCCTTCAGACGCTCTTAGAACTTGGATTTCGGAATAATATTCTTGGAAAACATGGCATGTTTGGACAATTGAGAGGTTCTCTATCTTCGCCCAATTTTTTTTATGAAATGCAATCATGTTTGTATCAAAATGAATAGAAACTATATCCATGGGATCACAATGAGAACCAATTGAAAGAATAAAATATAATTTGAAATCTACATCTTCAACAATGTTTGAGGGCCTACCCAAATTTTGAACGGGACTAATGGGTCTGTTACTTCCAATAGTTCTTTCGATAAATTTTATGGATTGTAGTTCTCTAAATTGATTCCATTGAATGGTGTCATGGTCATTAAAGATTATAAACTTTAATGCCCAACTAAGAGCCAAAAATGAGGAGTATAAATGTAAAAAAGAATAGTAATTCAAATCCATACATCATTTACATTATCTTTCCAATTAGATGGTTTAGGTTTACTTGGATCAAGGTTATGAGATTGTTCCCATTGAATTTTAACATGAGTTGTTGCAACATATTGGGCATTTATTTCTCTAACTCTATTCGAATCAATAGTATCTCGAGACAAGAAAATAAAACATGGTTTAAGTCAAGTAAATAAAACATGTTTAAAGTCATCAATATAATGGATCCACTTGTACAATAGTCACGATGAATGAGAGTTGAAATACCTTAGTTATTCCAAGTGAAATAGTGTGAGGGATTCTTGATTCTATTGGTGGGAGGATATTTTCTTGAGAATAAGGGTGTTGAAAGGTGGATCTATTGTTACCATCTATAGGTTGTGTTATCCCCCATTCTTATGGATAACTAAGGAGATGATGTCTCGAGGCCCTCAGATTACAAACATGGAGTATTGAGAAATGGATTGATCGATAGTGTCCACTTACACAGATGGAGCCCCACCTCACCGCCATACTTCTCCATTCGTCGTGATGGCATCCACCACACCATATTTCTTCCGGAAGACAGTGGATATTGCTCAATGAAGTAACAAGTCAAGTATCATGGTAAGTGTCACTTTAATACTTGGGGAACTTGAATATGTTGCATTAAAACTTCTCTTGATTATGGAACATTTTGCTTGGAAATTATGTTTTTATCCTTATTTCACCTTGGTGAGTGTCATGATTTCCTAGTAAGTGGCCACCCCTGGGGAAAGGGTTGCAAATATGGGTTTTCCTTGAAGGGTTGTTGTACCATTCCCATTAATTCTTACCACTTTCCATTACTTATTCTCTTCCATGTCCCCATATTTTAGGTCATCGGGCGTATTGACCCAAGAAGGTCATGTACCTCATTTGATGGGAATATGGGGATGAAGGCACAGAGGCTTGTAGTTGGAAAAAGATAAAATCCAATCATAAACCTTCCATATTCTAGCCCAGGGATCCCAAGAACAATGAAATGTTTCTCGCAAAAAATTAAGGGACCCATAAAATAAATAACTAATTGGACATGCCAACCAAGGTAGAGTGTGTGTGTGAGCAATTTTTTTCATGCTTAGGTAGAAGTCCCACACATCGTCTTCAACTTGGGGAAGCATGGTCAAGTATGACCAAGGTAGAGTTAATGTGGGTAATGTTTTTCATGCTTAGGTAGAAGTCCCACTTTATCTTCAAATTGGAAATACTCTAATAAATTAATGGCAAAGGGGCTTGGAAAAATTATGCATCGCGGATGAAGGATAGCACACCCTCTACAAAGGCACCCATAAATGAGACAATACGAGCCCTTGTATGTCATGAATATCCATACTTATAAGTCTAATCCCATCCACCTCATACCCACTACATGACTTAGAAACAATTGTCCTTGGGAACCTCCCCTACTTGATGAATTGGTTCACCCAATAGGGCATCATGACACCCCTCCCATATATAAATTTGGTAAATTGCATAGGGTATTTGAGAATTTGTTTAATTTGAAAAGGTTTATTTGATGCACATGTTTAGATGGCTCTTGTATTAAATTTGATTTTACTTGGCATGATATGTTTGACTTAATACCCTTGAAGGGCGTATTTACTTGTCTTTGCAGGACCTTGCTTTGTGGACATTTGTGAAGGAACAAGCCTCGCTTGAGCCTTCTTTGGGGCATGAATCCCATAGAGTGGATATCATACCGCATGCTTTAGACCAAGCTATATGATGAACTTTTTCTTTATAGGCAGGAGATGACATCCCGGAGAAGGAAAGCTAGCCCCCCTTTGCCCAATGTTTGACCTTGGAGGCTTAAAACATCACTTTCTAGGGCATGGCATCTCACTTGGGGGATAAGGTTTGATTGTATTAGTGACTTGATGATGAATTGGAATTTTTTATGGAGGAAGACACTTACACCATGGATATTATGCCTTTCGAAGCCCAATGACTTCCTTAACTTGCTAAACAAATTGCTTATTATGCCAAAATGTCACCCCTAGGAGGGATGGTGTCATCTATTAGGGCTTACTCATTTTTTAAATTAAAATTATATTTTGTAAAGGGGTGTTGACGTTTGAATCTGTTAATACTGAAATGGAAACCTCGTGAGGATATGAATCCCCCTATGTTTTTATAGAGGTGGTACTTTTATTTGGCTAAAAGATATTTCTTGAATATCTTAGATTAGGAGAATGTTAAGGAAGAAAACCTTAGATATTTATTGCTTGAATTTATTCAATAAAATGGTTCTTCGATAATCTGAGCTAATCTTTATATGCAACAAGAAGTCTTTTAAAAATAAAAATATTGAAGGAGGGCTTCAATATCATATTATATTTGTGCTCAGCATCAAATATACAATCTTCTTAATCACATACAAATGCATCCACATCTTCTTCACAAGAAATAGGAGAGAATAATTTGATCATCTCAAAGAATTTTAAAAGAGTGTAACAGTTATAAAAAAAGAGAATTTGATAGGTCAATTTCAAATATATCATACTCAAGACTCAAAGTTACAAGATACAATTGAAATCAACCCCAAAGTAATTCTTTGTGGAGTTTTATTCATGAAAGATGTTCTACATTACAAAATATATAATAGTCATATATATGGTTGTAAATACTCCATGATCATATAAGAAAATTATTTTGAATAATACAAGAAGAACACTGAAGACTCAACCCCATGATTGGCTCAGAAATACAAAAATGAAGCCATGAGAAATCTGTGCAGAAGAAGAAAAAGAGTGGAGAAGATGGAGATTTCTCTTCATTGATCAGAATATTTGATGCATATGATGGTTCTACCTTGTTCTTCTTATCTTCTTCATATGTCCCTCTGATTAATTTTTATTGTGGAACCCATGATGAAGCACTTCTTCCCTTCTTAAAATTAGACCTTCTAACTACTTGAGTAGTTAGGGTGTTCCTGTCTTGAATTTCTCGTACAATATTATTCTTGAAATATTCACTTTAATTAATGTCTCCTTAAAGTTTTTTTAATGAGTTCACATCAATAATATCTGCATCTTTCAAATGGGTCCCTTTCATGTTTTAATAAAAGTTTTCATACAAACTTTTATTTTCAAAATTTAATTAATTTCCCTTTTAAAGAGGGGGGTTGTGTTTTAATTTTTTGAAAGTGATAATAAATTTTTCATCCATTAAAACCAATTCAAATGTGATCTTAATCTTCTTATATTTCCAACAATATAAATTTTATCCAAATCTAACTCTCGAATCTCAAGATATAAGCTCGTGAAGTTAAGTTGTCAAGTGGGCTCATCAAAAAACAAATTGATTGTTATTTTAATTTTTGGGAAAAATGTAGCCAATTTCAATCCTTGAAACCTATACCATCATCTTCTTCGTCGAAATAAATTTTCAACAGTATAAAATTTGCACAATTTCGTCGATCGGAGCTCAAGTTATGGCCTATGCAACGTGACTCAACCACCGTTGATCAAGCTTAATGGGAAAATGTGGGTCCTTGATCAAATTCGTTTTTACTTTTATGAATTCGAATTTTTAGCGAAAAATCCTCATCCCGCATGCATGGGAACAAAAAATACTTAAGTGTATATAATCTAAATTTTAATACACTTTACATGTGAAACATGAGAATATTATGGAGCTTAAGAGTTGGACCTCCCCTTAGGAAATTGATTAATAAAATATAATTTTCCATGCCAAGTAAAACTCCCCTTACGCCCATGATTCAGCCACTAAATTGTCGCCACATGTCTCTAATGGGTCACTTCCATATTGCATTATCTAATTGGAAACCAAATATAACTAAAAATATTCCGCCATGTGTCACCATTGGTAAGCTGCCACATGTCACCAATGATGAGATGTCGTGTGTCTCCTAATAGTTAAGTGCCAAGTGTCTTCATCCATGAGCTACCATGTGTAGAAAATAATACATTGTCATGTGTAAGAATCTTATTGGTTGGGAATACGCCTGTAATTAAGTGATATGTGGAATGTTTTGATTGGTTACAAATAAGATATTAGGAAAAAGATAATGGAGAATGAGTTTAAGTGTGGGGGAGGTGTAAACAAGAAGGGGGGAAGGGTAGTGTAGGGGGAATTTTGTAGGCAGCATAGAAATTAATATGATGTAGGGTGAGGTAGGGAGGGGGGGTAATGTAGGGATCGGGTGAGGGAAGTGAGGGGGTGTGGGAGTATGTCGGGTCCGCCAACCCGCCATAGTATGGGGAGAGTGAAGTGAGGGGGTAAAGGGAACATGAGTGGAGTGTCGGGTTGGGGAGTTCGCAGGTTGAAGGGGGTGTGAGGGGGTATGGGATCTACATCCACAAGGATTCCCTAATATATTGTTGATAACATCATTTTTCATCCCTCTTTCACCATCAAAACTTGTGTCTAAGTATTGGGATATTACCTACATGTTTAATATTTGATTGCCCAATAATTATTTGGTGTTTGCATGGTTAATTTTGAAACTATTGACATCTTACATTGATGATATATATATTTTTGTTCTTCTGCAATTTTGGGAAAACAAATTTTGTTGCTTGTTCCCCTTGGTTTTAAGGTTTGTATCTCGATCAATTGTCTTGTTCCAGGCGGGGCTAACACTGTGGTGCAGGAACTCAATGTTTGGAAACCATTCTTCACTAACAATAATTCATCACCAAGCCTTTATCCTTCTCCAAATATGACCTATAGGGGTTTGCACCATCATCCTCTCACTCTCCATCTCAATCCTCCTAAGGTCACCGAGATTCCCCCCTTGTGGCAATTTATCATCATTAAAGCAAGGGGAGTGTCTATATAAGGTGGAAGTGGGTAGGTACTACCATATTTTTCACACTCATGTGGTTTGGGTAGGGATTTTCCCAATCTACTATTTGTGTGATAACATGTTGCAAATTATCAATCAATTGGGAAAGCATATTACTATCACCCACAACTTCAAATGACACTATTTGTGGAATGATATCACTAAATCTAGCATGGGTGTTTTCTACCCTTGCTCCATGCTTCAAACTTGGATTTGAATTTGTAGAAGACTCGGGGTTGTCGTTTGTAGCTAAGTTATGTATATGATGATCTTCCCAAATATGAGAAGTTTCCCTAGTAAAAACAATGTTGTTAGGGGATTGTGGAGTACTATATTATAGGAATGAAACATTAATAGGATATGTTCATTGCATGATATCAACCAAACTGTGACACTTACGACTATTGGGAAAATCATTTTCAATAGTAATTTCAATGGTTCTTCTATGATATGTGGCTCTTATACATTCATATATTGCATATTTATTTTGTTGATAGCATAAACAATAAATTTCATTATCCATTACATGTGATGTTGACAAATGAGTGTGTTTCATAGTACGCTCATTTGTGCCTTTAGTGGAGATTTCTATGAGTACATAGAAATAATAACATATTTATAACATAACCACATTAATTTGAATTCCATACATATAGACAATCACAAAATTTGGAAGCAATAATACACCTAACCGGTAACCATATATAGAATTGCAATTCAAAGACATTTTCATACATAATGAAAAATATAGAAAGTGATACAAATATCAGATTGAAGTAAACATATGAAAAGGTTGAATATGGTGAAAGCATTATATGAATCCACATGACAATGATTTGAAATATATAGCCTTAAAATATAAATTTGAATATCAAATTTGTAAAACAACTATAACATGTTAGACAATGTTTGAATATCAAAACATTGTCTAACATTGTAATATCAAAACATTGACAAACATTGTCTAATATGTTAGAAAATATTTGAATATGAAAATTTTGTAAAACAACTATAACATGTTAGACAATGTTTGAAAACAAATATCATTGATAAAGTAATTAATAAATAACCATAGTAATTTGAATTATATAGACAATCATAGAATTTGGAAATACTAATACACATAGTCGAGAACCATATATATAATTGCAGTTAAAAAACATTATCATATATAATAAAACAATTTGAAAATATATAGTATCAAAACAATTATTGGAATATCAAAATTTGTAAAAAAAATGCATGTTTGAAAACAAATATTATGAAGCCAAACAGCCTAATAAGTGATATCTATACCCAATGGTGTAATGTCATCAACATAATCCATATTTGGAACAAGTGGAAAAACATTTCCACTTTCAATCGGATCATTGAAATGCTCAAACAATGGAAATAGGAACCCATATCTCTGTAACTTGGATACATTATCGATAGTTGTTGGGATACGCAAGCTAGTCATAAAATCATAGAACATGAATGGAACTTCATTATAATTGCACATAAGTACTATCCCATGCACTATTCTAAATGGAATATAGCCAGAGAATTCATTATGTATATTTGTAAAAGGCCACTCAACAAATTTCATTTGAATCCCTAGTCATCCTCAAAATATTTTGTTCTTCATTGAAGACACGGTTGACCAAATTGGAAATTTTCTACTTCTTCAATTGACCAAACAAAAGTGGAACTATCATTGATGAGACATATAAGTTGGTTTTTATATAATGCTAATGACATACACCATATGTCAGTGATTGGAACAAACGAAAACCCCATTGATTTTTTAAAACATCCAACCAATAGATTGTGTACTCATATTGAGGGTACTCTTCATAATCTTTGACCAAAAACAACCACAAAATTTTATTATTATAAAACACTACCACCTTTGGGGTAGTAGTCCCACCATAAGGAACTTATGCCCTCCACCCCCTATCAAGGTTGATCCAAATGTAAAACCTTGACTGCATTCTTTTGTAAATATGTTTCAGAACAACCCAATCATATTTTATTTCACTTACTTTTTCCAACATTGAAAAGAAACCCCAATATCCAACCCATATAGACCTTATATTTTTAAAGGCCTTTGTGAATAAATTCATCATAAGATAATTGTTTGAAAGGGAGAATTATGTTGGTAAAGATAAAAAAATTCATGGATCCAACTATACACTCCAGATTGTATATTGACTCTATAAATGGCACAACCAAACAAGATATGCAACCATTTTGAATGAGGTATGCACCAAGGAAGCAATTATATCCATCATGGAACAAAGGAACCAAAAATATAAATTGTTTGATAGAAATTTGATTGCATTGTGACAAGAAAAAAAAAAAGGTTTGTAGAACATCATTCAGTGACAACAAATAGTTATAAATCTTATCAACATTGAGAATGGAAGAAAAACAAATATGAATTCCAAAATCTCAGATGGTGAGTCCCTCCAAATGCTTGGATCCATAACCATTTGAAGAAATTTCCTAGAACTCAAAAATACATGTAAAATTAATAGAACCATTACATAATGAAAACTAAAACATAGAACCATATATAGAACCAGGGATTATTACAACCATTAATATGAAGACTAAAAAAAAGGAGTAAAACACAGAAACATTAATAGAACCATTATTAGAATGTAAGGTACCATATGTATTATGCAGAGCAGAAATAGAATTGTTATAACAATAATCAGCAGAAAGAGAAAAATATAGAGTGCAATGAGATAGTTGATTCCATAAATGATACCTTTATTATATTGGTAGCCAAGTTCACTCGCCTCTTCGAGAGGGAAACCTCCAACAGAGAAAATCTCAAATACAAAATGATTCTCAAGACAAAACTCTCCCATGCTTTCTACTCCTATTTATACTATTTCAATCTTCTAGAGAACATTCTAGAAGAATATATTTCTAGAAGCGGAACATTCTATTATGTCTTCTTACTTTAGACATGTTCAAATTATTACATAGGCCTTATTTACTAATTTCGACCTTTATCATACTGAAAACATATTATTGTATCTACTTGAGGGGCTAGGGAGGTTAGGACCCTAACATGCCCTCCCCTTGAAAAAATAGCCTTGTCCTCGAGGCTTGAGATGAGGAAATTATTGTAGAATGACAGTCGGCTCCCATGTGGCATCTTCTGGTGGTGTATCCTTCCAATGAACTAAAACTTCCTTTATGGTGTTCTAACAGAGATGACACTCGTGGTATTCCAAGACTGCTTGGGGCTACAACCAAATGGAGCCTTCTTCATTCAATTCAGGGAGAGTAGTTCGAGTTTGGTACTTGGTTCCAATAACTTTCTTTAAGAAAGAAACATGAAAAATAGGATGGAGCTTAGAGTGACTAGGGAGAGACAACTTGTAAGCCATGGGCCCCACGCACTTGAGAATGGTATAAGGGACATCAAACTTGGGACAAAGTTTCTAACAATGATTTTCTTTAAGTGATGTTTGCTTATAAAGTTGCAAATGAAGAAATACATGGTCTCCTTTAGAAAATTGGTGTTATGAACTAACCTGGTCATCTTTTTTCTTCATGTGATTTTGATCCATGACCAAATTATCTTTGAGGGTATGGAGAATGAAATTTCGGGTTGTAAGGGTGTTTTCAACTTATTAGACCTTGGAGACACCAGGTAGGTAGGAGAAGACAAAAGGTGGCTTTTGACCCTAGATTACTTCAAATGGAGACATGTGAGTGGAAACATGGTAATATGTGTTGTACTACCATTTAGTGAGTGGTAACCACTAATCCCATTGAGTTTTTCTATCAGACATGAAACACCTCAAATATGTTTCCAAGAACTTTTCAATAGCTTAAGTTTGACCATTAGTCTAAGATGATAGGATGAGATGATATGCAATTGGGTTCCCTAGAGATTGAGAAATTCCTGCCAAAATTTGCCAGTGAAACTTGGATCACAATTGGAGACAATAGAGGGGTGCATCCATGAATTTTGAATATATTATCCATGAAAATTTGAGCCACAATGGATGTTGTGAATAGGTGTGGGAGGGCGCAGAAATGAGCATATTTGGAAATGATATCTACTACAACCATGATGACATATTTATTTTCATATTTGGGTAAGCCTGCAATGAAGTCCATAGAAATATCCATCCATATAGCAGCTGGAATAGGGAGAGGTTGGAGTTTTCTTGGAAGTTTGGTTGTTTTTCCCTTAATGCGTTGAAAAGTATCACATTCAACCACAAAAGTGTAGATGTGTTGTTTCATGTCTTCTGAGAAAAAAGAATGTTTTATCCTTTCATATGTTTTGTGAAAACCTGAATGCCTTGTTGTTGGTAAAGCATGAAGTTCGGAGAGCATAGTGGATTTAAGGTGAGGTTGTTTGCTTAAATACATGCAACCTTTGTAGCAAAGCTCTTCATTGTGCCAAGAGTATCCTGAAGATGTATGAGAGTCTTGTTTCAATTGTTGAATTAGTCGAGACAATTTAGGATCTTGAAACCATTCTTGGAAAATGACCTTTAACCAATATGATACGATATTCACCAAAGTTGCACATTGTAAATCTGCTAAAGAGATTTGGGACAAGCTTCGAAATATTTATGAAGGAGATTCAAAAGTCAAAACAACAAAGCTTCAAACTTA
>JZKD02S0814379.1:137304-150311 GCA_000966675.3 Picea glauca | reverse complement strand
ATTGGGTCCAAGCAATATACCCTTGACGGGAAGTTTTTCTCCATTGCCACCATTGCCAACGTTCTTGATCTAGATGGAGAACACCATACCGGAGTTTGGCCAAGTCATCAGTAATTCCATCTAAAGAGAAATAATGTTCCATTTGGGTTACCCAACCAGTGGGGTCCGAGCCATCAAATTTGGTCACGTCCACCCTTGGAAGGCATATGTCATGTTGAAAGTGATGGGATTGAAAGGTATGGGAATGGGAGGAAGTTTCGCCTTCATTCTTTGGATGTGCTTCAGAGAAATGGTCATCTGTAGGGATCTTCAGTTTGGTGCAGAGTGCTGCAAAGACAAATTCAAGATGGGTGGTAAGTTCTTGTTTAACTTCCTCCATTGAGGACTGCATGGTTGTATTTATGGTAGCATTGATGGACGAATCGATGGAGGCAACAGTAGCACTGAGTTGTTTTACTTCTTTTTGGGTTTCTAGGAAACTAGATTGCATGGTGTTGAAGCAAGCTTCCAGGTCGTGGTTACGTGTATGGGCCATGAGGATGGGTGAACTAAAAAGGGGCAGGTGGAGTCAAAAAAAATTTCTAAAAATGATATTGATGAAAGTGATAAGGGCGGAGAGATGAATCCAATGGAATAGGTCTCAAATAATGGTGAAAAAAATTCCAAACTTTTTTTTTTTACACCTGCAGAGTTACACTCTAGTATGAAGAATACTGCAGTGATGAAACCCCCAAATGTTTAACCAGAAAGAGATGTTTATTTACTTGGCAACCCAAACACAATTGCGCGACAATAGATCTGGTCTATTTTTAATTCATTTAAGTTTATGTCCCCCAAGGGTTAGGTATTCAAGGGTTCTACAGACAAGGGTTTGCCCTGTGCTATAGCTCTTTGATATACGTGTGGGGTCCAATAGTAGTACTTGGCCCAATATCTCAGAGAACTAACTAAGGAGGATAGATCGTACCCTTAGTCATACTACCCGACTACCCAGGTACTAGAGAGCATATTTCTAAGTGTTGTTCTCAGTGACACTATAGCAGTCTGGCAGCCGATAGGTTTATTTAAAGAGGGCTTCATAAAATCTAGGTCGATCCGTACACAGGTGTTGTCTAATGCGCTACCACTTGAAGGGGTACCAACAAGGGTTACAAGGGTGGCCAATAGATGTGCGCTTAAGAACCACTTGTATTTCCTACGTGTATGAATCCCTCAACCGCGGGTTTATGCGCGTAATGACAGATCTTCGTGGTTTAAATACACGGGAATACGTCTCTACCCTGAAAAAAAATTCCCACAATTTCTGCCAAGGAAAGTGCTTTGATACCACTTGCAAGATACCAGATATATAAAATATGTAGAACAGAAATAAAATGCTAGAAATGGCAGAATAACAGTAAAATATCCAACATAATCTCCACAATAACACAGAAATGATATAAGAACAGCAATAGAAATAGGACTTTGATTCAGAAAGCAATGTTCACAGGCCTCTTTGAGGGAGCAACCTCCAATCGAGCAACGCTCTGTTACAATAATCTCCCATCTAGGGTTTTCATACCCTTGACCCTTATTTATACAAAATATCTATCAAGAGAAGCATCTAGAGGAAGATCCTTCTAGAAGCGGAAGCTTCTATTAGGTCTTCTTACATCCGCCTTATTCTATTTTATTGGAAGTCCTTATTAATATTGACCTTTATTACATCCAAATATATTAATCTACCTATGTGCGGGTTAGGACCCTAACAGAGGATAACATTCCCTTGGAACAAATTGATTTAGATGATGGTATGTGGCACATGCACTTTGATGGTTCATTCTTTAGTGAAGGTAACATAAATGGAATTGTCTTGATTTCTCTTGTAGGAAAAATCCATAACTTTTTTTATAGATTGGAGTTTGCTTGCACGAACAATCTAACTAAATTCGAAGCTTTATTATTAGGCATTGAAGACGCTTATAATCTTGGTTGTGGTCACCTTTCGATTTTTGGAGATTCTGAGCTTGTTGTGAACCTTATACGTAAAATATACTCTCCTAGAAACAAGTTGATGAAATGATACACCCAAACTGTTTGGGCAATTGTCTCGAACCTTTTATCTTTCAACATTACTCATGTTAAGAGGGATTTAAACTCAATGGTTGATCGGTTAGTTGTTTTTGCAACTTCTCCTAATTGGCAACTCCTGCCACATAGACCTGATTGCACTTTTCAATATTTATATCGTCCACATGTCCCTGATAATATAGAATCTTGGTAGGTTTTCCCTAGCGATGAGAGAATCTATGTTTTTATTCAAAATGAACCTTATAAGCCTAAGGAAATTATATCCATAGAATATAACAAGATTCCTAAAGGCTTGACTCCTCTAGAGAGTTCGTTTTCATCGAGTGATGTAGGCAATAAAGAGAAACAAAAGGAAGAGGAGTCGAAAAGGAAGGTGGGTGAAACCATATTCTTGAACATTGGGACACCCAAAGCTCCAAAGAAGCTTAAAATAGGTGCCAAATGTTTTGATGAAGAGGAAATGAAGTTTGTCAAGATACTTGGTGAATCTCAAGATGTTTTTGCTTGGTCTTATGAGGATGTTCATGGTTTTGATCATGGTATTATACAGCATGCCATTCCCATCAAGGAAGGCATAAAACCAATTCGTCTAAAACAAATACCTATCAACTCTGCACTGAAGGCAACTATTCGAAAGGAGTTGGAAAATTTCTTGAAGGCTGGAAGCACCCTTCCAGTCAAGTATTATGAATGGGGTTCAAATTTGGTTCCTGTTCAGAAATCCACTGATCATATCATATTTCACGTTGAATTTTTCCCATTTAATCGAGCTATTATGAAATATCACTTTCCTCTCCCTAACATAGAAACAATTTTGCAGCAGGTTGCAGGGTCACAAATGAGGCCCTTACTTGATAGTTTTTTAGTTACAATCAAATCAAGGTAAAAGGGGCGGATAAATACAAAACTAAATTTATTACTCATTCGGGTACCTTGACTTATGAACGTATTCTTTCTGGCTTATCTGATGCAAGTACTACTTTTAAAATATCTATGCAAATAGCTTTCAACGATTTGATCAGTAAGGTTATTCATGTCTATCTTGATGATCTAATCGTGTGTTTTAAAGGATTATCAATTGTCTCAAAATTTCAAAAATTATGGTTGGGTCCTTTCAAGATCACTTTTGTCCTAGGTACTAATTCTTACATTCTAAAAGTCTTAAAGGAGCGATTTTTCTCCTACATCACTAACGGCTTCCACTTGAAGCACTACGTGGAACCAAATTGAAAAGTTCTAACGCTCTTTGGATTTTTTCTATATCAATAGTCTAGTTCTACTTTCATTTTTCCACTGTTTTCCATTTCTGCTTTTATAGTAGTTTGATTTCTACGTCCCTTTCAATAGCTTTCATGTTGCTTTTGCAAATTATGTCATTTGATTTCTGTTGTTTTAAATTTTGTAGTCCCATTTCTATCATGAATTTTATTGCTTTTCATCTTTTAGTTTATTTTTGGGTCAAAAAATAAGATGTTGGATCAGTTCTGCCACAGTGACACTCCTGCAAGGTATTGTTGGTCAATAAAAAACAAGCTTACACAGTTGTTACGATGTCCCCCCCTGAAAGCATAATTGAATTTGGTATCTGCTTTCACTGCTATCTTATAAAGAAATTGGTTACCTCTCGCTTTTGCTTTCCATTTCTTCATCCATTTGAGAGTTAAAAGAGCAAGTCCATAAATTTTTCTCCTTGATGTAAAGAGCAAGTTCTGGTTGAATGATTATGCATACAGGGATAAACCCCCTCATACTTAACATTTTTCATGAGTTATTCCCAAATTCCCAATCATTTTTCCATTAAATCCGCTCACTTCCCCCTGTTGCATAATCTTCCTGGTTATATCTTCTTGATCTGTTGTTCTTGGTCTATGAAACCATGTGTTCTGAGTTCTTAATCTATTGGAAACAAATTTCCCTGTGGATTCACCAGTTTGTTGACGATAAAAATCGCAACGAGGATTTCGTTCGCAAAGTATTGCTAAAAGCCTATTATTTAAAAAAACTAATGATATATATAATACTAGTAGGTGGGACCCCCTTGTAGATTGGAGGATCAGAGATAGTCTTGTTATACATTTTATGTTGTGGTTCAATGATGCTTATAGGGTTCTAGATGATTGATGATGAATATTGGTTTCATTTGTGACATAATGGCAGAGGGATCATGGACTTTATGTGTTGGTTTTGTTGCTCTAAACTCTAAATTCCATGTATGAATGGCTTAGATTCACTATTATTACATTGATATTAGTGCCATGAGTTATTATCTATTGCACCTGCACAAGACACATGTTAGTCATAACAAGAGCAATATAAGAAAAAGAATCCAAGAAGAAGGAACTAAAATATCCTATGCTATGTTATGTTATATGCATTTGAAATTCAATTGATGTTAGTCCTAACTAACAATGTTAGTGGTTATACGATTATTATTGAGCTATCCTTGGCGCACTTGATATACGTTATGGTAGGTTTTGGCAATGGTTAATGTGATGTTGGGTGGCACATTTGGCAAGCAATGTATGTTAGTTTCGATGCATGGATTAATGAATGGATTAATGGCATGGGTTAATGTTGGCTTGATGGCATGTACTACATAATTGAATGAGGAGAGGATGGAAGCGACGTCCATTTATTGCATGTCACTCCATACTTCCCCCATTGGTCTTCACCCTAGATTGGATATTTTTCAATTGTTTTTCGTTGTGGTTAAGCTCCGATATTTAGGAAAGGAAGAAATTGCTCGACCAAGCTCGCATTTTTAAGGCCATTTGGTTACAGGTATGTTTTCTTCACCCATCCATGAACTCGCTATGTTTATGAAATAAACATTGGCTCGGTGATGTATTGGTCTATGTTTTTTCTTGACGCTGACAACTATGTAAACTCATGGTGTTTCTCTGGAATGGTTGTTTGTGTGTTATTCGTTGCAAATGGAAAATTGGATGGTTGAAGTTACGATTTCATTGACTATTTTGTGTGGTGGAAGTCGCGAAGGCTCTTTGTTGTCTTTATGGGTTTTTGTTGGAGGGTTTCATTCCATCTAGACTTGTTGGTTGTCTCTTCATAGTCCTTGTAACCATACCCAGTCGTATTTTTTGTTATGGGGTTGTTGTATAATTGTTGAACCACCTTTGGGTCACTGCATATCGTTCTCTGCCTAGTCATGGGATCATTTTATGCTATTGTATCTGCACAGTTGATTATGGTGTCTATTACGCCAAGAGGTTTTCTTTAGGGTTGGTTTATATTACATGAGTTCTACATTTATATTAGCATTCTTTGGTTTTTTGGTGGGGAAAACCATGAGGGTTATGCCCTGTGTGTTTTCAGTGTTATTAATTGTCCAGTAAGGAGCCTCTTCTTCTTTGTTCATAGTATCTCTTACCTGGTGTGAACTATCACCCTGTCTTGCAAGCTAATGGTTATGTGTCCTGTGTGTCCACCGTGTTGTATCGAAAGGTTATCACCTGATGTTGGTATGGTCAACTCCAGACTCCCTGTGTTGGTTCCACCGAGCGAACCCTTGATTATTTAGAGCCCATTTTTGATAAATTGAGCCAGTTATATCATCATGTCAGGTATCTTGTTGACTGTTATGAATTGGTGAAATAACGTCGACAGTGTTTTAATTATTGGCTCGTCTTTGTTGATATATTTGATTACACAGTTATAATCGGAAATGACTATTGGTATATAGTCGTTGCATTCTTTTATTGTGATAGTTGGAATGTTAATTAAGCATTATTGTTTGGTTTGATATGAACAGTCACAGAAATGCTTATTTGTGTTGGTTTGTATGTTTTCTACAGCATGGTATAAATTGAAATGATGGTCGTTGTTACTGTGTGTTTTAATTGCCCGATCGGGATTATTTCAATTTGAATTATAGATGATGGTGGCTTGGCTGCCCACTATGTATGATTTATGGATATTGTGCATCGTATCGTTGCACCATCAGAGATGGGCATGGATTTTATAATGGTATGGTTTCATTGCAATTTAATTGTTAAAATTGGTTGAAGGAATGGAATCGGGCATGTTTCAAAAGATCTTGTGTCTGTGTTTGATTTGAGGAATAAAATTATGGACAATGGTTAAGGTTTGATGCTTAACAGAGTTAAAAAAAAAACGATTGTGTGTTCATTGGAATTTTGTTTTAAATATTAAATGGAAGAAGTGAGAGGAAACGGAATTCTTATACAGGTTGTTTGGAAGGCATGTTTGATTTTGAGTATGATGATACTGTGTTAATTAAAAGGGGTTGAAAATTTAAATATGGACAGTGAACAAGTTTTAACACACAGTATTGTTTAATTGGCACAGTAATTGTTTAATTGATGTTGGGTAGTGGTTTTGAATAGAGAATTGTTTTATGGAATACTTAATTAATTTTTCGAACAGTATTCGCTCTTCTCCCTACCATTATTTCACTTTTAGCACATTACAATCCCCTCGCCTTCCCATATTTATTATCCACTCCCTGTACCTAGATTTTAATTATAGTTAAAAGAAGCTTTGTATTATGACGATTTAAGTTCGTGGGGATGGATTACAGTGATATATTCTTTGGTTTACATTGCAGTTGATTATTTGTCGTCTATGAGAAGTAATCATGATCTATTCCCCCTCATTTTAACATTTTTCTCTCAATACAAACCCTCGCATATCCCATAACCTTTGTTCACCCCCTCCTCATTGACAACTATTAAAAATTTGTATGGATTGGATTGCATGGGTTTGATATGTTGTTGAGCCAAATTTTATTTCATATTTTAAAAGAGTTGTCATGTATGGTTGTTAAAGAAACTATTTGCTAATCAATTATTCATACAGGAATGAGCTTTTTCAGCAGAGGTATCCATGGCAAAGGTAACCGAGGGAGAGGTAATTGGAACAGGGGTTCTAGAAGGCCAAGATTCTCTATGCACTTTGATCCAGACTCGCAAGAGTTAGGCCAGCTATTTCAAGCTGGAATTTTTAACTTGATTGGGCAGGGAGTCATCCAACCTAGGCCTAAAAGGCCTCCCTTCCAAGCCCCACAGGTCCCTGGTATCCCCATGCCTCCACATGTCTCACTACAGCCTGAAGTTCCCAAAAACAACGGATGGCAAGAGATTGTCCACCCGAAAGTCTCCTAACATCATGGATGGCCTAACTTGTCTTTACCTACTCCCCCACCTATCAATTAAATTGTCCAAGCCACCCCTGTCCACTCACCATTTCAGTCTTCCCATGCAAGTAAAATGTTGAAAATCGAGGCCCACCATGCTCCTAACAAAGGAAAAGCCATTGCTGCCACTTCCTCACCCTCAAATGAATCTGATAAATCTGTGTCCTCACGCATGCATTTGAGGGATGATTTATCCTATGTGATCAGTGAGATTAGACCTAAAGGCTCCACACAGCCTAAGGAAAATTTAGAGAGATCAAAAGGTGACAGCAGCAACAAGGGAGAGATTGCCTCCTAGAGTGGAAAATATGGATTTTAAGTTCTTATTTATTTATTGTTGAGAACAATTAACTTCTGAAATTTTGGACAGCGCACTATTTTTTGGATACATGGGTAATAT
This sequence comes from Picea glauca, assembly GCA_000966675.3. NCBI lineage: Eukaryota > Viridiplantae > Streptophyta > Pinopsida > Pinales > Pinaceae > Picea > Picea glauca. Next base: position 142,668 of record JZKD02S0814379.1, on the reverse strand, counting down.
ATTTTTGGAAATAATTTCAATTATCATTGATATAAATTGTCAATTATAAATGTGATGATGGGAGTCACAAGGAGGGATGTTTTGTTTGATTAACTAGTTGTGTTATGATTGTTAAAATCTAAAGGGAGTCACAAGGGGTCCCACCTACTAGTTATTATGTATTTAAAAACCCTTATTATGATTTATTACTTTTCCCCCTTAACTAAAAAGTTGGTTGATTTTTAGTTAACTTAACTAAGGAAGTAGTTCAACTACTTCAACCAATTCTAATTTGCTTAAAGGAAAAAGGAAGAGGGACAAGAGGAGAATAGAAGGAGAAGCATACTAAGGTTTGCTCTTTGAGTTTTTGTTGAAATAATTCAGTTTTCATTCATTCTTTAATTCATTAGAAGCCTAATTATTTTTTATGATAGCAGGGTCATATTGTAGATAGCAAGATTCGGGGCTGAATTAAATCATTCAAACACTTTTTTTTCACAGGTGTTGATCTATCTTTGATGGTCTATGTAGACTTGTCTATTTGTGAATTAGTTTTCATGACTGATAAAGGCTATTGTGCAGAGTTGAGTAGGAAGCAATCTGTGGAAAGTTGATCTAGATTTTAAAGTTCAGTTTTTTACTTTATGTTAGAAGTCCTTTTGTATGTTTCATCGGGGACGTCTAAGTTTGACTTTGGTCCAAAACTTCCTCAAGAAATTTTGTAAAGAGAATGATTATTTTGATGAATTGGAATGAAATAAAGGATTGCTTTATGTCTCATATGTTTTGACTATTGACTTGGTGTCTTTACTTCTATCTCTATATTTATTTCAGCATCTCTTGTGTTCAGAAAATTACATAAACAATGAATTTTTCAGCAAGCTTTTATTAATAAAAAGCAGCCTAAGCACTTGCAATCAATACTTGTGAGTTAGGATACCAATTTTAATGGCTATAAACATAGGGTGATATTCCTGTCTATCTTGCTTTAGCCAAGCAAGATCTGAAAATGCTTGAGTAAGATCATTTCATATCTTTTCCTCAACAATAACCAAACATTTGGTTCAACCACTTATGGTGCTCTGGGGATGAAATTCGTTATTCCAAGAAATATTTGAGGCTGCAATGATCCATTTTAATTTGGAAGTGTTGCCCAAGCAAGTAAGGATGTCATAGATCCACTGCATAAAGAATAGCCAACATTTCCTTTTCATAGGTGGATTTTCCCAAGTGTCTATCAAATAGTTGTTTGTTGGTGAAAGCCAGAGGTTTTCCATCTTGCATGAGAATTGCCCCAATGCCTTTCCTAGAATCATAACATTCTAAAACAAAAGTCTTGGTGAAATAGGGAAATGCCAGAACATGAGTCATGCACATAGATTCCTTCAAGTCTTAAAAGGATTGATCAATTGTTGGATTCCTACTAAAAGCATTATTTTTAAGGAGAGTTGTGAGGAGAGCTACAATTTTTCCATAATTCTTAATAAACTTGCGATAACATCTTTGTTAAACCCAGGAAATCTCACAAAATTTTAAGAGTTTTAGGGCAAGGCCAATCCTTCATAGCTTTTATTTTCTTAGGATCCACACATACACCATCCTTTCCAACACTATGGCCCAAGTACTCTACTTCAGAAGCTCCAAAAGCACATTTAAATTGTTTGAGAATGATTTTGTGTTGATATAGTAAGTGTAAGACTTGATCCACATGGGCCAGATGGTCTTGCCAAGTTTTACTATAAATGAAGATATCATCAAAGAAAACTAAGACAAAATGACAAAGGAAAGGATGGAAAACATGATTCATGAGACTTTGAAAAGTTGAAGGTGCATTACACAAGCTAAAAGGCATGACCAAGAGATCATAATGGACCCCGTGAGTTTGAAAGGTAGTTTTGGGAATATCGACCTCTTTCATATGTATATGGTGGTAGACAGAACGTAGATCAAGTTTGGTAAAGTACCAAGCACCACTCAATTCATCCAAAAGGTCATCAATGATAGAAATGGAGAATTTATCTTGGACGGTAATTTTTCTGAGGACGCAAACATTCAGGACACACATGCCATGTGTCTTCTTCCTTGAGTACCATAAATATAGGAGAATAATACGGGATTGTACTAGGATGGATAACACCCGCCACTAGAAATTCCTAAACAATTTTCTCAATTTCATTCTTTTGGGAAAAGGGGTGATGATAAGGGTGAACATTGGGAGGAAGACTTCCATGGATAAGGGGAATGGAATGATCATGGATTCCACAAAAAGGGGTAATTCCTTGGGGATTGTCAAAAACATATTGGTGTTTGGAGAGGAGATACTGGATGTTGGGATGAATAGTAGGGGAGGGGTTCTCAACTTCTTGAATGGAACAAAGTTGGGAAATAATGACAAAATGACCTTTTTTTAGTAGTTTTTCCATTCGGTAGGATCTGATGGTCTTTGGGGACCCTATCATGATGCCTTGGAACTAATAATGTTGTCCATCTTGTTGGAATTTCATGGTTAATTCCTTAAAATACATTATGATGGGGCCTAATGTGCATAACCATTCAGTACCGAGCACAATGTCACAACCACCTATGTCAATGGAAAACATGTGAGATTTCAGGTGGTACTGACCAATTTGTAGGCACACATTTTCATAATGCCCCCCACATTTCATGGAATCATCATTAGCAATCATGATTTGAAATTTTTTTACTACATAGATATAGCACATGGTCTTTGGAGCAATGCGACGATGAATAAAATTATGGGTATTCCCATTGTGGATTATGATAATGACTTTCCACTTATTAATTTAACCAATTAACTTAAGGGTTTGGGGAGCAAAGAGAACAGTGAGGGCATTCATCAAGATAAGAAAATCAAATTCGAGAGGATCAGAAGGTGGTGTATGATCATCTTCTTGGGATAGGTCTTCATAATAGGGAACATCAACATCCTCTTTAGAAACGTCCTCAGAAATGACCATAAAAATATTTTGTTCCTTACACTTGTGACCCAAAAAATATTTTTCAGCACAATTATAGCAAATACCCTTAAGTTGGCATTCAGACATTTCTACCCTGGTTAATCTGTGGATCTTGAGAGGAGTGGAAGGAGGGGCTAGAGGTGTGTGTCAAGGGTGACGAATAAAGGATGATTTTTTGTTTTGAGAAGATATTACCTAGTGTGGTTCTTTATCATGTTGAGTATATTCAAGCCAAGTCTAAGGGCAAGCCATTAGGACATGGGCTCGGATTTCATCCTTTAGTCCACTAATAAAGCATTTCAGAAGAAGGTGTCAGACATGTCGTTCGTTCGAAAATCCAATTTCTTAAAAGTGGATATATATTCTTCCACTGTACCAAATTGTTTCATCTTAGTCAAAATATCCCAAATGATGGGGGTCGGTATCAAAGTGTTCATAAATTTCTACAACAAACTAGGTCTAAGCAATATACCCTCTGTGTGAATTTTTATGCCATTGTCACGATTGTCAATGTTCATGATCCAAATAAAGGACACCAATACGAATTTTGGCCAAATCATCAGTAATGTCATGCAATGATAAATAATGTTCCATTTGAGTGACCCATCCAGTGGGATCCAAGCCATCAAATTTATTCACATCAATTAGTTCATGATGAAGGGGGTTGGACTGAAAGGCCATGGTGTGGGAGGATTGCACGCCTTTTGGGTGTGAAGGTTGGTCAAGGTAGGTAGGGCCTTGGAATTGGCCCATCCATTGTTTTAGTTGTGTGAAGTCACTTTTCACATCGACAGAGAGGGATTCCAATCAGGTAGTGAGGTTGTCAACTTTGGAATTGAGGGAAGCAACTTGAGAATTGATGCTCCATATGTTAGTGTTGTTTTAATTGTTGTTGGTTTGCAAGACAATGGTGGTGTTTTCAAGCGCTTAGTTAAGGGTGTGGGCCATTTGGGAGGTAAGCAGGTAAGAAGTGGGTAGGTGGGTCCACAAAAAAAGGGGTTATGATTGAGGGGTACTATGGCAACCAATGTGAAGAGATGAAGCCAATGGAATAGGTCCCAAATAAGGGTGTCGTGGAGGGTGGGTGGGACCACGGGAAGAAAATATTATAAGTGATGGTTATCATTGCAATCAAGGCGAAGAGAGGAATCTAGTGGGATAGGTCCCAAATAAGGGTGTCGGTGGGACCACAACTTTTTTTTAACTCATGTAGAGTTCTTCTCTAGTATAAATAATATTGCATTGACCAAATGCCTAAATTTTTAGTAGTTAAAATTGTGTAGTAATTTTGCAACCTGGATGTAGGAGATAGGGTTGCACTACAAAATTTCCCCTCTATGTTTGTGTTTTAATGTTCCGACAGTAAGGGTTAGGGCTTTAAGGGTTCCTATGGATAGGGTTTTCCTTGTGTTATAACTTTATGATATACCAGTGGGGCACAATAGTAGTACTCGAGCCAATATCTTAGGGCACCAACTAAGGAGGCTCGACCATACCCTTAGTTGTACTACCTGATTACCTAGGTATATGAGAGTAGTCTTCCCAAGAGTTGTTCTCAATGCCACTATAGTAGTTAGGTGGTCGATAAGTTGATCTATAGTTGGTTTTATGAGACCTATGGGACTTTTGATATACTCAAGGGTATGTGGGAGTGAATGGTTGTGTACAGGTGTTGTCTAATGTGATACTACTGCAAGGGGTACCAACATTGGTTGCATAGGTTTCCAACAAGGTGAAACAGTGTGTTTCAAGTAACTTGTGAAATCGAATGTATTTCCTACATGTAGTCCTCCCTAACCGTAATTTTACCCATTGAATGACAAATCATTGTGTTTTAAATATGTTGGCAGTACATGTCTCTATCTCTAGCCTAGAAAAAAAAATTGTCTAAAAATTTGCACAAGAAATTGCTTTGATACCACTTGTAAGGTACTAGATGTATTATGCAGAGAAGAAATAGAATTGTTATAACAATTATTAGCAGAAAGAGAAAAATATAGAGCACAATGACATGGTTGATTCCATAAATGATACCTTTATTATATTGGTATCCAATTTCACTTGCCTCTTCGAGGGGGAAACCTCCAGCAAAGCAGAGCTCAAATCGAATGTGTTTCCTACATGTAGTCCTCCCTAACTGTAATTTTACCCGTTGAATGACAAATCATTGTGTTTTAAAGATGTTGGCAGTACATGTCTCTATCTCTAGCCTAGAAAAAAAAATTGTCTAAAAATTTGCACAGGAAATTGCTTTGATACCACTTGTAAGGTACTAGATGTATTATGCAAAGCAGAAATAGAATTGTTATAACAATTATTAGCAGAAAGAGAAAAATATAGAGCACAATGACATGGTTGATTCCATAAATGATACCTTTATTATATTGGTATCCAATTTCACTTGCCT
>JZKD02S0814379.1:66248-84057 GCA_000966675.3 Picea glauca | reverse complement strand
GACTTAAAATAGTTCTAATTGAAGTCATTTTAACAACAGGAGAAAATATTTCATCAAAATCTATACCTTTCTTTTGTGCAAACCCCTTTACAACAAGTCTAGCCTTGTACCGCATAAATAAAATCTTATGTGCAACATGATTAAAGAACACATAATCATGAAGAAAAGATGAGAAGAAGAGAAAGATCACAAGACATGATAACGGATTTCATCCCAACAACGGACTAAGTCTCTGAGGCCTCTTCGAAGTGGAGAGGATTTTATATTATCTCGGAAAAAATTGGCATAAGATACATGGTTATACCTCAATTTTGAAAAATTGTCTTCTGATCCGCAGCTCAGAGGCAAAATCCGACTACACCAATGGATTTGTGGTGAGAAGTAGTGCAAAAACGACTATCGAATCGTCTTAATTAGACATTGTCACCTCCAGGCCCTGTTGGGCTCTCTACCATGAAATTCATGCCACTGCAATCCGTACAACACCTGCAATAATGACTCATGCATAGAAAAGCATGCCCTATACTTGGGTAGGCATGGACCCTGAAATCGGCAATAAACTGGGTTTAAAATGAAAATTTATGGGCGGATATACCAAGCCCATCATTGGATCCGTTGGCAATTACATGTAATTAAAGGCATATGGTTGGGGGAGATCTGGGGGTCAAACCCCAATGACCTCCCCAATTTAACATTTGTTTTGTTATTTTTATAACAACTATTGTAAATATGGTTAAACAACCATATCATATCACCCATCAGATATATATTTGTTTCCCATTGTAACTATGCACCAACCATTCGATAAGATCCATGCACGAAACCTTGGGGGTAAGCCTACATTAAATTTCTAACCGTTGGATTACGATTCGTCGACCGGTCTGGTCACCGAATTCGGTGCCAGTCGGCCCGACGACCGTTATTATTATTATTATTTTAAATTTGGTTCCTATCCCTCATTGGGCGTTTTCAGGGTGCCACATGGTGCCCTACCATTTGTTGCATTTTCTGAATCAGCTGGTTACATAGGCATAAGTTGTCCTATTGTAAGGAGGCCACATGGCGGCCTCTGGGGTGGTGCCATGTGGCACTCATCAATTAGCCTAAGTGCCCACCAAAAATGTCAAATCAGCATGCCACATGGCAGCCTCTCATGCTACCACATCAACATGTTGACATCATCATGATGTCATCTCTGCACATTCGGTGGTTGATGTCACCCTGTAGACTTTGATCTATTGACCAAAACTTTGACCATCCATAACTTTTCCATACAAACTATGTTTGAGGTGTCATTTGTGTCAATGGAAAGATCTCGATAAGCTCTTCGACTTGGTGCCATTTTTGTTGAGATTTAATGACTTTGAACTTTTTCTCTTTTAGATCCTCCTTAATCATTCCTCCCCACTAAGAAGCTTTTGGGCCTCCAAAAGCCTCATCAGTCAACATGCAGGTAAGGGAATTTCTCCCTCACTTTCTCTTTCTCAAACCACCGTTATTTACTTGGATGTGTACCCTTAAGGCCCACTCGAAGATATTCAACATCACCCTTGTGTGAGGTCCTGATCCTTATGTCCAGGATGATATCTTCCTTTAACTCGTCCAAGTACTAAGGAGCAAACTCGTCCACTAAAGGTACCAAAAGACTCTCCCTCTGATCCATGATCATTGGAGGCTCATAAATTTTTAGGTTCTCTATGTTTACAACTGAGTATATATGCATGTACGATGGTAGATCGAGGTGAAAGGAATTTGTGCCAATTTTATCCAAGATGGTGAAGGGTCCATATCTAATGGACTTGAGCTTCTTGCCTTCTCCCTTAAACCTATACTTGTTGATGTGGAGCCACACTTTATCTCCCACTTGAAACTAATGATCAACTTTGTGCTTGTCATGGTGAGTTTTTTACTATGCTTGACTCTTTTCCAACTGTTCTCGGATTGTTTGGTGTACCTGCTGGATCCTCTGAATGATCTTATAGGCTCTGTCTTCATCTGTTTGTTCACTTGAGTTGACATTTTTACCAAAAGCAAATTCAAAGGGAGCCTTAGGTAAATACCCAAAACATGTCTCAAATGGTGACCTCTGCGTGGAAGACTGCAAGGCTCAGTTGTATGCATGTTGCACATACGGTATTTGGTCATCCCACAACTTGGGATGTTTGTTGCAGTAGCCACAAAGCAAACCAACCATTGTTTTGTTGACTACCTTTGTATGTCCATCGGTCTGTGAATGGAAAGCAGTACTCCTCTTAAGCTCGGTGTCCATCATTCTCCATAAGCTTGTCCAAAACTCTCTAAGGAATTGAGTGTCTCGATCCAAGATAATGGATGTGGGCAGTCCAAATTGGACCCATACATGTTGGAAGAAAATATGAGCAGTTTTCTGAACAATGGTCTACTTTTTACATGGAATCAAGACACACATCTTTCTAAACCTATCCACTACTACATACAAGTAGTCATGACCCCTTTTTGACATAGGCAACCACCCTACAAAATCCATAGAAAAACTCTCCCAAGGATGACAAGGAACAGAAAGTGGTGTGTACATCCCCAATTTTCTATTAGTGGGCTTACAAGTTGAGCACAGCATGCACCCCTTTACATATTTGGTTACAAAATATTTCATGCCAGTAGCAAAACCTCTGCAAATTTTCCATAGTTTTACCTACCCCAAAATGCCCAGCTACAAGGGAAGTGTGTGCTTCAATGATTGCATGCACTCTTTCATTAGTTGGAATACAAAGTTTGCCCATATGGTAGAGTAGTTTATCCAACAAATAAAAATTATCCACCTATGAACCACGGGTTAGCCTCTCATATGCCTCCACAAAATCTTCATCATTGGCGTATTGTTCAATATAACTATCATGAGATAAAGAAGCATTTTTCAAAACAACGAATGCAGAAATAGGAGGTCTAAAAAGCATATCCACAACTTTGTTGCTTGTACCCTTCTTGTGTCTGATAACTAGCAGGAACTATTGTAGGAATCCCATCCACTTGTAGTATCTTCATTGTTGTATCTTGGTCTATGACTGGAGGTACTACAAGGGTTGATGATTAGTGTGTATGATCGTTTCCTTTCCCATCAAGTAGTGTTTCCATTTCTTCACGCTTTGTACCAATGAATACAATTCTTTGTCATATGTAGGATAATTACAAACAACCTTAGAAAAAGTTTCATAATGAAAACAAATGGGCTTATGTTGTTGCATCAATACTGCTCCCATGGCATAGGCACTGGCATCAGTCTCGATTTCAAATGGTTGTTATAGGTCAGGTAGTGCTAGCACTAGTGCGGTGATGATTTTTCTCTTCAAAGTGTCGAAGTCTTTATGTTGTCTTCCTCCCCACTAAAAGGCTTGTTTCACACTGGTTAAGGCATGCAAAGGAGATGAAATGTAGGAGAAGTTTGCAATCAACTTTCTCCAGTACTGAACTAGCCCTAAGAAACTTCTAACCTCTCTAGTTGATGTTGGCTTAGGCCAATTTACAATGACTTCAACTTTGGAGGGATCTATCTTTAATTGACCACCTCGTACAATATGACCCAAGTAAATTAATGAGTTCTTGCCAAAGTCACACTTTGACAATTTTACATACAACTTTTCTTTTTTAAGGACTTCCAATACTCTCTTTCCATGCATTACATGTTCATTCCAAGTCCTACTGAATACAAGAATGTCATCCAAGTATACAATCACAAAGTCATCAATGAAAGGCCTAAAAATATCATTCATGACTCGCATGTTGGAGCATTACAAAGCACAAATGGCATCAAAAACCATTCAAAAAGACCTTATTTTGTTTTGAAGGTAGTCTTCCACACATCGCTTTCTGCAATTCTGACCTGGTGGTAACCACTCCTCAAATCCAACTTGGTGAAGTACACTGCATTCTTCAACTGATCCAGCAAGTCATCTATCTTAGGCAAGCTGGGGTAGTGGTTCTTCACTGTGATCTTGTTGAGGGCCCGATAATCAATGCACATTCGCAATGTTCCATTCTTCTTTGGCACCAACACGATCGAAGAACCACAAGGAGACGAGCTAGATTGGATGACCCCTTGCTCCAGTAAGTCCTGCACCTGCTTCTTGATTTCTGCCATTTCCACATCTGACATCATGTACATGCCCACATTTGGAAGAGGGAAATCTTGTTGAAAATGTATTTCATGATGAATCTACCTCTTGGGAGGCAATCCACCTGGTTTCTAAAATATTTCATCATAGTTAGATATAACATCAATCATTTCATCTTTGTGAGAGGTATCACATCCTTGGAAGCATCAAATTTCTTATCATCTTTTGCTCTTGCAACCATGAGTACATATTTCTTACTAGTGTTTATGAGTCTTTTCACTTGTCCTACACTAACAAGGGTTGTATTTACTTTCATATTGTGGGCTCTTACAATGTGTTCTAATCCATCCTTTGTGAGATCGTATTTTTTCTCATTTATGAAGAAGATTGCATTTGTATCATAAAGGTATGGGCTCCCCAAAACTATGCCACATAAATCAAGTGGGACAACATCTAAATCAACCTTATCTAGTAACTTTGACGCAATGGAAAATCTAATCCTACACCACTTGGTGACATTTAGTTTTGCATTGTCAGTTACCCAACTAAGAGGGTAAGGTTTAGGATGAGATTTTGTTTCTAAGCCCAACTTTTTAACAATACTTTCTAATATTAAATGCACTTGAGAACCCAAATCAAATAGAGTGTCAATCTTTGTGTGTTTAGATACAAATCTAATATGAAATAATTCACTTCTTCTTCTTCCATGATCATGAGATGTATTTGTGGAACTTGAACCAGAATGAAATGAACTTTTACCTTGTACTCCAACGGTTGTAATCCTAATTTCATCACTTGAATCAGAACCAAGATCTTGTTGCGTTGTTGCAACCATTTTCGACTTCCCTTTGCCACTAAATCTCTTTGGATTCATATCTGGATGTAGCTTCCAGCAGTGCTCGTCGTCATGCCCATATTTCTTGCAATGTGTGCAAGAGGGCTTTCCTTACTCTTTCTTTGTTGTCATTGTCTTCTTGTCCTTTCTTTTCCCTTTGAACTTGTTTCTCTGGAACTTGGAAAATTTCTTTGGGTGGTCTTCCTGTACATTCTTTCCTCTGCTTTCAAGGTGAGTTGCTTGCACACACACCTAGTCTAATTTTTTGGGATTAAACAATAATAATGTATGTCGAATGTAATGTAACTGTGAAGTGCACCAATATACTCAATAAAAATTTCATGAGAATCTAAAGGAATATTTAATGCAAGTGCTTGTTTCCTAAATTCCTACGTGAAACTTTGAACATTTTGACCTTTACCCTATCTTAAATTTTTTCATTCCATCATGGATTTTTGAACATAACCCAATGGATAAAATTGATTTTTGAATGCAAATGTAAATTTAGACCATGAATAAAGGATTTTACCATTATGTTTGCTACCTTTCTGAAGATTACTCTCCCACCATACAAGGGTTGTGCCTTCCAGCTGAAGAGAATCCAATTGGATATTTGCCTCTTCCTCTTCGATATGTTGTACATGGAAATAAACTTCGATTTGTCTAATCCAATTATTAAGCTTTTATGCATTAGCTTCTCCATTAAACATGGGCAAATTAAATTTCACATCTAGTTTCAACAATGGATTTTTAGAAGTACTTGGATGAAAACTAGAATGATGAGAATGAGAGGAGGAGGAAGAAGAGCTTGAAATTGAAGATGGTGATGGAGGCTCAAAAGGATATCCTCCAATTCCATGGTTCAGTGAAGCATTATCCTCTTATTTAGCTTTCTTCTTATTCTCCTTTTTTTCCACTCTCTCTTCATAATCTGCATAGAATTTCTCTACCATGTCTGACATCCGGTAGAAGATCTTGTGAAATTTTTTCTCATGCTTGACACGTCTCTCTTCATCCTCCATTTTCCTTATTCTAGCTACACAACCAATCTCTAGGTTGAAATTCTTAAGTTTTCCATCAGTTTCTTTGAGCTTGGCCCTGGTAAGCATTCACACTCGCAATTCAAGTCAAAGAAGATTGCTATGATACCAACATGATCCGGGATCTTTTCATCAATCACATTTACAAGAATTGCATTAAGAGCATAAATAAAATCTTATGTGCAACATGATTAAAGAAGACATAATCACGGAGAAAAGATGAGAAGAAGAGAAACAACACAAGACATGATAACAAAGTTCATCCCAACAATGGACTATGTCTCCAAGCCCGCTTTGAAGTCGAGAGGATTTTATATTATCTCAGCAAAAATTGGCATAAAATACATGGCTATACCTCAATTTTGAAAAATTCCCTTCAGATCCGCTGCTTGGATGTAAAATCCGACTGCACCAGTGGATTCATGGTGATAAGTAGTGAAAAAATGACGATCAAATCGTCTCAATATGACATTGTCACCTCCAGGCCCTGCTGATATATATGCCTTGAAATTTGTGCCACTACAGTCTGTACAACACCTACAATAATGACTCCTGCATAGAAAATCATGCCCTATACTTGGCTGGGTGCGGACCCCGAAGTCGACAAGAAATTGGGTTTAAAATGCAAATTTCTAGGCAGATATACCAAGTGCATCGTTGGATCCATTGACAATTGGATGTAACAAAAATCATATGGTTGGGGGAGATCCGGGGGTCAAACCCCACAGACCTCCCCAATTTAATGTTTGTTTTGTCATTGTTATAACAACTATTGTACATATGGTTAAACAACCATATAATATCACTCGTCGAATATATATTTGTTTCCCATTGTAACTCTGCGCCAACCATTCGATAAGATCTATGCATGGAACCTAAAGGGTAAGCCTGCATTAAATGTCTAATCACTAGATGACGGGCCGTCGGCCAGTTCAGTTGTCGGTTTCATCGTTGACCAACCCGACGACCATTATTATATTTTTTTTGAAATTTGGTTCCCATCCCTCATTGGGCATTTCTGAGGTGCCACGTGGTGCCCAGTGATTGGACCACGTGGCGCTCTACCATTTGCTACATTTTCCCAATTATTTGGTTACGTAGGCACCAGTTCTTCTATTGTAAGGATGCCATGTGGTAGCCTCTGGGTGGTGCCACGTGGCATCACCTGGGGGTGACACGTGTCACTCGTCAATTGGCCCAAGTGGCTACAAAAAATGAAAAAACATGCCACATGGTAGCCTATCATGCTACCACATCAGAATGTTGACATCATCCTTGTGCAATTAGCTATTGGCTTCATTTGTATGGATGTTGATGTCACCCTGTTGACTTTGACTGGTTGACCGAAACTTTGACAGTCCATAACTTTTCCATACAAACTCCATTTGAGGTGTCGTTTGCGTTGTTGGAAAGCTCTCGACGAGCTCTTCGACTTGGTCCCATTCTTGCTAAGACTTGAGGACTTTGAATATTTACCCTTTTAGATCCTCCTAGATCACTTCCTTGAGGTTGTAATCCCTTTTACTCCCCAAGGCAAACCCTAACCAACAAGGAAAACCTATGAGGGTGTAAACCCTTTTACCCTTCCTAGTATCCTTTGCACAATGGATTATTCCAAACAATTATAACGGACTTGGAAGGGGTTGTATTCCCTTATACTCCTTAAGGGATCATCACATTAACCTTGCAACCAATAAAATGGAGCAATGAACATGAAATCCTTACCTAGTTGAAGCATTGACAAGATGAAACCATAATTTGCCAAGGAAAATCCACCATAAAGCAAGAACAACTCTCCAAGAGAGCTAACACATCATCCATCCATCCAATAACATAAGAAATACCATCATAAGATAATGTAACCAAGAGAGATAGAGATAAATGTCCAAGTAAGGGGCAAATTTCAGCCAATGTAGTCTTCTCACAATGGGAGAGCTATGATCAAATGAGATAGGAATGATGTCTATTTATACAAAAACCTCTAACAAGAGTTTGTCCACAGAACTTAGGGTAAACTCCAAAGTAAAGGGACAACAACCCTTACTTTTCCCCTTTACAAGCTAAACTCAAATTTAAATTTAAAAAATGCACAATAGAAACCCTAAAGTGACACTATCCCTCTAGAGGGTGACGTCTTGGCACTTTCAATAAGTCATAGAAGGAGAAAAAGGTAATCATTGGGCCCTCTAAGGCCTCCTTCTCATGCGTTAGTTTTTCTTCCTTAAATCGAGTGTTTTCCATCAAAACGTGCCAAGTGTCCCTTCACCACCAAGATCATAGCCCTAGGGTGACATGAAGTTCTTAAAGGCGACATTTTGGTTCCCAAAGGCAAGTAGTTTGGATTGTAGGGGTTGGGTGAGATCCTCTAAGGTTTCTCTTAGACCTCCAAATGCATGTCATCATCATTTATTATGTGGGCCCTGGTATCCAACCTGTGGGAATCAAGCCCCAAGGAAGCCCAAGCTAGGCTTGCTCTTCCAAAATTGTCGACCAACTAGCTCCTACAAAGACAATGAATATGCCCCCAAGGATCTGAAGTCAAATGCATCATGATGAGTAAATGAAATCAATAAAATATCCATATAAGGATGTACATCCAAAACACCACATCAAAATAAACAAGTGCTCAAAGACCCTATGTGATTTGCCCAATTTAGGTATGGGAGGGTTGAATAAGCAACCTATTAGGTGAATCGTACCTCAATTTTAGGAGTGTTTCCCAAGCATACCTTTCTCTAAGTCATGTGGATGAAGTGACATGGATGGGGGCAAGACTCTTGGGCATGGGGTTCATGACATACAAGGGATTGTAGTGTCTCATTTATGGGTTCCTTTGTAGAGGGTGTGTTGCACCTTTTTTTACAATTCAACATTTTTCCAAGCCCATTTATTTCCTTTTATTCTTTTAAGATGTTTCTAGGTTGAAGCCAAGGTGGGGCTTCTACCTAAGCATGAAAAATAGTGCCCACCTTGACTCTACCCTCGTCACATCATGCTTCCCCAAGTTGAAACCATGTATGGGGCTTCTATCTAAGCATGAAAAATAGTTCACACGCATACTCCACCTTGGTTGGCATTTTGTATTAGTCATTTTTCACGAGTCCCATCAGTTTCTTATGGGAGACATTTCATTGTCCTCAGGATCCCTAGGAGAGCATCTAGAAGGTTTATGATTAGATTTTATCTTTTTCCAGCTACAAGCCTTTGGGCCTTCATCCCCTTCTTCCCATGAAATGAGGGACAACCCCTTCTTGGGTCAGTACACCCGAAAATCCCAAAAGGTAAGGAGATGAGGGGGTGAAGTGTGGAAAGTGACAAGTATGGTCGGGAATGGCACAATGACTCGTCAAGAGGACCTCCCAGTAGTAGACCTATCCCTAAGGGTGACCCAGTTAATAGGGCACAATATCAACCACCAAAGTGAAACAGGGAAAAGAGTATATTGTCAAAGCAAATGTTACATATTCCAAAGCAGTAATAGATGCAACAAAATCAAATGCCTGAAATATTCAAAGGACACTCACCATGATACCTGGCTTGTACCTCATGGAGCGAGACACAATGTCTTTCGGAAGCCAGCTGGTGTGGTGGATACCTTCATGATGAAGTTGAGATCTGTGGTGGTGAAGCGAGCCTCTATCTATGCAAGTGGACATTGTTGATCAAGTTGTCTCTCAGTACTCCATGTCTACAACATTAGGGCCTCGAGACATCATCTCCTTAGTTATCCCTAGGAGTTGGGGATAATATCTAGCTCCTACTTGGGGACATGTACTCGACATAGAGTGCATGAGAACCGCAACAACTCCTTGTGGACCTGTGCTTCCACTGAAACATAAAAATGTAAAATCTAGGGTGGTTCTATCACCCTTCACCCATATATATCAAAATCCAAAATGACAACCTATCTAGAAAAAGATAATTTTGCATTTTTTCATAAATCTAAACTAAAAATGAAATCAGTATGCAAGTAGAGAAAAATGAAATATGAAATGAAGTTAAACTATCATGAGCAATCATTATGCAAATGCAAGAAATCAAAATGACCTACCTACTTATTTGGGGCCCTGAAGATCAAGTCCTGAAATGTGAGGTGAAGTCGTACAACTAGTGCAACCACATGTTCATCATTTCATCAAGGTATCTCCCATTGTGCTTAATCATGTTAAACAACAAATATAAGTCCATCGCATATTAATCATGAGTATAAATACACATATAATCAGTTATGAAATGAAACTCATGGAGATGGGTGGGAGGGAGGAAATCTTCCTGGAAAGAGAAACCACCAACCTGATCGTCCCAAAAACAAGCTCGATCAATCCATCTCTGAAGAAGGCTACCATATGTAGACGATGGCTCATAGTCATCCCCATTAGAATGATCATTTCTTCCTGGAGACTGAGAAGACATAAGAGATCCCAAGAATATCCCATGATTTCCTTGAGAAGAAGAAATGAGGTAAGGGACATGCTCGGGTTTAGAAAAATGTTTCCTCTTCATCTGTGAATCCTCGTAAAAATCCCCAAGATGAAAATACTTTCACTTTGTAGAGTGAGCCTTTGATTCCTCTGAGATGGCCATGTCCTGGTGTTCATCTAAAATTGAGGATAAAGGTGGTTGAAAGTCCTCATAGAAAAATCCTGCATACCCAAAAGGATCTGCATCACAACTCCCAAGGGATGAGTCAAAATCACCCTAAAAATGTTGCGACATGTCATCCTCGAATGGACGGAACAAATTTGCAAAAATATCATCATCAAGCTACCAAACATTTGAATCATATATGCATGAAGATCAGTCTTCTGAAGATGAAAAATCAACCCCTTTTGCTTGAGATCTATGCTCAATGTCATAAATGGGGTCTCTATAAAAAATGAAATGACCAAAATCCCGTGTGCGTCTCATAGTCTATATGAAAGTGTTTATACACTCATCAACCATATCCAAGGTTTCTTTCATAAGACCATCACTGTGACTAAAAGTTCCCATCTCTTTGTCTTTGTGTGCATGAAGGGCAGGGGCTAGGGTGGCTTCAACTGGATCTTCAATTTCTTCATCATTGGGACTAATTGCTTCTTCAACTTCATGTGTAGAAGGAAAGCAAGGCTAGACAACCTCACCTTCATCAAGCAAGAGAAAAGATAACGATGTCTCAACATCTTTTGATTCGTCAAAATTCTTCCTTCTTTTTATGGATATGCCCCTCTATCACCTCTTCATCGCAAGCGGCTTGATCCTTAATACAGAGTGCTTTTTTTGTCTTTTTTCAAAAGGATTTGTCACATCCAAGGGCTCCTCTAATACTTCTTCACTTACAAATTCATGGAATAAAGCATAATCAAAATCTTCAAAATGGTCACGACTCATCATGTTCTCTTCTTGATGTGCAGGAGGAGCAGAGCCCTGGATGTCTTCATCAAGTAGAGGGGTATATATGAGCACTTCATCTTGATCAAATGTCTCGTCCAGATCTTCAACATGAGAAAATTCATCAGGATATTCTTGGTAACTTTATTCATATATATATCCTTCAAGCACTTCTTCATTTATTGTCTCTTCATCCACTAGAAAACCTTCTCTACAAAGAGCGTGTTTGAGCTCTTGGAAAGTATCTTGCAAATTCTGATTAGCTGCCCAGTAATGCCTGAGAAATTCTTTAATGAGCTTTGTAGAGGATGGGATAGTCTTTGGATTGAATGTGTGTGCAATGCAACTCCTTTGACTTAATTCCAGTGAAGATACAAAAATTTTCATCAACACATCTTCATGTAACACATTTAATCTTGAAGCATACTTCATCTAATTGACGATATGGGTGACTGTTACAGCTGGATTTCCATTAAATTTAGGGAAACTTGGCCTCCACTATGTAGGGAAATGATTTCGATATCCAGGGATATTTTGAGCATCAATAGAAGGGCACACCTTATGGAATTCCCATGGTAATCCTTGTGAGGCCATGGTTCCATTACTTAGGGTATCACCTCATTGGAGTTGTCAGATGAACTTTATGAAAAGCTCATCAAGGGTGGAAGGGAAACGTCCTTCAAGTGGAGTCGCAAGGCAAGCTATGGGTAAAGGATTTGGGATGGTAGCTTGTCAAAGTGTCATTAGGGCATGAAAGAGGATTCAAAATCCTCCTCGACAATGATGCCAAAATGTTATTGCACAAATTTTAGGTTGGGAAAAGCCCGACCCAAACCACAAGATGTCGACAACTAGGAGAATAACTACCCACTGTCACCTCAGATAGGTACTCTCGTTACTTTAGAGGTGAAGTGATCACCTCAAGGGGGGAATCATGGGTGACCCTCGGGGGGAAATGAAATGGAAAATGATACTTATCAATGGATGCCCCTATAGGTCAAGTTTTCTAAATGGAAAGTAGCTTGGAAAAGAGTATTGAAAATAGTTAATAGTTTCCAAGGAAATTGAGTAACTGCAGAAGATAATTGTACCTACCCAAGACACAAGAGAAACCAAGTATACAAGATATATGTTAAGTTGACAAGCAATGTAATCTTGTTTTACCTATTTGCATCAATCAACAAAGAAATGATTATTAGAGTTGCTAAACAAAATGTTGAAAGTCTAACAAACAATGCAAGAGATAAGCTAGTAAACACAAGTAAATCTCAATTAAAAAGCATAGAATTTAGCATCAATGTAAGGTTGTTATAGACAAAGTATTGTAGAGATATATTTACAGCCTTATGTTTGTAGCAAACAAGTTGTTACAACAGAAAAATCATCCACCAAAACTTGCAAAAAATGCACCCAAAAGATGAGCTAGGACTAGTAGATTATGCTAGCAAATTCTAACGGTTGATAAGAGAGAAAAATCAAAAGTTATGATGATTTTTTTGTAGCCCTAATGGTTGTAGATTAAATTTGTAACAACAGTAAGAATTTCTTGGCGAAAAGAGACGCCTTAGTGGCTTAGAGACAAGTATAACATATAAGTTAAATTCCACTTAAGACAATTTCAATATCTCAACTTTTCACAATTACCAATGCAATAATTTATTTCTCCAATATATGAAGGCTAGTGCTTGGGAAAATGAAATCCATTGATTAAACAAGTTGGATGGGTTACTTCCTTGGGGTTGTAAACCCTTTTACTCCCAAGGAAAACCCTAACCAACAAGGAAAACCTATGAGCGTGTGAACCCTTTTACTCTTCTTAGTATCCTTTGCACAATAGATTATTCCAAACAATTATAATGGAATTGGACAGGGTTGTATGCCATTATACTCCCCAAGAGATCATCACATTAACCTTAAAACCAAGAAAAGAGAGCAATGAACATGAAATCCTTACCTAGTTGAAGCATTAACAAGATGAAACCCTAATTCCCCAAGGAAAATCCACCATAAACCAAGAACAAGTCTCCAAGAGAGCTAGTGCATCGTCCATCCATCCAATAACATAAGAAAACCATCACAAGATAATGTAACCAAGAGAGATAGAGAGAAATTCTCAAGTAGGTCACAAATTTCAACCAATGTTGTCTTCTCACAATGGGAGAGCTATGATCAAATGAGATAGAAATTATCTCTATTTATATAAAAACCTCTAACAAGAGTTTTTTCACAAAACTTAGGGTAAACCAAAAAGTAAGGGGACAACAACCCTTACTTTTCCCCTTTACAAGCTAAATTCAAATTTAAATTTTAAAAATGCACAATAAAAACCCTAAAGTGACGTCATCCCTCTAGAGGGTGATGTCTTGACACTTTTAGTAAGTCGTTGAAGGAGAAAAAAGTAATAGTTGGGCCCTCTAGGCCCTCCTTTTCATGCTCTAGGGTTTCTTCCATCAATCAAGTCTTTTCCATCAAAACATGCCAAGTTTCCATTCACCACCAAGACCCTAGCCCTAGGGTGACGTCAAGCCCTTAAAGGTGATGTTTTGGCCTCCAAAGGCAAGTCATTTGGCTTGTAGGGGGTGGGTGAGATCCTCCAAGGTGTCTCTTAGACCTCCAAAGGCATGTCATCACCATCCCTTGTGTGGGACTTGGTATCCAACCTATGGGTTTCAAGCCTCAAGGAAGCCCAAGCTAAGCTTGATCTTCCAAAAATTTCCATTAACTAGGTCCTGCATAGACAATGAATACACCCTCCAAGGATCTCAAGTCAAATGCATCATGATGAGTAAATCAAATCAATTAAAGATCCATATAAGCATGTACATACAAAATACCACATCAAAATAAACAAGTGCTCAAAGACCCTATGCGATTTTCCCAGTTTAGGTATGGGAGGGTTGACAAAGCGACCTATTGAGTGAATTGTACCTCAAGTTTAGGAGTGTTTCCCAAGCATACCTTTCTCTAAGTCATGTGGATGAAGTGACATGGATGGGGGCAAGACTCTTGGGCATGGGATTCATGACATGCAAAGGATTGTAGTGTCTCATTTATGGGTGCCTTTATAGAGGGTGTGTTGCACCTTGGTTTACAATTCAACCTTTTTCCAACCCCATTTATTTCTTTTTATTATTTTAAGATGTTTATGTGTTGAAGCCAAGGTGGGGCTTCTACCTAAGCATGAAAAATAGTGCCCACCTTGACTCTACCCTCATCACATCATGCTTCCCCAAGTTGAAAACATGTGTGGGGATTCTACCTAAGCATGAAAAACAATGCCCACACATGCTCCACCTTGGTTGGAATTTTGGATTAGTTATTCTTCACGTGTCTCATCGGTTTCTTATGAAATAAATTTCATTGTCCTTGGGATCCCTGGGCGAGCATCTAAAAGGTTTGTGATTAGATTTTATATTTTTCCAACTACAAGCCTCTTGGCCTTCAACCCCTTCTTCCCATGAAATGAGGGACAACCCCTTCTTGGGCCAGTACACTAGAAAATCCCAAAAGGTAAGTGGATGAGGGGAAGAAGTGTAGAAAGTGACAAGTATGGTCAGGAACGAACCAATGTCTCATCAATAGGAACTCCCAGTAGAAGACCTATCCCTAAGGGTGACCCACTTACTAGGGCGCAATATCAACCACCAAAGTGAAATAGGGCAAAGAGCATAATGTCCAAGTAAATGTTACATAATCCAAAGAAATAATAGATGAAATAAACTCAAATTCCTGAAATATTAAAATGACACTCACCATGATACCTAGATTGTACCTCGTGGAACAAGACCTAATGTCTTTCAGAAACCAGTCAGTGTGGTGGATACCCTCGTGATGAACCTTAAGATCTGTGGTGGTGAAGAGGGCCTCAATCTATGCAAGTGGACATTGTTGGTCAAGTTGTCTCTCAGTACTCCATGTCTGCAACCTGAGGGACTCGATACATCATCTTCTTATTTATCCCTAGTAGTTGCGGATAATAGTTTGGAGTTGACCCCCCAAAGTATTAATGATGCTACGGGCTCAAGACTCATAAACAACATGACACTCCACATATATGGTTGGCCTAACACAACATAATAGACTTCTAGTGGGGAAACATCACACTGTACCTCATCCTTAAAGGGATTGATGTTGTATGACAGGATACTTTGTTGGTTGACATGAATATCTCGTTCCTGGTGAATCAATCCAATGTTGTATGGATGCAGGTGTGGTTTTGTTGACAAACCCAACTACTTGACGACCTCTGCTAAGATGAGGTTCTTCTCGCTTTCGCTATCACCAATAAAATGCAGCGGGGTCCCCTTCACCCACATCTATGAATGGAAGAGGCACTCCCCCTCCTCGGGGTCCTTTGGTTCTTATGGTTTGATTATTGTGGTCATGAGAGTAGTAGTGGGTTCTGCATCAATAATATGTCTCCTTTTATTATTGTCTAAATCAGAGTCTGAGTCAGGGCTCGAGCTTTTTTCTTTGAGCTCGGCCACCAATGACCGTTTTGAGCGACATTCATTGGTGTTGTGCCAAGGGATTTTGTGGAAGTCACACCACTTCCTAGTGTCATTCTTTGTCTTCCCATTGCTCTTCTTTTCCTGTGGCTTGGACTGGTTGTCTTGAGGTTGGTTATTCTATGAGTTAGGGTTGTCTTTACCATACTTTGGTTGTTGTGGATTTACAGACCAGAACTCCCACTTGTTCTGCTGCTTGAATTTCTGCTCAATTTTGACAACATGTCGATAAGTGGCTCTCATTGATTAGATGTCCAGAAACTCCATTTCGGTTTGGATGTACATGTTTAGAGCCCCACGATGTTTTATAACTAGATGTCACTTGGATTCTTTGATACCCAACTTGGTGCGCAAGGTATGGAAGGTATTTGTGAACTGTGGAATTGTTTCGCCCCTCTCTTGATGCAGCGTGGTCCATCTCAGGTACTAGTCATCATAGTTTCCCATAGGGTAATACTTCTCCTTGATCACATCCATAAAAAAATCCAAAGTGGGCTCGACCCCAAATATTCCAGAATACTCTGTGGAATTTTGCTCCCAGTAATTTTCCCACCAATGTTTGACATGGGGGAGAGTCTTAAGGAGTGCGAAGGTGATCTTTTCTTTGTCAGAAAAATTGTGAACAGAGAAATAATCTTCTAGCAAATTCAACCATTTTTCCAAAGCATCTGCATCGATCTGACCTTCAAATATGGGAATATAAAAATTAACTTGTACCTTTAATGGGGCAATGTCTCCAAAGTGACTGCTTGACGAAGACGCACCTACTATTTTTGGTAATTGTTGAAGGACTTGGGAAAATTTCTCCAACATCTCATTCCTTTGTTGCGCGAGGGATTTCACAAGAAACAACTTGATGGTACCTTTTGATCCCTTGTCTCTCTTTTCTTCCACCATGGGAGTCTGCTTGGGTTGGCAAGAGCAGTTGTCCTAAACAGAAATTAGCTCAAGACCCAACTCTCTATACCTTAACCTCATCAGGGACATGCACTAAGAAACAAAAAGGAGTAGCCTGCTTTGATACCACTGATCTAGATTATTTTGAGAATGAAATGAAGGTGGAGATATAACAATCAAATATACATAGATAATGCAATAAACATAGAGATACATTAATGCACAATTTTTATCAATGACAGAAATGTACAGAAGCTGTAAAAACACAGAGTGAATGAACTCGCTATAATGGTGGCACCTTATCTTTGAGAAGAGATGTGATGGCTATGCTCATTCACAAGAATAATATGATGTTTACAATGAGGCTGCAAAGGCCTTTTTAACATAAATAAAATCCAAAACCCTAACCCCAGAAGATGAAACACCAAATGGTTTGCGAGCCACGATGGGGGTAGTTGATATGTCAACTTCCCAAGGGTGTAACGTTTGCATACGATCTCTTTTTGGGGTGCACGATAGCTCGTTGGAAAGGTCTATCCAAGTAATACACATTTTTTCGTCACACTATTGTTAAAACATATAGTGTGATTCTGCCACGCACAAATAAAATTTGTTTAGGGCCTCAAAATGGCCCCAGAAGTTTAGGTCTTGAAAAACTACCAAGGTGGAAACCCCTATTTTGAGACAGCGGAATAGGTGGGTGGCCATTGATTTTCACTTAGATCACCAAACAAAGTATTCTTGGTGTGTCAAGCAACCAATTAAGAATCGTCGCGGTGTTGTACACCCTCTAGAGGTGAACGATCGCAAGATTTGATCAAGCGTCCTATGGGGCTATGACATGCTCTTGATTATTGTGGGGAGGATCGTACCCAACTTTTGGTTTTAGATTTTTTTTTTTAAATCCTAAGTCAGTAATTACTTATTATTAGAATTTTAGCTTTTCATATCTAATGTGCCTGTAAGAAAAATGCAAGGTCGTGTGATTCAAAGGCATCGTTATATAGAAGTATACGATAAATTTGTGAGTTTTTTTTAAATAAATCTTTTAGATAGTTAATTATATCGAAA
>JZKD02S0814379.1:39011-57057 GCA_000966675.3 Picea glauca | reverse complement strand
AAGAGCATCRAAAGAGCATTGAGCAGTGTCATACYAGATGAAAGGAGTGTCTYTCTGCAACAATCTYATAAATCCTTTAGTGAGTTCAGCATAATTACAGATGAAACGATGAAGAAAGTTTGTTTTCCCTTGCAAACTTTGTAGWCGGGTTAGATTGTTGGGAGGGGGTAAAGYGAAAATAGCTTTTACTTTTAAGGGATCCACCCTAATCCCATCTTTGGAGAYGACRAATCCGAGGAGTYGACTTGATTYGACAAYGAAGATGCATTTGTGTGGATTCAAAYGGATATGGTAAAACCAACATCGAAGAAAAATGGCCCGTAAATGATYAACACARTCTCGTCGATTAGACRAATGAGCGGGTAAATCATCGAGGTAAGGTTCCACAATATGTTTGATATTGTGGAAAGCATACGACATGGSMTGTTGGAAAGTAGCTCCAACACTTTTAAAACCAAAAGGTAGCTTCYGATAAGCAAAYKCCCCCCAAGGGAAGATGAAGGTTTTCTTATGTTGATGARCCRGTAGAATATCAATCTGGTTATACCCTAAGAAACCATCCATGAAAGAAAATATAACGTTGTCAGTGCAATTATCGATGATTTGGTCGATTATCAATGATTTGGTYGATAAAGGGTGTAGGGTAATTGTCTTTGGGACAARCCTTATTGAGATCCCTATAATYGACACAAACYCGAATGGTTCCTTGTTTCTTAGCGACCRRRACGATGTTAGAAACCCATTTTGTCAAGGGAACARAATAAATAAAACCAGACTTCAACAATTTTTCAACTTCTGCCTTTATGGTCGTGGTTTTCTTAGGATGAACCAGGCGAAGTTTTTTTTGGACAGGTTTAACCCCTGGGTAAGTTTTTATCTCAAGCACAATGATCAATGGATCTATCCCTAGCATTTCTTCGTAACTCCAAGCGAAGCCGTCACAGAATTCTTTGAATAAAGTAGTATGATCTTCCACTTCCTCGGGCGAACAATTGACACCGAGATGAACATTTTCCACGATACCTTATTTGATCGAGATGTCGATAGCAATCGTAGAAGAGATGTTTCCTAAATTCCCCTCAGAAGTAGTGTCATGGGTAAGTATGGGAGATTGGGGAGAATCGACAACACTGTCAGGAAAGATAGAGTGTATATCTTTCTCAATTTCATCTAGAATAGGGAGGAAATATCAACGATGATGGTTGTCATCCCAAGGTACCTCCATAATCGATTTGTCTGATGGAAAAATATGTAGAATGTAATCGAAAGCAGAGGATAGGGAATCCAACCAAGATGACAATGAGTAAGTGTTGGATGCCAAAAGATGTTGGTCATCCAGTTAGGGAGAGGCAGATTGGATGGCATTGTATGAAGCCTCAGCATGACTAAGTGGGATAGTGTCACCTAGTGCATCGAATTCATAAGGACTAGGCACAACCCAAGGATCAGATGATTCGTAAGATTGATATGCCATAGCCAAGATCATATTGATCATGGAAATATGTTACGAGGTTGGCGGAAGTGGTGTAGGGAAAGTACCCATAAGGGAAGAGTCTTTTAAAATACCTTCACCTACACTTACGTAAGTGATCTTAGTATCTCCCAAGAAAGGAATATTGTTGGTGGCAGGATTGCAAGCATCGGGGGTACAGTAATCTAACTGATCGATAGTGAAAATTTTACCTTGATAGGGGGATTATACACATCGAAACACCGATGAAGCGACAACATTCATGGCATAAAACCAACTTCTTCCTAACAACAAGTTGTAATCAAGGGGAAAATCGATAGAGACGATCTTGCCTCCCAATTGAACAACTAAGAATTGCAAGAGTCTGTGAGGACGAAAACCTCTCCCATCGAATGCTCGTAACATTGTAGGGGATTGATTAAGCGCAGGTGATTTCAACCCTTTCCAACAAGCTAATGACATGATGCAAGAGGAATCTCCCTCATCCAGTATGGTACAATGAATGTGTTGGTTATGAATAACAACATCGCTCTAAAAAGCAAGCTCGTGAGAAAGTCGTGACTTGAAGTTATCAAGGTTAAACGTGATACTATTCAACAACTCAGGATCAATCGCTCTGATGGTAGCCAAGAGTGTTCTGCGTTGACTTGGACAGTGTTGTAGAACTTCGAGAGCATACATAGCACACGATTATTGAGCCAAATCTTCAATTATGTTGCAGTTTTGGGAAGCACGTGAATTAGGATTAAAAGTTGATTTTTGAATAGTGCTCTTGGGAAGGCGTAAAATAGAGTCGAAAGTAGGCTTCTGAATATGAAGTGGTCTGAATTGAGGATTAACGATGGCAGGAGGTGGATCTGATGTAGTACCATTAGTGTCCTTCTCTTTATCAGGTTTAGCCGCGTGTCATACGTTGTGGTGCGAGTGGTTAAATCAAACTGATTAAACATATAAATATGGGCACTCGACAAGGCTTCCTCGCTAGGAGGATGACTGGGATTGCCCCTTGCAGAAGGAGTAGGGTCTTGCGCAACCATGGACTGCTGCTTAGGAAAAGATTGTGTTAGCAGGTCAACAAGTTGGGATTCCCTTTTAAAAGTTTTGCAACTTCATCGCATTGAGGATAGTCTCGGGTGTAATGATCATTACCACAAATGAGACAAAGAAATTTCAGTTTTTGTCGTGGTTGTTTCTCAGGACAAGGCGGTTGAGTTGGTGTTTTTGGATTTTCATTATTATTATTATTATTCTTTTTGGGTTTATTTTTCATTTTCTTATTTCCCTCAGATTGTTGTGAAAAGGAAGATTGAACTCCATTTACCTCAGAGATTTGAGTCGGGGGGGGGGAGGTGGAGGAGAGTGAGGTCGAACCAATGACGGGGGAAAAAATAGAGCGATTAGCCGAGCCAACTGACTGTGATGAAGATTGGGCTTTGATGGCACCGATAATTCCATCTGCATGAGTCATGGAAGATGGTTTGGATGGATCGGTGGATGTGAGGGGAGCATTTGGTCTCAACTCATACAATGTACCGGATTGGGAATAAACCAAATCCAGGTACTGAGCGCGAGCAATGGCTTCTTCCTCAGTGACAACACCACCCATGGTGACATCACGAGCAATTGGGGGTAAAAGAGATTTAGTAAACCATTCTGCCAATAATTGGTCGGAATGGTCACTTTGATCAACCTTCGTCATCGTCTCCACTCATGAATGTGATTAGAGATATGTACAGAGTTCGTTTGATGAAGTGAATTTAATAGTTATGTACCAGTCTCATAACGTATGGGCAATTGAAAATGTGTGAGAAAATCCATGGCCAGGGAGTTGAAATCTTTAATAGTACCACGTTGGAGTTCAATGTACCATTTGGCTGCTAAGCTCGTGAGTGTGCACTAGAAAAGACGCAACCAGATAGAATAATCCATCAGTGAGTTTGATGAACACCATAGATAAAACATCATAACATGGTTGTTGGGGTCTTCGTCAGGTTTACTGTCAAATTTGGCGATGTCAAAAGGTAATTTAGCAGGAATTGTCGACCAGAAAGGAAAATGTAGTGTGGGATCATTTGTCAACCGAGATAAATCTAGTAGATCCAGCGTGGCTAGGAATGGTAGATGTTGGTTAACCTGAGGATGATATTGGTGCAACATAGGGACACCAGTAGGGCCATAAATTGGTTGAGGTAGATAATTGTATCCAGTAGGCCCTCCCATATATGGTTCTTGTTGGTCGATATAGGCAGGATTCAGTTGTTGTTGAGGAAGGTTCACGAAAGGAGGGAAACTCGGTTGGTTCTGAGGAGGATAGGTCATTTAATTAGGTTGTGGGGATAAAAAAATTGTCCTTACAGAGGGTATATAGTTGACCCTTGGGGAGGATAATATTGTTGTCCTTGAGGACCCCAAGTGGGATTTGGGACACCTAGAAAAGGTTGTCCAAAATATAATCCAAAAGGAATACGATTTGATACTCCTACTTGTGGGTTAGGGTATGATGTCCCTCCTTGATAAGGTTGATGAAACATACCTCCTTGGGGTGGTCCCATGGGTTGTGAAGAGTTTCTAGTAAAAGGGGGTTGTCCCCCTACCATAGCTTGAGTGACAACTAGGGTTTGACCAATAAAAGGGGGTTTCCCCCAATGGTTATGTACAAGGGTGGTTGTCCCCCAGGAGGGACAGGCCCACTAGATGATAGTTGTCCCCCAATTGGGATTTGTCCCACAGTTGATTGTGTGTGTATGGAAGGGTTCTGCATTCGGTGATGTATAAATGTTCCAACAGGATTCTGTGGAACATAAGGAGTTGTAGTTTGAAAAAGTGGTGTGGTGGGAGTAACAGTCAAAGTACCTTGTGTATGACTAGGCATTACGACTCCGACATTACTTTGGATTTGTACTAACGTGGCAGTAGGATTGACTACTTGTTCGATGGGACAGTCAATAGTCTAACCAGACGGTCCTGCCTCAACACCAGTAGAGTTAAAAGAGTCAAGAGGTGGTCGACTAAAATAAAAAATTTCGTAAAGATCACGTCCTGATGGAGTTCTCCATATGGAACGAACATGTTTCTATTGTGGATTTACCATGTCAAAATATCATACAGGAGTCTTGTACTCATCATTATAATCATGTTGTGTATTTTCCATCTGTGTCTCGGTGTATGGCCTCAATGACAGACGAGGACACTCTTCTTCTATGATGTTACCGAACGAGTCCAGTCAAAGAAGGAGTGGCTCAATAGGAACTTATGACACGGAATTAATAGGAGGAACGAGATCCTCAACCGTAACCAAGGTGCTTTCGGGATTCTCTAACAAAGGAGTAGCAACCCTCCCAACATACGAGGGATTTTCTACCTCTTCAAGGTAAAAATCTTCAGGTGAATTAGGAGGTAAGGGTTCGAAGCCTTCTGGAGGTAGCCCTTGCATCCTACGTGATCTACGAAGACCTTTATCATCTATAGTCTCAATCATGAAAAATAATTAAGTAAATAAACAACACTCACTAAAAATCTAGAAGAACCAACAAGCAAATAATACATTCTCTCAATGACTGTACTAGTTGGTGATGAAATCCAACATCGCATGATCAAATTGAGAAGGGGCTAGGATATGAACGGGTGGATCAGTTACGTTGGCGACCTGCTTAAGGGACTTATGCCTTGGTGCAAGATTCCACACAATAATCGTGGATTTACCCTCTAAGGAGCCCAAGTGAGTTTGACCAACATCTGTTCCAGGTACAGCGAAGACTTCCCTTCATCATCACCTTGTGTGCGGACCC
This sequence comes from Picea glauca, assembly GCA_000966675.3. Lineage (NCBI taxonomy): Eukaryota > Viridiplantae > Streptophyta > Pinopsida > Pinales > Pinaceae > Picea > Picea glauca. The sequence continues at coordinate 51,798 of JZKD02S0814379.1, read as the reverse complement.
TAAAGATTATGGCCCCTAAGGACACCAAATCGTAGTCAGCCTCTGGGTGGGTACAATCAACAGTCTAGTCCGAACGTATGGGTAGGATAACAAGTTTGAAATCCTTCAAGAGAGCTGAGGACAAGTGGACCAGTAGAACTCCAGAGGACCCTGAATGGATTCAAAATTCACGGAGCACCGATACCAAATGGAGATAGTTGAACCTCAAGAAGAACCCCCAAAATACTATCTTACAACTACGAGCGGTTAATCCTCGGAGGGATAATCTTCGTTGCTCTCCCGAACGCAACCTCATGGGTAACCCCTAGGTGAGAGGGGGATCCCAGCTATGCTTATATGAAAATTGGATTTACTCTCCCTATCGCAAGATGCTAAGTTTGTATTGAATGCTTTGGAGAGTTATTCTCACAGCCTAATCCTAGTCTAATGTTGGTGGAAGAATCTAAAAAGAAAAAGTTTCTAGATCGATTTTTAATTAGCGTTGATTTTAGTGGTTGTTCTTTACACAGAGGTGAAACAAAGTGAAACTAAAGATGTTACAACTCGAATGCCAAAGAAGTAAAAGAATGATAAGAAAAAATTTCTTTCGATGAACTTCTATTTACGGGAAGGAGAATAGTTTTCTTTCTTTCACTACCAAACACAAGAATGCAAAAAATTTCATGTAATTTGTTTTCAACAAGAATCCATTTTATTGCTAAATTATAAGGAAATTTTTTCCGGTATCCAAAAAAATTTGTAAAAGGTATCCTTTTCGTTTGATTATAAATGTGAATTGATTTGGTTTAATGCTTCTTATGCCAATAATAAAAAGGATTTCACTATTGCAGCTTTAGTCAATGGGAAGCAAGAATCACACAAACAAAAGGCACTCTCACAACAGTCAATAAGAGGCAAAAACAAACTAAAGTTCCCAAAAAGAACACCAAAAAAAACAAAACACACTTAAGAAATTTCTGGAAATATATGAAGATCAGAGACCAATTAAAACAATAAAGAGATCCTTGAGTTTCCTTGTAACAATCTTCAATTGATCAGATGAACGAAAAAGTATCAAAATGAACCCAAAATCTAAAGAAAAAGGGTGATTTTGTGACAAGGAAATACAATAAAATCCAATCAAAGATCAAAACTATTAAAAGAATCAAGTTGTAGGTCTGACAGAAGACATAAACTGATAAAAACAAGTTCTTAGATAAAAGTAAATACCCAAAAATCACACCCAATACAAAGGCATTCAACAATTTTTCAAAATGAGGAAAAATCGGTGCTCTGGCTATAACAACACCAGAGCGCTACAATGCTCCCTAAAACACTATAGGGGAGTGTCAATCGAGAAATCAACACTCTGGTTGTAACTAGAGAGGGCACGAGTTTCTGAGAAAGAAAGGGAACAACCCAAAAAATGAAAAACTCAGAAAGTTTGATCAACAGTCTCTATGACACAACTTCAGTAATAACAACAGATGTATATAAGAGAAAAATACAACAAACAAGATCTGAAGATGAGCAAAAAGCTAAGACAAAACCAAGGAAAGAAACAAAAACTGAAAGCTTTTCTCCCCAGTGGAGGCGTCAATTTCTATTGTAGGAAAATTCCCCTGAGAACAGGTGAATATCCTCTTCGATTCTAGACCCCTACTACCAATACAGAAAGATGCTAACATTGGACACTAACATTCCTTTAAATGTAGTTAAACTAGTCAAAGGGAAAAGAGGAAGAAAGTATGATGTACCTTTTAATGAACTTGTCCTCGCTTAATCCAGGTTGAACTTGATCTTCAAGCTCCTTAATAATATCTGCAATCCAATAGACAGCAAAGACAACGCAGACTTCCTACTCTACCAAGATTAGTTTAAACTAAATTTATCAATAAAAGAAAAATATATGCAACCATACACAAACTTGAAGGAAATAGGCCAAGCATATATTAATGAGAACATTACAAGGCACTTACAATCTATAGATGCAGTTGCAGCAACCTCTGCAAGTCCTCCTTGTCCAACCCCTTGCTCGAAAGATCCATGATCAGAATGACAATACTTTTTGTTGATTATTCTCCTCTCCTTCACCATGAGAATTCCTCCTTTTATAAGCTTTCACAAGCTCAACCACCTTAGTTATATTTGGAATAAGTTGAGGATATGACTCCATCAGTTGTGGCATCTCCATTAGATGTAGCATAAAGCTTGGATTCGAGCCAAACCAACTCGGATCATCTCTAGTTGTCATTAGAGGTAAGGGGGATTTCATCCCATGATTCTCTCAAGCAATCGATGCTCCCTCAATACTGGAAACAGAGCATTGCAACACTCCTTGCTAGATGGAAAGGGAGCGTTAGCACTCCTTGCATATGAGCAAGGGAGCATTGTTCTTCCTAAAGTTCGTTAAGATGACCATTTCTTAAGGCAAAACATTTTGCTTAACTTGTCAAATGATGCAGTTTCCCCTTCCAACATGTTCTAGAGGATGTATCAAGTGTTTCCATGGTGCCTTTCGCAATGCGACATTTGCAGAACGAAAATGCGACATTTATGACACTTGTGACAAAAGTGTGACACTTGCAACAATGATAATGTGACATCATCAAAGTGGGGAATTTTGACATGTATCAAGGAGGAGAGTAACTTCTGCCCTTGACTGTCATTGAGGAAGAAGAAAGAGTCTCTCTTAGAGCATCGTGGTCTAACTTGGGGTTGGTCAGCAGTAAATCCGTCAGGAGTGGTTGTGCCTATGGTTGGCTGGAAACAAACACCCCTTTCAGCAGTCACTTCACGGTTTCTCATTTTTGATAAGTATCTTCATACTCTGTATATTGAAATGGAAATGATAGTTGAATATATATATTTATATGTCTATGAATTAGTTATATATTGAATGATTAAGGTAGAAGTGTGGATTATCTCTCTGTGAACTCATACTTTTGAATGGTTGTCTGCTGCCTCAGTTTAACACTCAAAGAGTTGTGGGACGTAAGCCTACAAAAGGGTCGGGTTGGATTTATTGGAATGTTTAAGTCCTATCGGTCTCTAAAATCTACCCTCACATAAATTGCAAGTTCAAACCATGTGGGAGGAGAGCGCCTCCTTCAGACTCTTCACCGTATGACCAAGGGATCATGCCCATATCCTTAACCATTACGGCTAAAGGAATTTGTGTGTAAGCCACAAGATTTTTCAAAGGACCCGTGTGACCAAGGTTTGGGAACCCTACGCTAGGCCCGAAAGGAGTTGAGTCTTTCTGACTTAGGAACTTCGGGAATTCGGGGCTCTGCAGTGTTTCGACCTGACCATTTATAAATCGATTGAAGGTAACTGGCGGTCACGGTTACCCACAAGGTTCACTGGTGCCTAGTGGTCTCCCTAACCGTGGAAGACAGACCTGCCTCAACGTTAAACCTTGACCCATTAACCCATCGCGAAGTAACGCGAATTACCGATTCGAAGGTATTTGGAAGTTCCCTTGGCCATTGGATCTACGCCGAGGTAACTTCGACGAAGTCTGACTTTAGGAGAACATAGATGTTATATCATCAAACTCCTCGAATGTTAAAGTTATGAAGTAACGAGAACCGTAGATCTGAGGATGTTTCGGTATCTCATGTAACCGTCAAATCTAAACCATGGTCAGCCTGACGTTGACCTCTCCGGGAACAAGGTGGAATTCACACCACGAATCCCCCGAATGCCGAAGTTACAAAGTAATGGAGGCCGTAGATCCATTGGTTACATGGACATGCCTTGACTGTGAGATAGAAGGACTTGAAAGGCGACCATTCCAGGGTGATGTGGACCCATGTTTTAAGTGTGATGTGTCACCTGGATTCAAATGTTTCACAGACCCTACACGCCCATTGAAAAGGTGGCACGTGTCACCGGCTGTAGTGGCCACGTGTCCTCTCTGCCTTGTCGTGTGTCATCTCTGGAAATTACCTATTGGTCCATGTAGTGAGAGGAGTAATCGGGACCCACTTGTATTTTCTATTGCATCTAGTACGTCACTCCGTGCGAGAGTGGACCCTTTAGGACTTCGGGACTCCGGGGGTTTGGGATGCAACATCGTGGGTAAGGTGAAAGGCTCAAAGGTCATAGCCATGTGGAGAGATTCTGAGACTTCATATTTTTGGAATACAGTATCAAGGGTGAGTCGAAAGGCCCGAAGGTCGGAGCCACGTGGCGATGTTTTGGGATCCTTCGAGAGTTCGAGAATTCGGGAATCTGGAGGACATGTGTGCAGAAAAGAAAAGCGATGTTTAGTGCCGAACACCTAATTCTCCTCTAGCTTTTGTGTTAGATGAGGATTAAGTCTCGCCGTTGGTTTGGACGGTGGATGGACCTTCCCTGTGGGAGGTAAGATCCTGAAAATGGTATGAAGGAGATGGATCCACGTGGCCCTCAACCAATGAATGCCCAAAGGACTTCGAGAAGCCATAACTTGTAAACCAGAGGTCGGATTAGAGCCTGGTAATAATCATTAGAAAGCTACGTGTGAGTAGAAGAGAATGAATCATCTCAAAGAGATGATTCAAGGTTATTTGAGTAAGCAAATTTTTTATGTCACATCCCTAAAAAGAGTAATTCAAGGGGTCAGTGTGTTACAAATTGGTATCAGAGAATGGTTTCAACACTTGGTCTGCTTGGGTTCATGAACGAGTCACTTAAAAATCTTATTTAGAGAAATTTTAGGGGATGACACACTATATTACCCATTCCTAGGAGGCTTAGTTAAGCCTCTACTGAAGAAAGTAATGAAACCTTTTGTTGTTGTATATGTTTTGAAAAATCTGAATTGTGTGTTGTTCATAAACCAATAGATCATTAACTAACAGAAAATGTTTTATCAGCACTCAAGCAGTGAGTGGACTGCAGGAAAACTACATCATAAAGGATGGTGACACACCATGAATTCGGGGAAAGCTCTCACAATAGAGGGGAAGAATTTGATGAAAGGAGGGCGGCGAAAACCCCTCCAGATTTGGCTAAAACTGTAAGAAGCCTCATGGAAAAATTATAGAGTTGTAAGGCTGATAATGAAAGGTTGATAAAAGAGCAGGAAAATCAAATTGAAATTAATGCAGTCCTACTGCAAAGCTTATCAGATATACAAAGGTAGTTGCAACATGGACCAGCAGCCAATCATGTGGACAGACATCATACGAAGAAAACCCAGAGTACTCTTGAGATAATAAAGAATGACCCTGAAAGTGGCCACACAAGGAGGAGCACCTCAAAGAAGGCCCAACATGGAGCCAAGAGACACTTATCGGAAGAATCCTCTGGTGAGGAAACTGACAACTCCAAGGAATCTTCTAGTAGCAAAACTAATTTGCATTCCCAGAAGAAAATAAAGAAGAGGAAACATTCCAAGAGTCGTGACCCTGAAGAGTTCAAGAAAGCCGAACCACCCACTTTCGATGCAAAGATTAAGAAGGGGGAAGAAGCAGAAGTTTGGCTGCTTGGCTTGAAAAAGTATTTCAGAGTCCATGACTACTCTGAAAATTTGAAGGTTCGAATAACCATTTTTAACCTGAATGGAAAGGCCTCCATTTTGTGCGAGGACCTTAGGAATGTGAAAGGAATCCATGAGAAGGACTTGTCATGGAAACAATTTGAGAAATACTTCAAGAAGAAGTATCTGTCAGAGAAATACTTTAAGAAGAAGTATTTGTCAGAGAAATACTCTGATGGGAAGACCAAGGAGTTCTATGAACTCAATTTGGGACAACTCACAATAGAGGAATATATCATTAAATTCCTTGAGTTGATAAGGTATGCGCCCTACATCAAAGATGCAATGATTTATTAGTGGACTACCTTATTCATTCTTGGACAGGATTGAATTTGATGAGCCAAAGACATTAGAAGACCTTAAAAGTGTATACCAGCAAAATTTCCCCTCTCAGAGTATAAATAAACCCTTTGGAGAAGCCCCAGGTAAGACTAATAACACAAAGAGAGAACCTTTGAAATGTTGGGGTTGTGGAGAAGAACATTTGCTGAGAGACTGCCCATACATGAAACAAAACAGTGGGAGGGTATACAACATCCAAGAGGCTACCACAGTCAGTGATGTGGCTAGTAGCATGCCATAGATTTATGCACCCTTGGATAATAAACAAGCCAACCACCAAGCTTCAGTGGTTGATATGGAAGGTACGATTTCCAACCATCTAGTTTCCATTTTAATTGACCCTGGTTCTAATTTGAGTTATATTTCCCTTCAAACTATTGAGAGATGTAAATTGCAACAAGTTAAACATGTTAAATCATGTCTCATACAACTAGCCACGGGAACCAAAAGAAAAGTAACAGAGGTCGTACTAATCTAGATTATTTTTGGAATGAAATGAAAGAAAAGATATACAATGAAATACTCATGAAAATTGCCAGAAACAGAGAAATACAACAATACTTTATTTCTATTAATGAAATAACTGTAAAGAGACTATAAAAGTACAGAGTGCAAGACTAGCTAGAATGGTGGCAGCTTTATCTATGAGAAGAGATGTGACAGCTACGCTCATTCGCAATAATATGATTACAATGAGGCTCTGAAGGCCTTTTTATGATAAAAAAATGAATGTCAAAACCCTAGACATCCAAAAACCTAACCCTAGGAGATGAAATGCCAAAAGTCATGTGGGCCCCGTTTCGGTAAGTTAGTACATTCTGGGGTCGTAATTTTTTCATATGATCTCCATTTTAGGCGCGTGATAGCCCATTGGAAAGGTCTTTTCGATAACCATGCATTACGTTGTCAAACTCTGGCTCAGTATACATTTTGACTATGGTGAGCCAAAAAAACACTGTTTAGGGCCCCAAAACGGCCCTGGAAGTACAATAAGATGTGATGACATGAAAACATATAAAATAATCTGGTTGGATTAAGTGGGAAGCCACCAGTATCCACCTGGAAGATGTGTAGGGCTTTAGACAGCCCCGAAAGTATAAAACCCACAATTACAAAGAAGTACAGAAGAACATGTTGAACTAAAAACTAACAAGAGAAGCCAGTTGGAATAGGTGGGTAGCTGCCAATATCCCCTTGGATCAATCCCCCCCCCCCACAGGAAGCAATGGTCTCCATTGCGTTGAGTTCCCAGGGAAGAGAGGAAAGTGTTTTCTAAATCTAAATCTTGGTGAGCTACGTGCCTTGTTGGATAATTTGTGTTGCTTGGCTTGTGAAAGACTGTCACAAACCTGTTGTTGGCATGGTTGAATATGCTCCACCAACCTATTGTCTCTGGGTTTGACGGGCATTGTGCAGGCACCATTGTAGGTGAAGAGATAATATCCTCTTTCTCTGTGACAATATGTTTTTTGTTGGATAGAAGGTTTTGAGGTTGTAGTGGTTGTAGCGGTCTGTTGTGCATACTTTGAACAGGCTGTGAAGAGGATGAATTTGGCAGTATGAAAGATTACCTTGCGGCACTGCTTTGGAGGAGCAGTAGTCAGAACTACCTCTAGTATCCTATAGAGCTTACCTCCAAGAGTAATAATGACACTATGGAATCTAGACTCATAGACAACATGACGTCCCCACATATATGGTTGGCCCAAAACCACATCACAGACATCAAGAGGGACAACATCACACACTACCACGTCCTTGAAGGGATGGATGCCATAGGATAGGTGACACTATTGGATGACACAAAGATCTCGTCCCTGGTGAAGCCACCCGATGTTGTATGGTTGTGGGTGTGGTGTTGTTGACAACCCCAAATGTTTGAAGGCCTTAGCTGAGATGAGGTTCTTCTGGCTATCATTATCAACAATGAAATGCAATGGGCTCCCCTTCACCCACATCTATGAATGGAAGAGGCACTCCCCCTCTTTAGGATCTACTGATTCTTCTATTTGAATTGTTGTGGTCGCGACAGTAGCAGTGGGTTCTGCGTCGATGATCTATCTATTTTCAATATTTTCTAGATCGGATTTTCAATCAGGGTCCGACTCCGTGTCTTTGACCTCGGCCACCAATGACTGTTTTGAGCAACATTCATCGGTGTTGTGTCAGGGGATTTTGTGGAAGTCACACCACTTCCCAATGTCATTCTTCATCTTCCCTTTACCCTTCTTGTCATGTGTCTTGGATTGGTTGTCTAAAGTTTGTTGGTTAGGGTCATCTTTACCATGCTTTGGTTGTTGCAGATTTGCAGACCCAAATTCCCATTTGTTTTGGTGCCTAAATTTATGCTTGATTTTGACTGCATATCAATAGGCAGCTCCCAATGATGAGATGTTTAGGAAATCCATTTCGGTTTGGATGTACCTATGCAGAGCCCCACGGTATTTCAGAACCAGATGTGGCTCGGAGTCTTTGATACCCAGCTTGGTGTGAAAGGTATGGAAAGTATTTGTGAACTCCAACATTATTTGGCTCTTCTCTTGTCGCAGTGTGGTCCATCTCATGTATTGGCCTTCATAGTTATCAACAGGGTAGTATTGTTCCTTGACCGCATCCACAAAAAAATACCAAGTGTGCTCGACTCCATATATTCCAAATTCCTCTATGGAACGTTGCTCCCAATAAGTTTCCCACCAATGTTTGACATGGGGGAGAGCCTTTAGGAGTGCGAAGGTGATCTTTTCCCTATCAGGAAAATTTTGAACAGATAAATAACTTTATAATATATTTAACCATTTTTTCTAGGGCATCTGCATCTATCTGACCTTCAAATATGGGAATATCAAAATTAACCTATACCTTGAAGGGAGACGTTCCTCCAAAATGGTCGCTTGATGAAGATGGGCATGTTTCTATCGGTAGGCATTGAAGGATGTGTGCAAAATTCTTCATCATTTTATCCCTTTGTCACGCGAGAGCTTGCTCAAGCAACATGTTAATAGAATCTTTTGCTCTGTCGTTTTTCTTTTCTGCTACCATCGAGGGTTTCTTGGGCGTGTGAGATTGATTATCCTCAAGAGAGACAATCTCGAGACCCAACTGGCTATACTTGGACCTCAACGAGGACATGTGCTAAAAATGATCAAGAACAGCCTGCTTTGATACAACTAATCCGAATTATTTTCAGAATGAAATGAAAGCAGAGATATACAATGAAATACTCATGAAAATTGCCAGAAACAAAGAAATACAACAATACTTGATTTCTATTAATGAAAGAATTGTAAAGAGACTATAAAAGTACATAGTGCAAGACTCACTAAAATGGTGGCAACTTTATCTCTGAGAAGAGATGTGACAACTATGCTCATTCGCAATAAGACGATTACAATGAGGCTTTGAAAGCATTTTCATGATAAACATGAATGTTAAAACCATAAACATCCAAAAACATAACCCTAGGAGATGAAATGCCAAAAGTCATGTGGGCCTCGTTTGGGTATGTAATGTCCCCTACCTCTTGATGAAGAAGTCTGGGAAGACTTAGTGGTCTAGACATCCCCACTAGACCATAGTATCACACAACATGGGGAAAAGTCAACCAAACTAATGCTATATTTTGAAGTTGACTTAGGAAAAAGGGAAAAGGGGCAAAAAGTAACTCAATGAAGAATTAGAAGCTGGAGGTTGAGTTAGGAGTTGAACCTCGGGGTTAAACTAATTAAACAGGAAAACATAATAGAGGTATAAAAGAAAGGCTATGGCGCACCTCTCACATCATCTTGGATATTTGGTATTTTGCTTCTTGAGCTCTCGAGCACATAGTTTTGAGGGTTTTGAGATTACAAACCCTAGAGAACAAATCAGTGGTGAAAGATCCCACTCACCTTGTTCCAAGCTTGGTCTCGAGGATGAAATACTCCACCCACACCATTCTACATTCATCACCTATTCAGGAGAGCAGTAAGGTTGTACCAGTTAGGGTTTTTCCAGCAGGGGTGTGTTAGAATATGAATGGATGTGCTTGTTTTACCATCGACAATATCACTATTGTCACCCAACTATAGGCCGAATCCACCCTCCCAGCACCTTAACCTTGAAAGAGAATCATTCAGGAAGCAAACCCTAGGCTAGATAGCCAAACAAAGGGTAGCGCACCTTTCCCCGAGGATAACGCACCAAACAAGAGCTGATCAGATAGTCCAAACCATAACCAAGAGATAGTCCAAGCCAAAACCAAAATCTGCTAACTGCAGCAGCTGCAACGACAACTCTCCTCCAAACCTGCACAAAAACTAGACAGCTGCAGTGCGCACAAGTGTTGCTCTGCAATTCTGAGAATGCCTACCAGAATGAAGACTGGCCTCCTGTATTTATAGTAATTATGGCTAACTACCTGAGCCAACTTCTCATTCTGGGTATCTGTTTGTTCGGTATATATTATTTCTTCTAGCCGACTTCTTCTCTTGTAGGCTAATAACCTAATATCAATTAACCTCTTGAGTTGACTTGTCTTCTAGGGTTATTAGCCAACTCATTAGGGTTTCTTCTTGCTTCCCAAAATATTCTATTCTCATCAGGTTTACACGTGGAGGTAAATACCTCTCGCAGCTACCATAATATCAACACTCCCTGCTAACTAGGGAGGTATTACAGGTAATGGTCTTGAGCACAAACATACCATTCACCTGATAGCATCAACATAGTTGTATAGACTATCTCATGACTAGATCATGAGTACCATCATCACCATCAATGTCATCAACTGCATCATCTCTCGAAACCATACTCCATCCGAGTAATTAGACATGATGTTGGATAAGTCACTCGCACCACAGAGTGACACAAAATCCATTCTTCTAATCTGGACATATGTCCTAGAAGAATAAATGTCCTAAACCATTTTTTGCCTGGAAAATCTCTGTCCATTGATCATCCATCTAGCTAATAATCATTTTCAACACTATTGATAGTCTTCAAGGCAATCAAAACAATATCATTCAGTAGAACACAACTATGTCTATCCATAGTAATACACAACTACAATCTAGTGGTACACTACCACACCAAGTAGCAAACAAGTACTTGATCAGTAACGTATGGTCACAAATAGTGGAACACATCTACCACAGTAGTATACATCTACTGTCTGGAGACATACAGTCTTCATAATAATCATCTGATATCAACCTGCACAGAAACAATGTTATGATACAAATTGAATCATCTCGGCCATTCTTCCACTCACATCTGTGAGATCTTGGAAGAGCATCTGCCCTAAAAAAAGGTAAGACATCAATGATGATCTATCTGGACTATTCTTCTCAAGAAAGGAAGAATAATTGTCCTGATTTCTAAGCCTGGACCATTCCCCACCCTAGGTCATTCCTCCGACACTAAACAAAGTGTAACCTGGAGAGAATGAGTCTACCCTAAGGAATGTTTGTCCTTGATTGCTAAATCTAGACCATTCCCCACCCTGGGCCATTCCTCCAGCACTAAACAAGGTGCAACCTGGAGAGAATGAATCTGCCCTAAGGAATGATTGTCTGGACCATTTCCCATGTTAACCGTAAGAGGAAACGATTGTCCTGCACCAACCTCCAAAACAGACCATTCCCTATGCTAACCACAATGGGAAATCGTTGTCCGGCGAGGCGGGCCAGTTTTCTTGAGTAACCCTCAAGAAGAGAGACTACCCTAGACCACTCTGCATGTTAACCACAATGGGAAGTCACTATCTATGGTACATCAACAATCCATCAAACCATTTTCATTACAAAAATGATCGTTCGATCTGGACCATTTTCCGAACTGGAAAATTTCTGTCCGTCAAAAATCTCAAACCACTTTTTGAACTGGAAAGGAACTACTCATCCTGGACCATTTTTTATACTGAAAAATGATTGTCCATCAATCAATAACACATCAGTGCTCCCTCCCAACCTGGGAGTCATCTCTTCCTTTTTCAATAAGGAAGTCGTTTCCACGAGCTCTAGCTTGAGTATGCAAACTCTTTCATCTTGGATAGAAGCTTTACCAAAATGTTTGCTTATCTGCTCATCCATGGAGATATATATTTGAGAACCACTTTCTCCTTTCTGGACTTCATCACGGATAATGTAATGCTTGATCTCAAATGTACTTCGGTCTGGAACACTGGTTTTTCTTTGAAGGCTTCATATAGCTCTGATCAATAAAGTATATCTTTGTTGGATTCTTCTTTGGTTCCTGCTAGATCACAACTTCGTGACAAGGGTCAAACTGGAACATATCCATGTGGCACTACTTCTGTCATCATGCAATCTTTGTCATGAATTGGCAATCCATCATCCACATCTTCTGAGTAATCATTTTGATACAATATCTTTGTTATAGAATATATTCACCATGCTTTTGTTGTGCATTGGAGGTTCTCCACCAAGTTGCCTTCTTCCATCTGCATACAAGGGTCTCTTTCTGGTATGCCTCAAAGCCTTGAGGTTGCTCTTCATACGCTCTTTGTTCAATTGATCTGGAGAATAGTCTTTGCATTCATTTTATGTAGAWCTCCAACCCATGGATATTGCGGATGATATAATGGCTCATGTAGAGGTATGTCTGGTGTACTGGAACAAGTAATCATCATAGTCTTTTCCCTCCATCTGGGAGAACCTCTAGTTCTGGAACTTGCAATGCTTGCATTCATATACACTGTTCTTCATCACAACTTTTAGTTCCTTTGCTTGATTGCTTTTACTGAGTTCATATCAGGCTGGTAATGTTGTGATTCTTAATACAGTGACCGGTTGTTCTGGCTTCTCTTCCTTTCTTGGAATCTTCATGTTCTTCCTGATGTTTTTGTTTAGCTCTTGGGTCCATGGAGTTTCTTATAGATTCCATGCCCTAAAGATTCCACTTCTTCCTTTTATTATAGGATCACATATGTGAGTGGAC
>JZKD02S0814379.1:13641-31843 GCA_000966675.3 Picea glauca | reverse complement strand
GTTTGGGTTTCCAGGTGAAAAATCTCTGTGTAATGTTTGTATTTGCCATTGTATCTTTTCTGTTCTTTTCTGAATATCAGTTTGTAGTAAATATTGTACAAGGTTAGAATTTACAGGACCTTGCTCATTAGTTTGGAGGCTTTCTTGATGAGTTACTACGGCTAGATCATTATCTACAAGTTGGGACGACTTTTGAAGGAAGGAGGACATTTTGGTGATTCAATGATTCTCAGATCTAGGTGGATCTACCTCATATCTGATCTTGAAACTTCTCCTAGGGTTTTGTGACTGCCTAATCTACAATCCTAGAGATTTTCAGGAGGTATGGAGGCCTCATTCACCCAGGCCGAATTGTTGGTCCTATATAGGGTTTCAGGAGGGCCAAACCTGTGTAGGGTTGCAACAGTTGGAGGAGAAAGACGAGGTATTTGGGCTTCATATTTTAGGAGAGGGTTCACATTGACCTGATCTATCTCTTGGTGGATTTTTATAGCATTTGGAGGTCTTCTTTAGGAGGGACAAACCCTTGGTCTTCATCTTCTTCAGCGGGACGTACCAAGAGCTAGGGGTGTTGTGCAAACCCTAGCTTTTTGTATTGGATCTCTCATATTGTATTCATCCTTTGGGAGGCTTGTCTTGTGTTCCGAGAGCATTTTGTAGCAGCTCATATCTTTTATTCTTGGAGCTATATGATGTTATTCCAGATCCGCTAGTATATTGTATCAGGTTCTTGTTATTTCCTAATAAAGAGGTCAGATATGTTCTTTGTGGTTCCATATATGTATGTTGATGAAATATTGCATTGTGTTGAATGAATCTTGATAAATTGTGTTGAATAACTAAATAAAAACCCTAAGGCCGAAATATCAGTGGCCATCCTACAAACACAAACAATCAACAGTTAGTTCAACGGTTAGCTAGTGTTCCCAAGCGAAAAAAAATTGGTTTGAGAACATTACAGTGGTATCAGAGCTCTGATCCTCCCATCCTGTGAGGATTAACGCATGCAGAGGTACAGTGGTATCTATATGGGCCGAAGGAAGAAACAGGAAAGTGAAACAGAGGCCGAGATGGAGGGTTCATGTGATGACGTTGAGCCCCAGGGCTTAGCTTTCTTAGCACAAGAATTCCATAAATCCATAAACCAAACATAAAGTAAATTGGTTATCCACTTGCAGGAGAACTATGATGCAAACCATGGGGGACAAACCGAAATCACGGAGACCTTGAAGAAGGTAGATGAGAACCCAAGGAAGGTGGATGAGAACCAGACAAGTATAGCCCAGCTGTTGTTACAAATGACTCACAAGGGAAAGGGTTCAAAGACGTATAAAAATAGGGAGACTAGTGGATCACACGGTGGACACAGGTATAATCCAGAACATGTTCCCTATCATCAATCTAAGGGAAGCCATGGAGGGAGCACACCACATGGACAGATAGGTAGCAGGGCTACGCCTAAACCATACTTTCCCACATTCACAGATGAACATGCACATCATGAACAGGTGGATGACTTTGTTGAGTAGATGACACAATGTACCAGGGAGTAGAACGATTTGAGTATGATGATTCAAAGGCATATGTCTCTAGATCAATATTGTCAAATCAAGTTTAGAAACAAGCCTAGACCAAACCACAGGAGCAACTATGAGTTTGAGCACAGAGCTGGGAAGATGGAGATTCCCTACTTTGATGGTATGACCAAGATGATAACACAAGCATGGGTACAAAATCTGGACACTTATCTGCAGCTTAACCCCACGAGGGAGATGGAAGCCATCAAGTTGTCCACCATGTACTTGGATGGAAAATCTCATGACTGGTGGTATCATGGATTGACCACACTAGGCCACAATCATATAGTGGCATACACAGAGTTCACTCAGAGAGTCATTAATAGGTTTGATCAGAGGGACCCTGAGTTACATTTCTAGGAGCTCACACAGCTCAGACAGACAAGAGCACCATAGGTGTACATTGAGGAATTCCAGAGGTTGGCAGTCATGGTGCATGATGTATCACAAACCAGACTCATGATGCTCTTCATTAAGGGGTTGATGGAACCCTTGAAGGGTTGGGTAAAGTCTTTTAAGCCTACCAACCTACAATATTCTATTTGGAGGATGAGAGACCTGGGACCAGCTGCCAAGCCGAAATTTGTGCCTAGACCACCTCTTAACACAGGAGGAAGAGATTAGATACCTCTAATGAACCTAGGAGGACATGACCCAAGTGGGTTTGACAAGGGTAGAGGCAGGTTGGATGAGAACACCAGAAGGGAATTGAGGAGGAAGCAACTTTGCTACACTTGAAAAGACCATGGAACCCATCACACAAAGGCATGGGTCGTGGCCAAGTACACTACATAGAGGTGACTTTAGACAATGAGGAGGAGGAGGATTCCGGCCACATCTAGAACATGGAAGTAGACACCAATGAGATTGCAGATGAGGAGGTCACAGGACATGACAGGACGGCTGAGGAAAAAGCAACCTTGGCATCCATCAGTGGGGTACCCAAGTAAAATACTTTTAAGATGAGAGGAGTCTTGCAGGGGCAAAAGGTGTCGATTTTGATTGATGGGGGAGCCTCTCACAACTTCATTGATGCAACATTACTACAGAGGAGGCATATACCCATGGTTGAATTTGAGGGATTCAAGGTGGAAGTAGCAGGAGGAAGCACCATGCCTTGTGACAGGTACATTCCAGGGATGAAGCTTACATTAGGGAGGCATGAATTGGTTTAGGATGTTTATGTGATGGACCTTCCAGACACAAATATTATCCTCGGAAAGCAATGGCTCAACACACTGGGGCCTATCACAACCAACTACAAGACCATGGAGATGTCTTTCACAGAGGAGAGTGGATGAAAGGTAGCACTCTGAGGCATGATAGGTAACTCAGCCAAGGTAGTTACGACCAAGATGATGGAGGCCATCTTCAGGAGAGAAGAGATAGTATATGCAACTGAATGTAGAGTTTCAACACATGTGGATAAGCAGGGCAAGGTTCACTACACACCAGAAATCCAGGAAATCATTGACAAACACAACAAAGTGTTTGGACCTATTCCACCAGGGGTGCCACCAGACAGGGGGTTTGAGCACATCATTGAGTTGGAGGTAGGAGCAAAACCAGTCATCACCACACCGTTTAAACATCTGAAGAAGTACAAAGATGAGATAGAGAAGGCAATCAAAGAACTCTTGGATATGGGCCACATCAGGCCAAGCTCCAGCCCTTTTGCTTCTTCAGTGGTGTTGGTCTAGAAGAAGGATGGAACCATGTGCATGTGCATTGACTTCCGGTCATTAAATAAGAAAACAATAAAAAAACAAGTATCCTATACCAAGGATTGATGAGCTACTGGACGAACTATATGGGTCTATCTATTTCACAAAAAATGACCTACTTTCTTGCTACCATCAAACCAAAATGAGGGAGGAGGACATCCCAAAAACTGCTTTCAAGTGTCATTATGGTCAACATGAGTTCTTAGTGATGCCCTTCAGGTTAACCAATGCCCCAACCACGTTCCAATCTTGTATGAACCATGTCTTCAACAAATATTGAGGAAGCATCTCTTGGTATTTTTTGACGACTTGCTCCTTTATAGCAAGACGTGGGAGGAACACCTTCGTCATGTGGACCAAATTATGTCTATCATGGAGAAGCAATCATTGTATGCTAAGGAGTCCAAATGTGAGTTTGGAATGACAAAGGTTCTTTACTTGGGGCACACCATCGGAGAAAAGGGGGTACAGGTACATCAGGAGAAGATTCAAGCCATAATGGAGTGGCCTACACCCAAAACCCTTACAGAGTTGAGGGGATTTCTAGGCATTTGCACTTACTACAAGAAGTTTGTCAAAGGATTCTCACAACTTTGTGCACCTTTGACGGATTTGACCAAAAAGGGAGCTTTCAAATGGAGTGAGGAGGCCCAATTCACATTCGATAAGATGAAACAGGTGATGAGCACATGCCCAGTCTTAGCCCTTCCAGATTTCGGCCAACCCTTCACCTTGGAATGTGATGCATCAGGAGAGGGTATTGGGGCCGCACTAATGCAAAATAGGCAGCCTCTTGCCTATGAGAGCCGAAAACACAGGGGACCTGAGTTATTTTACACCATATATGACAAAGAGATGTTGACCATCATGCATGCTTTGGCCAAATTTAGACAATACCTGGTAGGTGCACGGTTTGTATTGAAATCAGATCATAACAATCTTAAGTACTTCTTGGAGCAGAAGGACTTAAATGAAAGGCAACAAAAATGGGTAAGCAGAATACAGGCATATGACTTTGACATTGAATTCGTCAAAGGGAAAAACAATGTGGTGGCAGATGCATTGTCTAGAAGGCCATCAATTTATGCCATAACAGATGTGTCAGTTGATTGGAAGGACCACTTGGTGATGGAATATTCAGAGAATCAGTTCACTTGTTAGGTAATGGATGGGCAAATACAGGACAATAACCTTAGGGTCATTGATGACCTCATCTATTATAAGGGACGAATCTTTTTGGTTCCTGAATCGGCCTTCAAGGCCAAAGTGTTGCAGGCATGTCATGACTCACCAATCACAGGTCACCAATGGATTGGCAAGACATATAGGCAGGTGAGGGAGAGGTTCTCATGGAAGGGCCTCAAGGAGGATGTGATGAATCACGCCAAGGAGTGTACTACTTTCCAGGAGAATAAGGATGAGCACACTCACCCGACAAGACTACTGCAACCTCTACCCATCCCATAGCACAAGTGGGAAAGCATATCCATGGATTTCATCACAGGGTTGGCAAAGGCACTGAGGAAGGACTACATTTTCGTAGTGGTGGACAGGTTGACGAAGTTTGCACACTTCTTCTCCATTTCTATAGACTTCAGTGCAGCACAGGTGGCCGAATTATTCTTCAGGGAGATCTTCAGACTGCACGGCCTACCCAAAACCATTTTCAGTGACAAGGATAGTAGATTCATGAGTACATTCTGGCAGGAGTTATTCAGGCTAGTCGGTATGACATTGACTCCTAGTACTAGCTATCATCCTCAGATAGATGGACAGACTGAAATAGTCAACAAATGGGTGAAAGGATATCTCAGGAATTATGTGGCAGGGTAGCAGAAGGCGTGAATCCGATGGATACATTTGGGGGAATATTACTACAACACCACCCATCACATGTCCATAGGCATGACCCCATTCAGGGCATTGTACAACTATGATCCACTCTCTTTTGTGGAGATTTCTTTTGGTGACAACAGGGCTCCGATAGTACATGACTGGGTACAACAGAGTCATGATATCCTCATGGAGCTGAAGGATCATTTACAGAGGGCACAAAACCAACAGAATATCCAAGAGGATAAACACAGGGTTGAGCGCAGTTTTGAGGTTGGTGACTTAGTTTACCTAAGGCTCCAACCATACAAGCAGGCTTATATAAAAAGGAGTGGAGTAGAGAATCTCCAACCACATTTCTTTGGGCCCTATAGGATCAATAGGAAGGTAGGGGTTGTAGCTTATGAGCTGGATCTCTCACATGGTAGCAAGATACCTCATGTCTTCCATGTGTCCTACCTAAAGAGGGCCATCGACCAACACAACACGCCCCTTGAGGTGTTGTTACCTCTAGATGAAGAGGGGCAAATGGTTCTGATTCTGGAAGAGATACTGGATGTTCGGTAGAAGAAGCTTCAGAAGAGAAGCATCAAAGAGTACCTGATCAAATGGAAGGATTTACCCATTGAGGATGCCACATGGGAGAATGAATAGGTGGTACATGAGATAGGTTTGGAAATACTTTAGGACAAGAAATTTATAGTAGGAGAGACTGTAATGTCCCCCACCTCTTGATGAAGAGGTCTGGGAAGACTTAATGGTCTAGACATCCCCACTAGACCATAGTCTCACACAACATGGGGAAAAGTCAAACAAACTAATGTTATATTTTGAAGTTGACTTAGGAAGAAGGGAAAAGGGGCAAAAAGTAACTCAATGAAGAATTAGAAGTTGTAGGTTGAGTGAGGAGTTGAACCTAGGGGTTAAACTAACTCAACAGGAAAACAAAATAGAGGTATAAAAGAAAGGCTAGGGCGCACCTCTCACATCATCTTGGATATTTGGTATTTTGGTTGTTGAGCTCTTGAGCACACAGTTTTGAGGGTTTTGAGATTACAAACCCTAGAGAACAACTCAGTGGTGAAGGATCCCACTCACCTTATTCCAAGATTGGTCTCAGGGATGAAATACTCCACCCAAACCATTCTACATTCATCACCTATTCATGAGAGCATTAGGGTCGTACCAGTTAGGGTTTTTCTAGCAGGGGTGCACCATTGATTGAGGAGCAGTTCGATCCAGCTTATTAAGAGAGATTTGGGAGATTCCCGCATTAGGTTTTGTCTTGCAGGACCTTGCTCATCATTTTGGAGGCTTTCTTGAGGAGTTACTGCGGCTAGATCATTATCTACAAGCTGGGATGACTTTTGAAGGAAGGAGGGCGTTTTGGTGATTCAATGATTCTCAGATCTAGGAGGCTCTACCTCAGATCTGATCTTGAAACTTCTCCTATGGATTTGTGACTGCCCGATCTATCATCTTAGAGATTTTTAGGAGGTTTGCAGGCCTGATTCATCCAGGCCAAATTGTTGGCCTTATCTAGAGTTTCAAGAGGGCCGAACCTGTTTAGGGTTGCAGCAGTTGGAGGAGGAAGACGAGGTATTTGGGATTCATATTGCAGGAGAGGGTTCACATTGACCTGATCTATCTATTGGTGGAGTTTGGTAGCATTTGGAGGTCTTCTTCGGGAGGGTCGAACCCTTGGTCTTCATCTTCTTCAGCAGGACATACCAACAGCTAGGGGGGTTGTGCAAACACTAGCTTTTTATATTGGATCTCTCATATTGTATTCAGCCTTTCAAAGGCTTGTCTTGTGTTTTGGGAGCATTTTGTAGCAGCTCATATATTCTATTCTTGGAGCCATATGATGTCATTCTAGATCTTCTCGTATATTGTATCAGGTTCTTGCTATTTCCTAATAAAGAGGTCAGATCTGTGCTTTGTGGTTCCATATCTGTATGTTGATGAAATCTTGCATTATGTTGAATGAATCTTGATAAATTGTGTTGAATAACTAAATAGAAACCCTAAGGATAAAATATTAGTGGCCATCATGCAAACACAAACAATTAACAACTAGTTCAGCGGTTAGCTAGTGTTCCTAAGTGAAAAAAATTGGCTTGGGAACATTACAGGGTAAGTTAGTACATTAACTTCCCAGGGTCATAACTTTTGCATACGATCTTCGTTTTAAGTGCGTGATAGCCCGTTGGAAAGGTATTTTCGAGAAATACGCATTACGTCGTCAACCTCTGACTCTGTCTATATTTTGACTGTGGTGAGCCAAAAAAACATTGTTTAGGGCCCCAAAACGGCCCTAGAAGTACAACAAGATGTGTTGACAAGAAAACATGCAAAATAAGCCAGTTGGATTAGGTGGGAGGCCACCGATCCACCTGGAAGATGTGTAGGGCTTCCAACGACCCCAAAAGTGTAGAACCCACAATTACAAAGAAGCATAGAAGACCGTGTTGAACTAAAAATTGACAAGAGAAGCTAGTTGGAATAGGTGGGTGGGCACCAATATCCACCTGGATCACATACTAGCATGACAATTCATTATGAGTGGATCACCCACCCAAGCGACCCTAAAAATACTCCCTTTAGGATCTTATGACCTGTTGATTGGCATGGACTAGTTGGTTGTCCATAAAACCAAGTTAGATCGTTACAATAAAACTTTGGAGTGTGACAATGAAGAAGGGAGGAAGGTAACCCTACAAGAGATTCAAAAGTCTATCTCAGTGAGACAAATATCAACCCTTCAAGTAAAGAAGTATTGTCGAAAAGGATGCCCTTTGTATGCAATAAAAGTGTTGGACTCTGTTGAGGAAGACAAACCAAGCCGAGAGGACCACCCCATACTAAGAGAGTATAGAGATGTGTTTCCTGAAGAGGTACTAGGTCTACCTCCAAGAAAAGATATTGAATTTTCAATAGAACTTGCACCAAGAGCCGTGCTAGTTTCTAGATACTCTATAGATTGAGTACACTAGAGTTGGTTAAGCTCAAGCTACAATGAAAGGAAATGATGAACAAAGGCTACATTCGGCCTAGTGTGTCTCCATGGGGAGCACCAACCTTGTTTGTAAAAAATAAGGATGGCACACTTAGGTTGTGCATAGATTATAGGCAACTCAATAAGATGACCATAAAGAATAAGTATCCCTTGCCAAGGATTGATGACTTATTTGACCAATTAAGGGGTGCTACAGTTTTCTCCATTATTGGCTTAAGGATGAAGACATCCACAAAACAACCTTTAGGACAAGATATGATCACTATGAATTTGTGGTGGTGCCATTTGGGATAACCAATGCACCAACCACTTTTGTGTGCTTAATGAATAATGTACTCAGTAAATTCTTAGACAGATTTGTATTGGTTTTCATTGATGATATCTTAATCTATTGTAAGAATAGGGAAGAGCATGAAGAACATCTCAAACTAGTGCTTCAAGTATTGAGAAAACATCAACTCTATGTTAAGTTTAGTAAGCGTGACTTCTTCTAGAAACAAGTCCATTACCTAGGCCATGTTATTTTTGAAGAAGGGGTGGCAATTGATCCTGACAAGATCAAATCCATCATGGATTGGCCTACCCCAAGGGATGTATCTGATATCAGATCCTTTAGAGGCCTAGCAGGATACTACAGGAGGTTCATAAAAGGATTTTCCAAGATTGGTTGCCCAATCACTTCCCTTAAAAAAAAGGGAGATAAATTCATTTGGACATTGGAATGTGAAGAAAGATTCCAAGAGCTGAAATACCTTCTAACCAATGCACCTATGCTGAAGATTGCAAACCCAAACAAGGACTTCCTTGTGTGTACAGATGCCTACAAGGAAGGACCCAGAGTAGTCCTTATGCAAGAAGAACATGTAATTTGGTATGAATCCAGAAAGTTGAATGAGCATGAAATCAATTATGTGACCCATGATCTATAATTGGCCGCCATAGTGCATGCTTTAAAAATGTGAAGGCATTGCCTCCTGGGTAGAATATTTATGCTTATGACAGACCATTGTGGGTTGAGGTATATGTTTGATCAACCAAAACTTAGTGCTAGATGGATGGCTCTCCTTACTGTTTTTTATTTTGAAATCAAACATATCAAAGGAAAAATTAAATAGGGTGGTTGATGCCCTTAGCAGAAGTGTGAAAATAATTCACTTGGTAACGGTAGGCACTTGTGAAACGGACATCAGGGAGAGATTCAAGAGTGCACAAGAAACCGATGCATTCTTTGAGACTGTAAAATCATACTTAGAACAAGAGCCCACATGGCTGAAGTACGAAGGTTATCAAATGTTGAATGATGGCCTGCTAACTTACAAAGGTAGGATGTATATCCTGAATTGTGGTGACTTGAAGAGGTTCATGATGGATGAACTACACAAAAGACCATATACTGGTCATCCTAGTTATCAGAAAATGATTACGACCACTAGGAAATTGTTTTATTAGCCAGGATTGAAGAAGGACATAGCAGATTACTTGGCTAAATGTCTACAATGTCAGCACGTTAAGGAAGAACACCGACATCCAACAGGGTTGTTGCATCCCCTACCAATTCCAGAATGGAAATGGGAAACCATCTCCATGGATTTTATCATCAGATTACCAAAATCGACCAATCAAAATGATGCCATCATGGTAGTGGTGGACAAATTGAGCAAGGTTTCTCACTTAGTTCCTGTTAAGTCAACTTGCAAGGCAATAAATATTGCCAGTATCTTCATGACAGAAATATTTTGGTTGCACGACATGCCTAAGGAGATTATATCTAACAGAGATACAAAATTTACTTCAAGCTTTTGGAAATATTTAATGGCTGGTTTTGAGACTAAATTGTTGTTTAGCACAACCTATCACCCTCAAACTGATGGACAGACAGAGAGGGTAAACCAAGTATTATAGGATATGTTAAGATGCATGTAATGCATCAACCTAAGAAGTGGGAAGACTACCTGCCACTGGTAGAGTTTTCCTACAACAATAGTTATCAAGAGTCATTGAAGATGAGCCCTTTTGAAGCCCTCTATGGTAGAGAGTGCAAGGTTCCAATCAGTTGGGATAACCTAATAGATAGAATTGTAATCGGGCTAGACATGCTGAAAGAAATGGAACAACAAGTAATTCAGATAAAGAAAAATCTAAAAATATCTCAGGATAGACATAAAAACTATGCAAACAGAAAGAGGACTCCTAAAGAGTTCAAAACAGGGGATAATGCGTATCTTGGGTTAGACCCAGGAAATCTCTTTGAGGATGGGAGCTTGTGCCAAGCTGGCACCTCAGTATTGTGGACCCTCTGAAATTTTGGATAGAGTGTGACCTTTAGCCTATAGGCTAGCACTCCCTCCCACAATGGAGGCACATGATTTTTTCCATGTTTCGTTATTAAAGAAATATGTACATGATTCTAATCATATTATTGACTGGTTTGTGATTCAAGTGGAACCAGGGGGAGAATTCCTGCCATAACCTCAATGCATAATAGACAGGAAGGAAACCCCACTAAGGAACAAAACCATTGCACATGTCAAGGTGCAGTGGAAACACTTTGGCCCAAATGAGGCTACATGGGAAATGGAGGATGCCATGAAACAAACATATCCATTTTTGTTTACTTCTGTACATAGAAAGCACATCGGAAAATAGAACAACGAGGACGATGTTCCTTTAAGGGGGAGGGGATTGTCATACCCATGTTTCCCACAGTTTGTAAATATAACTATAACTGGACAAGAGACTATGGTAGATCATATATGTGTGAATGTTTGATTTGATGAACCTTTTGTATAAAAGGACAATGTATGTATTTTATGTTATTAATATAAAGTGGATAAGTGTTGCATAACTGTTGAAAGGGGGGTTTGCCAAGATAGACCATGGATGTTACGAGAGAGACGGTGAGGGGAACCATAAATGGTTAAGATGACCCTGCCCCCACCAAACCAATACCTTACTGGTATTAATGGCTCATACCCATAACAATTCTCTAACCCATAAATGAATTACCAATCAGAGTGGTAGCTGGAAGAGTCCTCCTCAAGAGTTAATGAGGAGATGGGGTAGAGTACCCATCTGCAATACTTACAAACCTGACCACAAGTTGGGCATTCAGACCCACTCAACCTTGCTGAGGAAGGCAAGAAAGATGTAATCCATGGGCAGAGAAAGGAAGTGAGCATGAGATCTGCGAGGAGAGTAGAGTTGAAAGATCAATCTTAAGAAGAGAAAAAGAACGGTTACAACTCTGATAAACGAAGTTGTTGGCAAGGTTTTCATTACAAGCTGATAAACGAGGCTGGCAAGTGATTGTGGAAGTACTCGTGAAGAACTCCTTGCTTGGTATAGAGAAAACCAATTGCCAAGATCCCGTGGGAGGAGGAGGAGAGTAGCTTCTTCCCTTAACTGTCATTGAGCAAGAATAAATAGTCTCTCTCAGAGCATCATGGTCTAGCTCGGGGGTGGTCAACGGTAAATCTGTCAGGAGTGGTTGTGCCTATGATTAGGTGGAAACAAGCACCCCTTTCAACATTCACTTCACGGTTTCCGGTTTCTGATAAGTATCTTCATACTCTATATATTGAAATGGAAATGATAGTTGAATAAATATATTTATTTGTCTATGAATGAGTTATGTATTGAATGATTAAGGTAGAAATATGGATTATCTCTCTATGAACTCGTGCTTTTGAATGGTCGTTTGCTTGCCTTAGTTTAACAGTCAAAGAGTCGTGGGACTTAAGCCTATAAGAGGGTTGGGGTAGGCTTTATTGGAATGTTTAAGTCCCGTCGATCTCTAAAATCTACCCTCGTGAGAATTCCAAGTTCAATCCATGTGGGAGGAGGGTGCCTCCTTTAGACTCTTCACCATATGACCGAGGGCTCATGCCCATATCCTTAACCATTACGGCTAAAGGAATTTGCGTGAAGCCACAAGAGTTTTCAAAGGACCCATGTGACCAAGGTCTGGGAACCCTATGCCAGGCCTGAAAGGAGCTGAGCCTTTCTGACTTCGGAACTCCGGAGTGTTTCATCCTGACCATTTATAAACCGACCGAAGACAACTGGTGGTCATGGTTAACCACAAGGTTGACTGGTGCCTGGCGGTCTCCCTAACCGTGGTAAACAGACCTGCCTCACTGTTAAACCTTGACCCATTTACCCATCGCGAAGTAACACGAATCATCGATTCAAGGGTATTCGAGAGTCCCCTTGGTCGTTGAATCTATACCAAGGTAACTTTGGGGAAGTCCCACTTCGGGAGAATAGAGATGTTATAGCATCAAACTCCCTGATGCCGAACTTACAAAGTAACGAGAACCGTATATCTAAGGACGTTTCAGGATCTCCCGTAACCGTCAGATCTAGAAGGCCCAAAGGCTGGAGCCACGTGGAGAGATTTCGGGACTTCGAGACTCCAGAGATTTGGAATACAGTTTTGAGGGTGAGTCGAAAGGCTCAAAGGATGGAGCTACATGGCGATATTTCAGGATCCTTCGGGAGTTCGGGAGTTCGGGAATTCAGGACTCCGGAGAACATGTGTGCAGAAAAAAAAGGGACGTTCAATGCCGAAGTGTCGAACACCAAATTCTCCTCTAGCTTGTTTGTTAGATGAGGATTAAGTCCCGTCGTTGGTTTGGATGGTGGATGGACCTTCCTTGCAAGAGGTAGGAACTTGTAAATGGTACAAACGAGATGGATCCACATGGCCCTCAACCAATGAATGCCCGAAGGACTTCACGAAGCCATAACTTGTAAACCAAAGGTCGGATTAGAGCCTGGTAACAATTGTTAGAAAGTTACAGGCAAGTAGAAGAGGATGAATCATCTCAGAGACATGATTTGAGATGATTTGAGTAAGCAACATTTTGATGCCCCATCCCTAAAAAGGGTAATTCAAGGGGTCGGGTGTGTTACACACCATCGTTCAAAGTAGACCGTTGCTATTATTTGCCCACTCCCACATGCTAATTTTAGCCACTTCGATGCCTATCATGTTAGAGGAAAACATGGTAAGAGGAAGTGGAGCTGACATTTCATAAGTTGAGCATACGGTAAATAACCTAGTTATAAAAGTAAATATCACACAATAAATAAACACATAAAAGTAAATAACATATAAATGCATAAACACAGAACCCAAGCACACAGTAAATAACATGGGCGACATACAATTAATAACCCTATGTGGCATATAGTAAATAATAAGAGCGATATACAATAAATGTTCGGAGTAACATACCGTTAATAACCCTATGTGGCATACAGTTAATAATTCAAGTGACATTTAAAAAGCCCACATAGTAATTTCATAACCCTATAAGGTAATGTGAAATAATAGACCAACTTAGTAATGATAAACACATGTATTCATAAATGCAAGGAAGTTAATGTTGAAAATCTCATCCATTGATATAGAGGAGATGATGATAATATGCCAACATTTATGATTCACGTCCACAAGATCAATATTTCTAATTAAAAGATAGATTATTCTAATACTTTTCAATAGAGTGGACACCTATTGATGTAATTTTTTTTTTTGTTTGCTAGTTTGTCCATGACCTGCGAGGCTAGCCAGTGGCTTGAGAAACCGCGACTCAGGGGCATCTAAGCCGTCAAAATCACCCAGGAATCGCACCCGGCCTAAGCCACACCAACCCTTAACATGGTTGGATTTTTCGTCCCCACAAGTTTCAAACCGACGACTTTAACATCATAGAGTGCCTTAACAACACACTCTGTCACCGACTGTCCTACACCTCAAGGACTCCTATTAATGTAATTATTGATTAAAATAAGAATGCACTATTAAAATTAGCACAACCACAATAATCGTTACATTGAGATAAATTTATATACATAATTTTTACTAATTTATAGAATGATAATTAATAAGAAATTGTAGAGTTTATCATTAACGCCATCAAAATTTAAGTAACAAACTAAACTCTAAATTTTCATTAATCAAATATGAAGGTACACCATGATATACTATGAATAACATAAAATCTTACCACAACAATTTGATTAATAATTACCACAACAATTTGATTAATAAAATGTATCAACCCATTTATCATATGAAGATGGGGTTAAATAATTAAAAAAAAAAATACAAATGGACTTATTTATCATTTTTTAAATATTTAATTTACATAATTATACAAAATCAGGGAAGAAAACAAAGAGAAGGGAAGATGATCCATCATAACTCTTGGACTTCCTTACGTGACAATACACTAAACATTCATTTGCACCAACATTGTTTAGCACCATGTGTTTGTGACAAGGGTGTTCATGTCTATAATATGAAAATGGGGTTAAATAATTTACTAGGTGTTCATGTCTATAATATGAAAATGAGGTTAAATAATTTACTAAAAGAATACAAATTGACTTATTTATCAATTTTTTAAATATTTAATTTACATAATTATACCGAAAGGCGTACACCTATTGACAATGGGCAGATTTAATAAGGGTTTAGTGCTTAATAAGTTTTCAATGGACAGGATTAAATATGGCTGGAATATTCTTAGTAGTCACACAAAATAAATGGCTGTGATTTCAATCATTAACTTCTTAGCTATTATAAAGACATTCGTTTATGTGTTTACTTTTTTACATTTACCTGATCATATTTAAAAATTACTTTGATAGCTAACTGATTGCCACGTAAGTGATTAACAAAAATTAAAATATTAACACCAAATAAATGAAGCTCAACTGTTTATTTGTTAATCAATAATAAAATTTAATATATTCTTTTAAGGTTTCTTTTCATCTTATCAACCTTTCGGTGTTGATCAACCACAATTATGTAGCTGTGCTAGTTATACAAAATAGAGAAGAAAAAAAGAAAAAGAGAAAATGATCCATCATAACTGTTGGACTTCCTTGCGTGACAATACACTAAACATCCATTTGCACCAACATTGTTTTGCACAATGTGTTTGTGACAAGGGTGTTCATGTCTAAGGTAGCGCAACAATGAATTGGTATGATTGAACATTGAAAGTATGATTAAGCTACAACAATTAAGTATGCATGACTAAAATGTTAGTGTGCTCATAACATGCCGCCATTTTACTATTCATCAATGTTCAAGTTGTACATTATACCATGTATTTCACGTTAATAATTCTACGCATATAATGACCAAATTTACATCTTCATCCTTATTTGCCATTTTTCTGAACACGATTCCTATAATCACAAACTTAATTAATCTTCTTCGATTTCATTTAAAAAATAAAATAAAAAGGTGCATTAATAATATGAAACTAAGAAAATGAGATATTTAATGAAAAAAAAGAAGAGTGCATTAACAATATGTGTATTAAACTAAGAAAATGAAATAGTCAATGTTAAATAAATAAATAATAATAATAATTTAATTTTAAGTTCAAGGTAAAGTGATATATCAAATAAATAAATAATAATAATAATTTAATTTTAAGTTCAAGGTAAAGTGATATATCAAATTAATATATGAAATTGTTTTGTTTGTGGGATAAGGAATTCCTTCAACGCAATTTGATTGTTAAAGACTACATAAATGTACATACCCTACCCCCTCTAGATTATGTTAAAGGGTTGAATAATGTTAGCGTTAGTGGATCTCTATTTATATTAGAGTTATTAAATTTATTAAAATTTTAATATTGATTAAAGTTGTATGTTTATTTCTCGGATGAGGTGTTAGTGCAAGAAAGGTGCCGCGAGGATGGGGATGGCATCTGTCAGCGCGACACCAACCACGTGACGGGTGCATGCCCCTCCCCCCTTCACACACCATGGAATTAAAACCCCTTCATGGCAACCAAAGCGCCATTAACGCTCCAAGTGCGCTCTGCTCTTGCCTCTACTCCGACCGGTGGATCCGCCATTACTCTGGTCACTCTTGCACGTGTGCGTCCTCCCTCTCCAACGATATTCATACCGTGGAGCTCACCAACGTTTTCTTCATCCTTATCTATTCTTACCAGAGCCATCCCGCGGTCTGCACCCTCCTCTGGTGCTCACTGACCACTTTCGCCATTTCCTTGTGTCTTCTTACCTTCACCTTGCTCCAGCCATGCCTAGACTGCGAGGAAAATCCAAGCGTGGCTCGACTTGGTACCAAAACCGACCACACATGGTAATTTGACGTCAGCCTGCCCCTACACCCTCGCATAGCTCGTCGCCCTCCTCTTCTGGTCAGTCCGCTTAGAGCCATAGTGGTCTCTCGCCTCTCTCCTTGCCATGGGCTTGTAGAGTCGAGTGGTTCGACCTCCTAGGGAATTCATTGGGCTTTGCCCCAGGGCCTTTACCAAATATGGCCTCCTCCTCGCAACCCACCTTTGTCGTCCCTCCTAATTCGCCCGAGAACTCATCTCCTGTGCCATTGCCAATGCACTCGCCACCAATCCAGTCTCCACGCAAGGGTATCTCCGCCCGCTAGGAGAAGCATCCAGAACAACCCCACTTTTATTCAGACTGTGCTACCTGTGAAAAATTCCAAGATGACCTTGCAATTCTGCAAGACCTGGTGTTTGAGGTTCGTAAGGAAGTGGACAACGTGCACTTTCGTCTGGAAGTCCTAGATAGGAAGGGGTCACAAATCTTGTAGTTGCTCTCCTCTCTACACGATTCTCACCACCCCACAGAACCGACACCAAATGCACCAGTGGACTCATAGGCGATATTGGTTCCGGCTCTGCAACTGTCTCTAGTGGACGACGCGGTACCAGGCTCGACTTCAGCTTCCCAGACACCCACCTTGGATACTATGGCATGCAACACGTCCACAACATGAGCTGCGACTGCTGCACAGGTGTCAGACTGCATGGCTTGTTGGTTGTTTTGTTTATATTTTGCCACCTGTCTTTTCGGTTAAAATCTGTTTTGATTGTCTTGTGTCTGTCTTGGAGGGTCTAGAAGCCTGGGCAAATCGGTTTCCCCACGGGGCGATTTTGCTCGAGTTGCTCAATTATGTTATCTGACTGGTTATCTGAAACACTGGTTTTTGACTTGGAAGGCTGGCTAAATTGGTTTCCCCCTGGGGCAATTCAATAACTACAGTCCTCAGATAGACATGGCGATGCTGTAATTTTTGGTGCTGACAGGATTTTTATAAAAATACTTACTTACAAAAAAAAAAAGAAAAAAGTTGTATGTTTATTAAAGTTTAAAGTTGCTTAATTAAAAAAACATATTTGTGGGAGAATTTAAGAGATGCTTTTCCATATTTATAGTTGGCATTTCTTGTAAACTCATTCATCTAAACTAGTGCATCTTATCTAAGTATCTAGGGGAGATTTAAATCCAGTATTTGTTAGCATAGAACTAGCCATATACCCAACAACATTAATGATGATTTTGTGGTTTCATATAAGTCAAGGAATTATCCTTTAAATATACCTTGCGAATGAACTTAAATAAGGTAATTTCATCTTAATTCTCTATCAAGAATAGAGAGATCAAATCTCTTAAAGTGTAATTTTTTTAATCATTTAAAATAAATTTAAAATGGTAATATCATTAAACCTTGAAACTCAAAACTTATAACTTAAATAGATATATATGTGTATTTTATTATAATCGAGAATATATTTATATTTACATTGTAACAATGTTTTTATGTAAATATTATATTTATGTGTAAATTGGTAGTTTTCTTTAATAGTAGTTTTTAATATTTATATTTATGTATAAATTGGTATTATAATTTTTATATATGTATATATAAAAATTCTTCTCCTTTATTTTCATTTATATCTATATTTAGTATTTAGATTATTTTTTTAGAGAAGAAAAATTTATCATTATATTAATAATATGGTATAAAAACCAAAATTACATTTTTTTTTTAGCTTCTCTTGATATGTTTCTACCCCAACTATATGATAATTTAGCCACAATTATGATAGACAACTTATATATCTATCCTAGGATCTCCAATAAATTACTTATATTATCATTATTTTCATTTATATCTATATTTTTACAACTTATAATATTATTATTTGTTATAAATATATTTTTTCAAATCCATATATAAACATTAC
>JZKD02S0814378.1:869972-888217 GCA_000966675.3 Picea glauca | reverse complement strand
TGTTTGACTTTTGAAGAAGCTGAGAAAGCTTTGAATGACTGCCATTCAGGAGCATGTGGTGGTCATATGTCTGGGTATGCTACTGCCCAGAAGATCTTACGTGCAGGTTACTTTTAGCCTTCCTTGTTCAAGGGCTGCATTACTGTTGTTCATAAGTGTCACGCATGCCAGACCTTTAATCAGAAAATCTGGTCGCATCCTTCTCCCCTTCATCTTGTAGTCTTAGTAGGTCCTTTTGCAAAATGGGGCATTGATTTCATGACATGTCACCCTCACTCGGTCGGGGGGCATGATTACATTATGGTAGCTGTTGATTATTTTACTAAGTGGGCCGAGGCGATGCCAACATTCGAAAATACTGGGAGGACTGCAGCGTTATTTATTTTCAACCATGTCATTACTCGTTTTGGTGTTCCTCAAGCTATCGTTACCGATCACGGTAGTCATTTTAGAAATTATATGATGTCTGAACTTACAGAGAAGTTGGGCCTTCATCATGATAGCTCGACGCCCTATTATCCACAGGCTAATGGCTAGGTCGAAGCGATCAATAAAGTTCTTATAACTATGATTCGACGGATGATAGGAATCCATAAAACTAGCTGGCACACGATGTTGTTTTCGGCATTGTGGGCGTATCAGACATCTGTTAAATCTACTATGGGTTTCACGCCTTTTCGATTAGTTTATGGCATGGAATCCATTCTGCCAATATAATGTGAAATACCGTCTTTGAAGCTAGCTGTGGAGCTCTTACCTAATACTTCTGCCGAAGAGCAACGTCTGTTGTATTTGATGTGATTATATGAGACTCACCATGACGCTACTCTTGTAATCGAAGCCCAGAAGAAATGTGTTAAGGCATAGTATGACAAGCATGTCAAACCTCGTGTCTTCTCTGAATGAGATCTTGTTCTTTTGTATGAACAAGATAAAGATGTCTCAGGAGCTGGGAAATTCGAACCAATGTGGCGTGGGCCTTACATTATTAGCAAAGTTTTGGAAAAAGGAGCGTATGAGCTAGTTGATTATGATGGTGTACCTTTGAGTGAACCCAGGAATGGGTTGTACTTGAAGAAGTACTATGCATAAGTTATTTGTGCATGAGTACTTGTATTTTATGTATCATACTGCGTCTGTGTGTTACTTTAGTTTTTCTTTTGACGTTATCTGGTCTTTGCCTTACGTGACGTTGTGTTTGATTGCCAGATGTCGGAGTATTCGCTACCTTATATTGGCTTCATTGATGGTGCTAGTCATAGTACTCGGAACCTAGCTTCCGTTGCCTGGGCAATCTATGCCCCAACAAACAAGCTTATATCTTTACGAGGTGTATGTCTTGGTCGAGCAACCAACAACATCGCAAAGTATAGCGCCATTGTTGAATTACTGGTTGATGCTATCTCTCTCAGAATTTGTCATTTGGTTGTCCGACTTGACTCGGAGTTGGTAATACTACAACTCGGTAATGTATATTCTATTCAAAGTCCTACTCTTTTAAGGATCTATTTGCAGATTTGCCTCTTGGAATGACATTTTGATCATATTGAGTATCAACACATTCCTAGACGTCTTAATACATTAACAGATGATTTAGCTAATTATGTATTGGATAGGCATTTGAACAATTTATAAATCAAACACATTAAAATGTACACAATGTAATGTAAGCCGGTAGAAGCCGTGTATATATATATATATAACGATCAAAGTTTTTTTTTACAAAATGTTTGTCCGAAGACCAAAATATCAAAAAATGAAGCCCATAGCTTCTACATAATGACATCAAGGATGATGTTCACAATAACACACTAAGGTCCTATCAACTCTGCGGAGCAGTCGACCCATAGAGGCAGAGACTCCCACAGTGTGACGCTGATCGCGTCATGGAATCTCTTCCAGAGTCATATCTGGAACGTCTGCCATCAAACCCTCTAAGTTCTGCTCCACTGTCAGATAGTCCTCGACATATTGTGGAACTGCTACTACTGCCTCTCCTCGACGCTGGACAGGAGAACTATCAACAGGTCTATATTCCCTAACGTCTGTGTTATCAATAAAATTTGGTGTTAGTCTTCAGATAAATCTATAAAACAAAAACATTTAAATATGTTAAAAATACAAAAACATTTAAAAGATAAAATTGGTGTGCTTCTTACCGAGGTTTCCCCACTGTGCATCCTCAGGCAGTGCAAGGTCAGGATCACCGTGAAAATCCAAGCCGGCGTATGCATAATCTTCTACCATCAGCACCTGGCCTTGAAGCCAGTCGAAGAAGAGATCGTCATCCCTGACGATCGGTCCTGCCACATGTCGGGCCATGAGTTGACACCATCGTAACATCCGTGGATCTCTGGGACCTGTAAAGTGCCACTCAGCCTGAAGTCTAAACATAGGGACCCTCTCACAGAAGAAAGACACCAGCAAAGATCCATATCCGAACTGTTTTAGATCTCCACGCCTGCATTTGGTCAGTTGTTTCTTGAGACTGCGTAAAACTACATCAGCCTAGTTGAATACCCAGGGCTCAGTACACTCGATGGCATACTAAAAATAGCTTTGCAGAGCCATATGTGGAGTATCACTTCCTACCATCCGAGCAATGGTAAAGAGAATGGTGCAGAGAGTCAAATCAGTCACTCCCCAAATTGCCACTTTCCCTTTCTGTCATTCAGCCTCAGGCACGCAGTATTGGCGGCAATACTCACTCATTTTTAAACCACCCCTTTGGCTACCGGTCAAACTGACATAGGACCCTCGCCTGGATAACCCAGTCAAGAAATAGATGTCCTCAATGTCAATAGTCAATGTGTGAGCTCTGACATCAAAAACTTGTTGGTCCGGATCCCACATCCGGACTAAGTATTCCAGCAATCGAACTTGGGCTCTCATGCCCGGGATGTGGAAATATTTCAAGAGACCGCAATCTCTTAAGGCAGCAATGGTCGGAGGGTGATTTTCGGTGTTTGTATTATCTTCTTCGCGTTCCTGTTCTCGCCATTTGAGCACCATTATGATGGATATTAACCTGCATGAGAAACATATGAAGATGGTTAATAATATTAAACATGGAAAAATTCTTTCTTTTGGCTAAACGTTGCATAAATTTTTAAACTTTTCATTGTTCACAGGTGGCCTATTGCACGCAGTGTGAACTTCTCGCAGGCTACCTTAGGCCCACCTACGAGAATGAGGCATTCTCGCAGGTCTCGTATGGGCAGCCTGCGAGAATTCCTCTACACGCATAGGGTTTAAAAAATCAATTTAAAACTTGAATTTTAACCAAAGAAATCATAAATTTGAACCATGAAAAGGTAGAGAATAGAGATCTTACCAAAATGATCCAAACGACTCGTGGAATGATCGCCCAAAGCTCCCAGAAATCAACACTAAAGGTAGAAGGTAAAATGGAGGCTTTTTGAACTCAAATGGTAAAAGGGTAAAATGATATGGTAAAATGTGTTATGGATTTATTTTATTTACTTTTTACTATGTCAAAAGTGGATTTTTATGTTTATTCATTATTTAACCCTAATTACTAATATGGAAATGAGTAAAATGACTTGCAGGTAACAAATGCGGATGATTATGGACAAAATTTTTATGGTGTGGTGTGATTTTGTTTGTTTTCTATGGTTTTGACTTGAAACCTCAAGCACCTTTTGTCCGTTCTTGCGCTTGTGAAAAACATAAGAACCTGACCGAGCGTTGTTTTATCTCTTTTCCGGGATCGTTGTGGTTACACGAAAAAGGAACCCCCCTGGAGTTATCTTTAAGCTCTTTTCAGACTCTCTAAACATGAAAAGATTGCCGAGCGATCTTGCTATTTTCATGCACGATAAAGTATTTGAAGTATGCGTCCTTCGAGCGATAGTTTAACCCTTTTTCAGTCTCATTGGATTATTGTACGAAAAAGGAACTGAGAGAGTTCTCTTTTGAGTGTTTTTCCAAACTATATAATCTTGAAAAACCTTCGAGTTTACTATCTCTGGACTCGTTAAACAAACATTGACAGACCCGTGATGGGACCGAACCACTCCTTCCTAGGGTTCGTTAAAAATACTCTGAGGGACTCGTCCGAAGGATGAGCTTATATCAGCAAGCATATGTGATCCTCTTCAAGCTTGTGTAAAAATAAAGAGGTACTTGCCAGAAATGGTGGGGAAAATTTTGGGAAAGGGATATGTTTCATCTTTGTGTTAATTGGCAGTAAGTGTCGCTCTTGAACATGACACCCCCTATTCATCATTTGAAGCCGGTTTGGGAAATCCATTTGTCTCTCATTCGATTTGATAACAAGGTCTTTCCGTGTGTCGTCTTTGAGTCAATGCTGCCAAATCATCGGTCGTGTCATTCATATGTTCGAGAGCAGTCCGTATGAAACCTCTATTTGAGTCGGCCATCTACAGTTATCCATTCATTCCGTGTTGGCCTTCGCTGTGTCCAAAGTCCAATTGCCACATACTCAGTTTCACTTTCAAACTCTGTTACTCATTTTGTGTCATTGATGGGGGATACATCAAGGCCCTCCTGTGACGAGTCTTGTTCCGTCGACTTCAGCACATTATTCGGAATCAAGGATTAGAAATTATTCAGTACCTTGGAGCTTGCATACCTCAATGGCAATTTCCTCGCTTTCGACAGTGGGTTTACATCATTGACTCCTGATCGAGAGATTCCGTCGGATGTTCAACATCAACTCATTTATTCACACTCGATGGATTGTACTATAGTACCTTGGGAGTCATTTACATCAATGGTGATTTCCCTCGCACTTGTTAACGGTTACATCAATGGCCGGTAATCAAGTGGTTTCTACCATGTTCGACTTCCACACATGTAATCACGTGGTTAGATTCGTACTTTGGGCGATGAGATTGAAGACCCTGGATATTATTTTTGTGATCGAGGTTGCGATGGAGTATGTATAATTTGCGACACATAGATCCACTGTGTATGTTTCATGGCTATGTCGTCTTGATTGAAAATTTGTTCCATAGATCCACAGTGTATTCGGGTGGCTATGCTATATTATGACTACATGGATCCACAGTGTATGATTGGTGGCCATGACCTTTGTTTATGATGTCATCAGTCTATGATCTGAGTATGGGAATGCCTACCTCAAGAATTAGTATACATGATATTCTGCTGATGCTTGGATGTTTGCAGGTCTCTCATTGGATGTGCTCTTGGTTCTCGACCCACACATGCAGCTTACAAAGTCCATCGAATGTCAATGATTCCACCCCCAGACTTTGGGGGGAATTCTATTATCCACAATTTTGGTCATCGTGATGATGTCATGATGATGTTATGATGATGGAAAATCAAGCTCTTCACTAAGAACACTTTCTTGAGAAAAATTACATTTGTCTTCTTCCAAAAATCATGCTTTTAAAGGATGTTCGCAGGCTACCTATATATCTGCCTACGAGAATGCCTGATTCTCGCAGGCTGCATTAACCTAGGGTGTGAAGGGTTCGCACTGTAACTAATAGCCAGGGTGCGAACATGTTCCAAAGGAAGGAAAAAGATGAAATCTCGAACCTTCTAGAAACATGAGTTGGCTTTGAATGGTTATTCAGGTGTTGGCATTCAAGATATCTTGGGATCATTTCCTATCCAAGTAACTAATCTATATTCTCCTATATATTGAGGATATTGCTCATGGAAAGGGTTAAGAAGAATAAGCAGCAAGCTAGCAAGAGATTGATTAGAGAATCGGTGCAAGACTGTATGGAGGACTGATGCTACAGCAGCTAGAAACAACAACAAGGTCATCAAAAGTGGTTGATTTTCTTCATGCATGAGCAAGTGTGTGTGTCAAGGATAGGAGCCATCAAAAGGAGACCTACGACATCAAGGCTCAGGTTGTAAGTTTCACTTTCAATTAATTCAATATAGTAATATGTCCCTTTCCC
Organism: Picea glauca; assembly: GCA_000966675.3. Taxonomy (NCBI): domain Eukaryota; kingdom Viridiplantae; phylum Streptophyta; class Pinopsida; order Pinales; family Pinaceae; genus Picea; species Picea glauca. Next base: position 882,293 of record JZKD02S0814378.1, on the reverse strand, counting down.
ATAAAGATGATGTCACTTTATTACATAACTCCTTGATCATATGTATAGACTAGCTATTGAATATATTAATCTGCCTTTACTTCGATTGGTTTGTACTGTTGTGATCTAAATGGTGCAAGACCATTGGAGCGAAGCTTGAAACAACAGAGATATAAGGAAAGCATTCATAAGGTATGTCCATAATCCTTACTTCTTAGTTCATTCAATAGGCTAGATCTAGGGAAAGTGTATTATTATGTCCTGTTTTGTTCTAGATCCAGGTGGATCTAGGGAGATCGGTTTGTGTCCGCACTCATGGATTTATCCTGAAACAACCTCGAAGGACATCCACACGCTCTGTGCCACTCCCGCTCGCTGACCGTTGAGACCTCACCAGTACCTCCCAGCCAATCGCTAGGGGTACTCTACTTCCCCCTTAGCCCTGCGAGCCGCAAAGGGGCCACATGCTATCCAGATGGTATGTCTAGCTTCCCAGCTCGCCTCGCAAGGCCGAGCTACCACTCCTATCCGAGCTGGAAAATCCCAACTCCCATAAGTAATGAGTCAAGTCACAATTCCGGCAGCATAACGTTACGCTAACAGTCGATCCCCTTCTTCCTCATCTTCCCTTTCTTTTATAGAGTTTTTAGAACCTACAACTTTCCCTAAATCACATTTAAATTAAATTTTAATAAAATATTCTAAATATTCTCCTTCGCACAAGTGTCGTCCATCCCCTCTTTCCTCCAATAATTATTTTCTTTAAATTTATTAATTGTCTCATTTCCCTCACCCACCTAGAGTTGCTCCTAAATTTACTCCTAGGTGTTCCTAGATTCCCTTACAGGTATAAATACTTTACCTAAAATGAAGTTGCTAATTTAGTTCCATTTTAGAAGGTTCTTAACTGCAGATTCCTTACTATGTTGACCTCGTTTTTTACCATAAGTTCCCCTCTTTCCCTTATTATGTTTCCCCCCATTCCTTAGTTTCCTAATTTTTATTATTCCCTTCTTTCCCCTTTTATTAGGGCCAAAATGGCAGTTGCACTATTTACTCTTTTCCTTTTCTTATTAATTTTGAAATCTTTTTACACTTTCACAAGTTAAGAATTAATTTCTTCTTTGCAATTTTTAAATCCACTAGTTTTAATTAAATTCTTACTCTCTTCATTTTACTCCGAATATTTTATGAAGACTAAGACTATTACTTAAGTGGGTTTTAGTTTAAATTTTTATTTTTATTTTTATAGGGTCATTTTCTTAAGGTTAGACAAAAAATTTACCCTAGAAAAGTTTTAGACTTAGGACTTAGAGTTTGAACTGGGCGACATTTAATTAGGGAAGTTGGTTAAGAATTACTTAATGTGTTAAATGTCTTAGGGCCATCTAGGTTTGTTCCTTCATCAACATCAACGCGACGTGCCCTTCAGGACGCACCATGTGCTCCAAGGGTGCCACTCACCTCGTTCGTTTCTTTTGCGTGACATGCCCTTCAGGATGCACCACGTGCTCCAAGGGTGCCACTCGCCTCTAGTGTTTCCTTTGCGCGACGTGCCCTTTAGGATGCACCACGTGCTCCAAGGGTGCCACTCGCTTCTTTATTGATTGGTAGACATCAATAACCCCTGGAGTCAACACTCCGCCTGGTGAACTTGTGGGAGACTAAGGGCTCTAAGGAATAAGGCCCCCGCCTTATTGCGTGCCCCTTAGAATCATTGTGAGCGACTGTTGTAGTCTTCCCTCACGAAATCGTGCATCCTCTCGAACTAGGTAATCGTTAACCTACAGTTCGATCCATGGCGAGAGTGATAGTAGGCTATGGTAGGGTTGTTGTCCACACCTCCCCCTCAACCTCTCTGGAAATCGTGTGTGGCCCCTTTACTCCATATGTGAGTCTGGTCGGCAAGCTATCGTCAGCCTGCATCATCAACGATCGTATCAGAACGTGTCCACATCATATCATCAAATCAAATATACTAAAATCACAGTAAACAATCAACCCAAAGCACACTCCCTGACTCGATCCGTAATCCAAGGGGTCCCGTCGATGCCTCTGCATCCTCAAGGTCAAAAACCCTGCACACTTAGTAAAACCGAGTCAATAGCACTTGTCCATGTCAAAGCAGTAACACGTCATGTCATCTATCATATCACATCATAATCAAGGATAAATGTTTTCCTATCATTAAAGTCCAGATCACTTGTGAGCAAGTGTCCTGAAAGAATAAGTTTTCTCAGTGCGCCAGAGTGGGATGTTACAATCTCATATGCCCACTAGTTGTGACCGATTACTAAACAAAATTTGAATTTCGTGATTTCGCATTTTGACATTCCTGTGATGAAGGGTCTTGACACTCAAGTCGCGATCATCGAGACTCCGATATGGAGCTTAGCACCGCTAGCTTCTTCCCCTCACGTGGCCACTGGCGGTGACCACAAACTACGCCAAAAGGCACTTCGTATTTCACGAACTTATGAACTTCATCGAGCCTGATCAACGATCGAGATCTCCAATGATCTGATGGTCTAGATCTCATCGCGATCTCGCATATCGCCATTCCTACACCATGCACCATTGACTCCTCTAATTTTCAAGTCAACAAAATTCCAATCGCTTGCCATGTTTCCTATGACTCCAATGGTCAGGATTGTTATCACGTTTTCGCATATCGTGAATTCGAACCTCTTTCCTTTGGATTTCCCGATATGTGAAACTATGAAACGAAACCTTTGTCGTTCTTTTACTATTTTCCTCCTTCTCAGCTTACACTTCTAATCTTACCATTATCTCTATGCTACTGATCGTGTTGATCTTCTCCATCAATGACAAACAAGCATACTCTGCCTCTATCTAAAAACATGCCAACAACATCAACCCTCGAAAGCAACAAATTCCTTGTTTTTAGGGTACCAACCCTAGGAAGCACCAACTCCCTTCTATTCACACTTTACGTAGTAAAGGATGTAAATCCTTCCTTGCTCCTCCCTTCCACCCTCAGTGCATAAGTATCATCATTTCTTCTTCTTTGGACTTTGCTTCTATTTTTTAGTTTTTGACCTAGAGTACAAAGACACTTCTTCTTCATCATTCTTTCTTGCTTATATAGTCTTCCTACTCGTGTGAGCGTTGAAGCATAGTGTCCCTTTGTTTTGGACCATTGCACCTCTTCATTTAAATTAAAAGTAATAACATTTGTCTTTTAATTTAGAATTAATATCTCCCTCTATTTTATTCACCCATTTAACATCAAATATTTTCAATTTAGTAAGAGAGATTTTCCATAAATCGATTATAGGTATGGATCAATTTATCTTAATTTGGTCTCATGCATCTTTATTTTATTCTTAAGCGTTTGTTGCATCCCCAATTCTCCAACATATCATATTTGAGATTTTCGACTAGATTTCCCATGCATTGGATGTATTTGGTCACTTAATATCAATCATGACAAAATCGAGATCATGTCTGGTTCAAAGTTTCTTCCTGACAGAGGAAACATTCTTCCTCTATATGTTAAATTCACACATACACACTTTCAAGACCTGTATTCCAAATGACCATAGGCGGTGTCTAAGCGCTAATCCAAACAAGTGCTTAATCACTTATCAAGATTGACGGTCATGTTTTATTTGCACGTTTGAGATGGACAATTCTTGTTCATTTCGGAACTTCGGCATTTCATGACTCAGGCCATTGAAATCTTCCAACTCTTATAGAGAAAATTCTGTTGAAGGGTGTATCAACACTCCCTACTTCATAACCTTCATCTGTCCAGGAGATGGGATGGTAGACTTAGGTAGAAAGGAGCTCTTTCTCTTAGGGTATTTCATTATTCATGACTTCAGCCTTCGACGCTTCCGATAGTTTTACTGGTATAAGAAGATAGATATCCCCGAAGGATGTACTCCCGAAGTGACGTTGCTTGCTGACACCACTGTTGACATGGCACTAGCTGAGTGGATTCCACGTGTCACCTTGATTTGTGATTTTTACATTCCTTATGTGACACATCGACCTTGAAACTTGTCACCATTTGATTGGGCCACATGTCATATTCTTCTTTTTCCACATGTCTTACTTCGTGAGTTTTGGCTCTTTTTTATTATCCTTCGATTATTGCCAAAGTGTCAAGTAGATATACCACCATATATTTTCAACTTGTCTTGATCCTATGTCCTTCGTTTATTCAGGAACTCCAGGGTATGAGAGTTCTTGGTTTATCTAATTTTTTTTTATCATTGGAGTAGGTCAAGGTTGGACTTGACCACCTTCTTCCTTGGAGCGCTCTGAATAGATCAACGGTTGACGAGGTTTCCTATTCTTCCTTTGATTTGATGGTCGACGAGAGTTCGTGACTTCGGGGCTTCGGCCTTTGGGTAAACTTACATGTTTTAGTCTCCTTTCTGTCGAAGTGGTCAGCGCCGGAGTTAACCAGAGTACATGAATTTAGGGCTTCAACCTTCGGGTAAATTCACCTATTCTAGACTCCTTTTCACTAGAGTGGTCAACGACGGATTTGACCACCTAATCCAACGGCTCGTGTTGCTCTTGAGGAGATCTTAGATCAATGGTCTTCATGAGTAATTTTAATCCGAGACTTTGGGATATTGTGGCTTACACGTTCTTTCCACTAAACTCGATCTGATGGTCGAGAATTCATCTGAAGTCCCTCCTTGATATAGCATCTAGAGAGATAATATGAAGCTCCTGCTTCATATCAGATGGTTGAGATTTAATCCTTCTCAACCTATGACTTCACCTAGATCTGACGATCTTGGATTGTCCCAAAATAATAATGAACGACTCATGTGTGTCATCTCTTCCGAGCATAAATTAATGTTCTTCCTTCTGAGCTTTGGGTTTCTACTGGATTCTTCTACACCATGTTGACATCAATGAAAATATTATACCATTTTGTCCAACACCTATTGTCTAGAGGAAATCTATAGAAAAGATGAATAAATATCACAACAAAATATTGAAGAGATTCATCTTTGTTCTTCCTAAGTTTTAAAATTTCTTCACAAAATTGACATTAATCATAATTCTCAAAAGCATGCAAAACTTCACGCATAAACTCCTCCCATGTGTGAATAGAGACAACCGGAAAGGTATCGCACCAACTCTTGACCTGGACTGTAAAAGTGAGAGTGAACAACCTACAAATTGCTCTTGTATCAATAATATTGTTAGAACAATACAATTTCCATAATTGAAAAGCATGTTCAAATGTAGTCGTCTCACTCTCACCATCAAATTTAAGTTGTGAAAAGAAATGTAAAATATTTCTAGGAGGTTTGGGAGGTACAATACCAAAAAAACATCTTCATAAAAGGATATGGGATGGATCCATTAGTGAATAAAAAAAGGTTGATCAGAATGACTCCACTAGCTCAGCTTGTCATCTGAACCTCCTTGTGGCATCATTTATGTTGACGGATCCAAATTTCCTATCAAGCAAGTAAGGGATAACACCCGATCGTAGGTCCCAATTAGACCTACTCTCATTTGGTGTAGCATTTATGATCAGTATGTGGGCCTCGTTTCCACTCAAAATTAAAAGAAGAAAAAGGGGAATGACAACAAATTTTCACCCAAATAGTTCTAATTAATCCTAACATTGATCTAACTAAAAGAAAACTAATCTAATCTAATTGTTGCTAACATATCGTGGGAGAAAAACTAAGAGAATAAGTATAGTGAGAGATAATATCATCAGAACCAGAAATAATTCATGTTTGCTAATGACAAGTGATAACCACAATGCTATATATACATAGACAATTAGTTGTACAATGCATTCATAACATTATTTCTATACTCATAATGAAACATATGACAACGTGTGAATATAGAACAAAGTAAATAAATATTTCATGCAGCAAAATTCTATGCTACTCAAGCATAAGATAAATGCACAAAGAATAGTCTCATATACATTCATCGAAACAAGAAATTTATGAAATGTCTATTTCTCTTTATTCATTCAAAAGTAAGAATATTGTCTATCATTCCCAAAGGGAAAAGTCCCTTGTTACATTTAATGAGCTCTCTTTTATAAAACAAGGGAGTTTCTTCAGTGCTCATAATTGTTCATTTCATTTTCCCTAATTTATTTTAGATTTTTTAAAAGGAACATGAAATGGTTACAAATGGAAGCTGAAGAGATTCCTAATTGATTATTTTCACCGTGAGGAAGTTCATAAATTACATTCATTCACAAATATCAGTATCTCTTTATGTTGGCGTTGGATTTTGTTCCTTGATATATTATGGTTGTTTATTGTCTTTTCCTGCCGATTAATATCTTCTTATCTTCTTATCTTCTTATTCTCTGTATCAAATTTTCATTGAGCTATTGTTGGTCCAATTTCCTTTCATGTAGCTTGTGATATGATGGTTGGAGCATATCATAACTCGTTCTTCAACTAAATTCAGGGTTCTTCTATGTTTTCCATTTCCAGAAAATTTTCACTCTCAATCTTCCAACACTTGCTATCCCATCTTTATCTTCTCCCTTACATATTTTTGGTGAGTGATGTTGGGCCTAATTTTATTACATGCAGCCCCAAATATGGTTGTTTGAAGTCTACATAGCCATTTTTTCCTCCAAATATGTGGTCTGTTGTTTTCTGCATTTCATGATGTTTGTTATCACATGTCTAGCCTCGATACCTTTTCCACTACATTACTTCCCCTGATAACTTTCCAATGAGGTATCATGGGATAAATTCTGACACATGCAACCCAAGTTATGTTCATTTGAAAAACGTCACTCAACAACCCTCGATCATGCCCACGGGTGAATTTGGGCCATTAATCCTTAACCTGCAGACATAAATCCCACATGCATAAGAGAGTTCAACACTTAGTGGTTTAAATGGTTTTGGATCCTATAGATAATTTTAAATAAGAACCTGGATAGGCATAGGACCTGTAGCTTGTATTAAAAGTTTAGCTAATTTCCCTCCTAAAAATTAGGAAAATATAAATAATAATAATAATAATAATTGCATTAACCTAAATTAATTACAAGTAAAACAAATTAACAAAATTAACCATAATATAAATGAAAATAAAAATAAAAATAATATAATTACCCGAAAATAAAAATCAGTAATGAAATATTATAATATTTCCCCAATTTCCGTAAAACTAGTAAATAATAAAATAGTAAATAATAAATCAAAATAATAAAATGAGACATTATCCTCTAACCCACATGAAAGCCAAAATTAATTAGGGAAATAACCCCCATCTAGCCACGTGAAATTATAAAAATTATATAAATTATCCCAACCCACGTGAAATCATTAAAAATTAATAAATATCAAAATATCCACCTAACCTAAAATATAAACTAAGGTTCAAACATTTAAAAATAAAAAAGTGTGGGTTGAATAATCCCATTGGAGTGAAAGATGGTCAGATTAGTGAATTAACGAAGAGTTGACTTCACACTCTGATGGCTTACCCTCAGAGAGTCTGATGGTTGAGATGTGGAACTTAAGTCTCCACACTTCACTCTGATAAAAACTATAAAAACTCTCTCGATGGCCTATCCCATAAACTATTAAAATAATACAAGGTGCATGTTTCCAAAAAAAACAAATATTAAAATAAGTTGTGTTCATGTTTTAAAAAAATATTATTAAAATAAGTGTTTCCCCCAAAACAATAATAAAATAATTCATGTCAAAATCTTACTTCGATGGGTCTCGAAGTCTGACGCTCGGAATGGTGAGCTCACCACATTGATGGGAGGTAGGTCTGATGCACTCTTGGTGTCTGATGGTTGGGAGGTGAACTTGAAGAATTAAGTGTGGATTCCGATGGTTCAAAACATTAAAATAATCTAAGGATAGATCTCAATGATAAATATTAATAAAATATGGTTTCTACAATATTAGAGAAAAGAGGTAGGGGTTCCACGAATATAGGAAGGATTCCCTAAAAATATGGATGTCTTAAATGTTAAAAAACAATTATGGGAATTATCGGGAGGCACATGTGAGGGCCAATGGGGATGTTACGTTGCATTTTGGAGGGTGAACGAAGTAAAAAATAAAAAAGGTTAAATTAAAACTAAATCAAAAGAGGAAAAATAGAATGGGTACGTACAAGTTAGGGTTTAGGGGAAAAAATGAAATATGAAATTGAAACTAAAATGAAAAAAGAAAATTACTATATATAAAAATGAGAATTCAATTTGGTTTTATTTTTAGTTTTACATTTCTATATGAAACAAAAAGATGTACATGTTAAACCATAGTTTTTGGTCAAAACATATTAGGTAACAAATGGTTTGTTTATTTGAGATAAATGGTTTATCCATGTAAAATGTATTTACCCCATGTAAATTAAATAGATAATGTGAATTAGTTTTCGCTTAGAAAAAGTGTATGTCTAAATTAATTATGGGGAAAAACCATGGGGAAAAACCATGGGCAATACCATGTGGTTTTGTAAAACCATGGGGAAAATGAACACAAATAATTTCAAAAATAAAGAAAATTAAAATTAATAAAATAAACAAATAAAAATATATACAAAAATATGTATGAAAAAAAAGTATTACAAATTAGGAAATTAGGCCAAATTACACAAGTCAAGGTTCCATGTCCCTAATGGTTCCACCGGTTAGGGTTCCTCTAGTCAAGTTTCTGCACCTAGGGGCGAAAGTAGGAATAAGGCACATAACGTAGGATTTAAGAAACTGGGAGTCATGGAGAGGAGCTAGGTCATATGGCAATGAAGAAAACTGTGCTTCAACTGCGATGAAGGGGAAGACTATGACACTTCATGTGACAAATCAATATCACAAGTAGGGATGAATGGAAAAAAGATATCAACGCCAACCAAGAATACTACACAGGTCATTCTAATCAATATTCACATCTTGTAGGGAAGACCTGCTAAGATCTCGAGGAGTGGGAATACAACCGGGTCAAGGAAAAGGTCCCTGTGCTAGACCACTATGCATGATACAAATGCGATAGATAGTGAACAAGCATCATGTGACGATATAAAAAGGACTTTCAACCAAGAAGTTAAATGGCATTTTGGCCTGGGTTTTGGGGAGAGGTAAGACAAAAAAATGGACCCAGTATAAATGAATATGAATAGTCTTAGAGACAGGCTTGTGCGAAAGGTGGTTCTAAAAGCCTTGTCGGCTTCATACCTTGAGACAACTGCAAGGAATGATAATCTACTTCTCAATAAGAAGAATCCTGGTAAGAATCAAGGTCAAGGTTGTGGATAAGAATTAATGGAATCTGCCACATGCATCTCAAAGTTGGAGTAGTCACATGAATGAAGTGGCTCTGCAAACTTTCTCCTACAAAACAAAAAAATTAGGTTATCCATGCACTTAAAAGGAGACTCACCAATACATCATAAATATTATATTTCCTTCCTTTAATCCAATTTATAGATAAGAATTAGGTTCTTCAACAACAATCATGGGTGGCTAGAGATAGTTGTCTTGATAATGCATGTTCCAAGTCTCAACTTGAAAGAAGGATTAGTTGTTATATGATTCAAACTTAAAGTTCAAAACATAATATTAAAATCCACATGTGAAAGTATAAAAGTTGAAGACATTAAGAATAGTGTGTCAACAAGAGGATGCAGAGTTTGAATTAGTCAATTAGAAATAATAAACAACAAACTCATTCAAGACAACCATCACTAGAGCCTTAAACTGTACAACCTCATAGGATCGTCAATCACTTCAGAATCTACAAAAGGTCTGTAGATAATGTATTAATCCATCATACAAATGTCAATGAAACACCATAGCTCAGGAAGTGTCATGAATACATTTTGAATCATAATACCAAAAGGGATAATCAGCCTCCATTAGAGACAATCGTGAGTCAAGGTCAAATCCTCCAACTCCCTCAAGGTAGATAAATAATAGCATTAGGCTCAATAAATAAATGATTAGGCATTAGGGATGAAAATTCTAGTACCCTCCTTTAAAAATCTTTGTCCTCGAAGATTTGTAGTTAAATTATTTACATGTGATAAAACCAAGTAGTATGATTTTCTTAGGTTCCTCACCTCTTCTTTTGATGATGATCCATCCATCCAAAATCAATTATTTTTGGTATTAGTAATTGATAATTGGTTGTTTCATAATTTTGTTTCCTTTGATTCCATGTATTGTTGTTGTAAACTATCTAATTTGTAGTAGTTGTTGGTCTTTGATAATAGTTTTTTGAAGAGTTCTTTTATGATGCGCCACTCCATGCATATTTATAATTATTCCATCTTCTTACTTAATAATGCTAATATCTATCTTCTTTTCTTAAAATCTTTCCCGGTAATGAGGGTGTCGATATGTTTTCACATTTCATGGTTTTCCTTTACTCTACACACCCATTTCATCTATATTATTTTCAAAGAAAACATAATCCACTATCCTCTTTGTTTTGTATTTGATTACTCTATCCCTAAATATAATACCATTATATTTGACATGTACATCCTCTAGATGAAGGTCGACCTCTTCAAGTATCTTCTGGTGAGCTTGTTGACTATTGTCTTATTTCTCTTTTTCAAGCTGCAATGTGATCCCATCTATCAAATTCTAATGTCCTTCTTCAATTATGGATTGTGTTTCTTATGTTACCTCATCAATATTTAGGGATTCCTCAACCTTCTTGTAAATTTCCTCCTTAAGTCTTTTGGTAGTCTCTTCATCCAAGTTTCTTTCATTTTCTTGATTTTTACCATGCTTCTTTTCTTCTTTCAATCTCTTGACCTCATCCAATAGGTTTTTAATATGGTTTCTTAATCCAACTATTTCTTTCCATGTTCTAATTCATTTTCCCACTTCCATTTTCTACTATTTCCTTGTTTTAATTTTTTAACCTCCTTAATGAGTGTTTCATTAATGTCTTGTATCTTACATAGATCATCACCCTTGTTATTGATATTTTATTTTTCTTATTTTAACTCATATTGAATTATATACATTGCCTCCATTTTTTTATTCTTAATCCATTAATTTGAGAAGAGTTGTCCATTTTTTTCATGTGGCGTATAATTTAGTTTCTTCATCAAGGATTTTCCACCACTTAGAAGTTCCACCAGAAAAATAAAAGGTTACTATAAAAGGACTCATAGCAGATTACTTTGCCATCATCAGCCATTCGATAAGATTGATTTCATATTTATCTTCATCTCCATAAAAATGGGGTATTACCACCAATTCGTAATTGAGGTCTAACCATAAACTTGAACTTACCACTTTAATACTTTAATAGTAAAAATCTCAAATAGTCAATATTTTTTTCTAGTATATTCTCCTACATTTTATCTTTACAATGGATTATGAGTCAGGTCATTTGGATAAATCAATCAAATGTTATGATAATTTTAAGTGAACATACATTTTAAAATCTTAATTTGGAGTTTTTCCTTCTGGTCAAACTTCCCTCTGATGTATCTCTGAAATTTTATCCTTTCTCAGTATAAAATATCATCTTGTAGTACTCTAATATGCCTTCTCTGTAATTCCACAAAATTTAATGTGATAAGTGAAACTTATGATAACTTTTCAAAAACTTGTTGAATCTTATACCATTCTATATAACGACCTTTTATGGCATGTCAGGCGTCCAATATTTAATATTTGTTTTTGAAATTTTTACATAATTTAATATTGTTTATATCCTTTCCAACAGAACTTGTGTGACTCAATTTGAAATTTCTAAGCTTCAAATGTGTCACTTATACCAAGAAGACTTGTTTGAGGATAGTTTGAGGACTGGTCAAATAACCCTACTTCCCATAGTCCATATATAAGAAATTAAAATGACCCAAAATATGAAATATTTATCACAAGTACTTAGCTATGTCTCCTCGAGATCCTAAAACTTTTACAGTTTAAAATGTCACCAAACAAAACTTTTAGAGAAATTCCCAAAATAACTCGTTTTAGACTGATTTCGGGGCTAGTAAAAATATCTAACTTCCACAGGATGTATCGAGGAAATTAAAATAACCCAGAACCTTGAATTTTTATCAAGCATACACTGAAATTTCATATCAGTATTTTGAAAATTTCACAATTTGAGACTTCTCATAAAAAGTTATAGAAAAAATTCCAAGATGACTCGCTAGAAGTATAAAAACCCTATGATCGATGCTATTCCACCAAATGTTATGAAACAAATGTTTAAGATATCACAATATACAAGAATTACACACAATGTACATGAATGTGAATGTGAAGCACAACTCAAATAAATATAAGAGAGATAATTTACACAATAACTCATTAAAGAATAGGTGAACCTCCTCCAAATACCAAAATACACTCATACATAA
>JZKD02S0814378.1:855160-869806 GCA_000966675.3 Picea glauca | reverse complement strand
CCCACCTTAAGTTCATATCATATACATTTAACTCCATATATTCCCCTCTTGGGGTTATATCATGCAACACAACCAAAATATCGAAGGTGTTCAACACTAGGTTTTTTTTCACTGTGCATCTTGTGGAAGTAGGTTACAAACACTTTTTGTAGGACATGTATTCAACAAATAAACTACATTTTCTATTTCTTCACCCTAGAATGATTTGGTCAATCTCTTAGCCTTAAGCACCCTCCTATTCATTTCTTGAATGGTTCTACTTTGCTTGAATGGTTCAATTTTTTTTCCACACCATTTTGTTGTGGTGTATACCTACAGTAAACTACTTCTTGATTCCATGTTCTTTGAAAAAGTTAAAAAAATCATTTCATGTGTATTCTCCCCCTCTATTAGTCCTCAAATCCTTTATGAAGTATCAATTTTTTTTTTCAACTAGAGCCTTGAATTGCTTAAAGATTCCAAAGGACTCATATTTGTTCTTTAAGAAATAGGCCCATTATTCTAGCAAAATCATTTATGAATGTTACCAAATACTGACTCATACAACCACAAAGATCTAAATGTATCAACTGAATTGGGGTTTTGTCTCTCCATAATTTACGAGAGGGGAAAACATTTCTATTTTATTTTCCCATAATGTATCCCTAACTGATTTTATTAGATTGTTCAATCAAAGGAATCCATCTTACCATTTGTTTCTTATACAACAAATTCAACCCATTGAATCTTAAATGACCATATTTCATATTCCATAAAATAGATTTTTCTATCGCGTCAACTTTGATAGAATTTGGAAATTTATCCTTCACAATTCCTGGAAACATTCTTGTTTTTTTTCATTTTGAATGCAATTTAACTATCACTACCATTTCTATAAAAAAACAATGCATTCACAATTCTCAAACTTAACCATATATCCCTTCTCAACTAAATCACCAACAATTATGAGGTTATATTTAAATATGGGGATGTGGTATACATATGGGATATGTTTCATATCATATTCGTCTTGGTTATTTGGGTTGGTTGTCATTGATGTCAACCCTTGAAGAAAGTTCGGTAGAAAATTTCGGTAGCACAAAGGTTTGGGTAATGGACCCAAGTTTGTTTGATGGATAATGGTATGATTTTTGATATATTTGTAGGTAATACTATTCCATATGGGTAGTACATTTCATTCCATTTCCATTGGTATGTGGAATGTCACATAACTCCTCACGCTTAGAGAGTTATGGCCATTTAAAGTTGGAGAAAGCTTTGGTTGTTTGATGGATAATGGTATGAATTCTGACATATTTGTAGGTAATAATATTCTATATCGATAGTATAGGTCATGCCATTTCCATTGGTATGTGGAACGTCACATAACTCCTTATGGTTAGAGAGTTATGGCCTTGTGAAGTTGGAGAACCCTCACGAGTCATCTAGAAGCCCCAAAAGGTCAAAGTAGTCAAAGTGGTTTAAGAGATTTTAGAAGGTAAATACTAAAGTGAATTGATAAGTGTACTATAACTCAAAGTGAATACAAAATAAATTATTTAAATAATAAAGTTAATGGATAAATTACTAAGTGGACAAGTGGTTAGAAGTGGGTTAACCATAAAATAAGGAAAGTTGGTTAAGATGGTTAAAATGGTAACCCCTTGAGGAAGCTACATGAAAGTATAAATAAAAGGCAAGGCTCTCTCATTTTAATTAAACTTGAGAATATTGAATAGCTACAGGTAACTGAGGTAACCAAAGTATATCTAAGCCGAATTTCAGAGGGAAGTTGAAGTAAAGAAGGATGAAATTCAAGGGAGGATAAATTCTTTTGATGATGCTTTCTAAGGTATGTTATTTGTAGGGCATCTCACCATTTTTGCAATAAATTTGTTTATATGATGATTCAAACCGTCATATTGGGATTCCATTGAGGAAACATATCCAATTAGCTATGATACAAATTTTATCTTGTGGATCATTGTATTTTTGGAGTTACACGCTGTGGAAAATAGGGTTTGTGGCTAGTCCTGAAACTAGTCTAAAATAGATGTTTCGGGTAAAAATGTCATAAATATTCATAACGGATCCAAATTTAATAAGACCAAATCTATTAGTTAGAATACAGTCTTTAGTATTCTGTGTACAATTTTCAAAGCCATACAACAAATATTTCATGCGGGGCATTCTCTACAAGTTCGCTCTCTAGAATAAGCCAAAATTCAACAAGGTATCCCATTTTTTCTATAACTTATTTTTTGAGAGGTTACAAGTAGTGAAATATGGAGGATTTACATAAACGACACTAAATAAAATTGTGTACCATTTTTAGATGTTTATTCATTATAGGTACAAAGTTATGATTATTTCAAGTTAGGGTTTTTTACTAATCCAAAATTAGTCATGTGAGACTAAAGTAATGTTTGATGAAAATGATAGTCTCTTGTTGTTAAAGTTAAGGAAGGTTTGCAGGTATGTGATCATATACACCAGGTCTATTACAGAGTTACAAATCATATTTGGATGATGAAATTTATGAGGTATTTTGGTTGAGGTACATCTTGGGTACATGGTTGAGAGAAGTAGTTGATGATCTGGCACATACATGAAGTGTATAGTTGATGATGTTGGTACATATTGATGAGTCATAGTTTATGTGTATTTGATACATGATTGGTACATGCTTGGTACATGGTTGGAGGAACTTGTTAGTAGTATTGTTGACACATGGTTTATGGATGATGTAGCATACTTGTCTTGGTATATTATTAGAAGCACATATTGATCTTTGTGATGATTATGAGTTGTTGTGTTATGCTTGGTTGATGAACATATTTGAGAGAAACGATGATTTTAGGGGCTAAATTCAGCTCATGGACTAATTTTCCATGGTTTTTCCCAAAAACAGAGTCGTTATTCTAAAAATGATTCACCCAAATTTTATAAGATAAAATCATTTTACCTTAAAAATAGCCAAAGTTTTATACAAATTATATAATATCCTTAGAAACTTGAATATTTTTACAAAAATGTCGCCAAACATTTTATAGTTTTCATATGAAGGATTAGTAATATTCGCCAATGTTTCTACATTTTAAAATAAATTTCCATCCTTAAAATCATCCATGTTTGAGAGTTGTCTTGGTGATTGATCTTGGTGACTAGATTTGATTTGGTTGATTAGATTGATGAGACAGGTTGTTCTGACAGGTTGTTTGGACAGGTTGTTGTGGTAGGTTATTTATACAGGTTTGGTGCATGGTTGATGCACTTGTTCATGGTACAGGTTGAGGTACAAGTTGGTGCATGGTATAGGTACAGTTGGTGCATGGTTGATGCACTTGTTTATGGTACATGTTGATTACAAGTTGTTTGGTACAGGTTGGTGCATGGTTGATGCACTTGTTTATGGTACATGTTGACTGAAGATTGAGGAATAGGTTGATGCATGGTTGATGCATGGTTTAGGTTATTGGTACAGGTTATTTGGTGTAGTTTGATTGGTACAAGTTTGCAGAAGTATATCTCACAGTGATAGTGTGACTATTGTTCCATCATTCTACTTATATGTTAGGGAGGCTGGACAGCGAAAGGACAAGTCATTGTATCCACCCTCCAGTTGTAGTCAGATAAAATAGGGGGTTGTAGCCTCCTTCTAGTTGTAGCATGAGAATTGGGGAGTTGGAGCTTCCCTTAAGTTGTATCCTTAGAAACTAGGGGGTTGTAGCCTCCTTCTGGTTGTAGCTAGAGAATTGGGGAGTTGGAGCTTCCTTCAGGTTGTAGCTTGAGAAACTAGGGGATTGGAGTCTCCTTTTAGTTGCAGCTGGAAAACAAAGGAAGTTGGTGCTTCCAATGAATGTAATTGTTAAATACATATAATAAAAGACATTATGTGGTTTTTTGTCGCTTTGGGTTTCCACGTAAAAACACTGGTGTATTGTGTATATGTATGATTGCTCATTTGATCATTGTTTATTTTCTTTACAACTATTGGATGATAATACTACATTGATATAACACTTGCATTTGTGGTTAAAAAGGATTGAATTACTCTATTACTGATTCATCCCCCACTCTCAGTAATCTAACAATTGGAATCAGAGTCGGTTCCTTCAGAAAACAATTTAGCCACTGGAAGGAGATCATGGATTATTCTGAGAATGGAGTACCAATGTTTAATGGTTAGAATGGTTTACAGTATGAGATTTGGAGAAGAAGGAAGAAAGTATTTTTACAGGCACATGGACATTATATTTGGCTATCAGTTGTTACAGGATATGATAGTTCAAAAAGGGAAAAGAATGTAGCCAAGAAGGAATTGAAGAAGAATAAAAAAATAGCAATGGATTTCATCTCAGAAGGATTACCTAATCCGGTAAGAGAAAATGTTGGTAAATGTTGATCAGCCAAAGAACTTAGGGATATGTTACATGACATATATTCTTCACCCATCGCAGATTCAGATGAACAAGAATTATGTTCACCATGTCAAACAGATTCATAAGATGAAGAGTATGTAATCACCAGAGGTATGTTGTTTTGCTTTAATTGTGAAAAACACAAACATCTTGAAATCGAATGCCATGAAGGAAACGAGACAAAAAAACTAATTGAAAAGGAAGATAATTATGAAGTAGAATTGACTAGTGCTTTAGATGAACTAAGAGAAGAAAATAAGTCACTCAAGAAAGAACTGATGAAACAAGAGGAAAGTGTTCATGTTTTTTAAGAATCCCAACAGGTCATCGAGAACTTAAGAACTCAGCTAGAAGAAGCCAAAAATATCGAAGAAAATATTGAATATCAAAAGAAGTATTTGGAAGCCAACATAGCGGCATAGAAGGAAGAAGCAAAAATGAGAGAGAACATACTCACATATCATCTTAAGGAAAGAACTAACGATCTAAACCAGCTTGAGGTAGAGTTTGGTCAAGAAGAGAAAGGACTTGAAGAAGAAATAATCACATTAAAAATTCATCTTGAAGAAGCGAAAAGAACAGAAGAAGTCATGAGCTCACAGATAATGAAGAAAGAAGAAGAGGTTGAGAAGCTTTAAGAAGAAGTTGTTACATTGAGAAGTAAAATCACCAAGCTCAACAAGAATGTTGAAGAGACAAAAACATCCACATCAGTTATAGAGAATGAAGATAAGCACTCTAGGTTTCTAGAAAATAGAAAGAGTTATGCAGAAGTACTCAAAGGAAACAATCATGGTCAACCAGAATCTAAGAAAACTATTGAAGATACATCTTCAAGAAGACCATCCATGTTCAAGCCACAAAGAAGCTTCAATCATGATCATGATCAGTCAAGGAAGAAATTCAGAAGGATTACACCACAAAGAAGATCATTCACTCCCAGGTATGCAAATTTATTTTATGGTCATTGTGTTTATTGTACTAATTTTTGACATAAGGTTGCATATTGAATGGATTACAAAAGAAATGTTCAAGCAAGAAATTCCTATGTGGCCCCACGTAACATTGAATGTTACAAATGTCATAACTATGGACACATAGATAGTGATTGTAGAAGCATGATCGATACTTCGATGAAAGAGAACATTGATATAAGATATAAGAACATATGGATAAGAAAATGAGAAGAACAGGTGAACAAAGACGAGGTAAAAGAGATCATAGGATTGGCAATAAAACGAGATGAAGAAAATTCTACAGAGAATAAGAAAGATGTCAGATACATAAAGGTTTGGAAAATAACTGAAAGAAAATAAGGACAGCTAAATAAGGAATAGGTTGAAGAGATTGTACTTTGAGGCATTGTAGTGAAATATGAATCCACATATAGAAAGAAAGAAGTTAGAGCTCAGAGAGATGATGAATCTACCAATGAAGATGATGATGAATCTACCAATGAATATGATGATGAATAGACATCACAACAAGAATTGTTCCGAGCCATATGGATTAGAGACTTCTAGGTAATATGAATATTAGACAGGGGGAGTCTATGCGGTAGCTGAGATAGACCAGATAACTATCCTTTGAACAACTTGCAGAATTTGAGTAGACAGATTCAGTGCATTCAGTTAGCAGAAGCATAATATGATAGATTAATCAGTTGTAGAAGTATAATATGGACATGAAATCAGATTTTATGAATGGGGAACTTGAAGAAGAAGTCTACATTGAACAATTGGTTCCTAGAGCATGGTACTCTAGACTGGATAAATATTTACAGCAGGTAGGGTTTAGAAAATAAAGTGCAGACAACAACCTCTACATCAAGGTAACTCAAGATAGTATTTTATTAATTGAATTTTATGTTGATGATATTATTTTTGGAAGTACTCAGGACAGGTTAAGCTAGAAATTTGCAAAGGATATGCATAATGAATTTGAAATTTCATTACTTGGATAACTATCCTTCTTTCTGCGTTTTCATATACGTCAAAGAAACCAAGGAATTTTTATTTCTCAAACTAAGTATATAAGAGAAATGCTAAAGAGGTTCAGAATGGAAGATTTCAAACTTATTATCACTCCTATGCAAACCAGTTGGAAGTTGAGCAAAGATGATGATTCAAAGTCTACACACCAGAGGAAATACAGGTCAATGATTGGTAGCTTACTATATGTGACAAAATCCAGATCAGATGTAATGCGCGCAATTGGACAGGTGGCACAATTCAAGCAGAACCAAGGGAATCACATGTATTAGCAGTGAAGAGGATTTTCATATATCTCAAAGGAACATAAGAGTTTGGATTATGGTATCCAAAAGGAAAGGATATATCACTTATTTCCTACACAGATGATGATTGGGAAGGTTTCATTGATGACTGATGAAGCACCAGTGGAGAAACGTTCTACTTGGGTGACTATTTACTATCATGGCTAAGAAAGAAACAATCATCAATATCTTTATCTACAATCGAAGCAGAGTATATTTCAGTAGCAGGATGGTGTACACATGTTCTATGAATGAAACAAACTCTGATAGATATACAGGTTGAGTATGATGATCCCATTCCAATCTATTATGATAAAACAAGCGCCATCAGTATCTCAAACAACCCAGTGATGCACTCCAAGACAAAGGACATCCCAATCAAGTATCACTTTCTATGGGAACAGGTTGCAAAGAATAACATCATAGTTGAATATGTGGGCACAAAAGAACAAGTGGAAGACATCTTTACAAAACCGCTTCCACAAGAAGCCTTTGAGTATTTTCGTGAGAGACTCAGAGTAATTTCTACTCCAAAATGAATTATTTTTAATGCTTATTTTATATGTCTTAGATTTACATGAGGAAGCACCATAAAGAAGACAGTTCAGGTTGGGAGATTAGTTTCAGGAAGAGTTCAGTCAGGGGGAGAAACCCTGGATGGAAAGATACATTTTCCATTGATGACAAAGGGGGAGACATTTATTAGATGCAAAGGTAAATGCTTGGAGAAAGAGCACAAAGGAATGGTTCCAGGGGGAGCAATGTTTCCAGGGGGATATTCTTGATTATTTGGGTTGGTTTTCATTGATGTCAACCCTTGAAGAAAGTCTGGTATCAAATTTTGGTAGCACAAAGGTTTGCATAATGGAACCGAGTTTGTTTGATGGATAATGGTATGAGATTTGATATATTTACAGGTAATAATATTTCATATGGATGGTACATGTCATAAAATTTCTGGTGGTATGTGGAACATCACATAACTCCTCACGTTTAGAGAGTTATGGCTATTTGAAGTTGGAGAAAGGTTTGGGTAATGGAACCAAGTTTGTTTGATGAATCATGGTATGAGTTTTGATATATTTGTAGGTAAGAATATTCTATATGGATAGTACAGGTCATGCCATTTATAGTGGTATGTGGAACGTCACATAACGCCTCACGGTTCGAGAGTTATGGCCATGTGAGGTTGGAGAACCCTTGTGAGTCATCTAGAAGCCCCAAAAGGTTAAAGTAGTCAAAGTGATTTACGAGATTTTAGAAGGTAAATAATAAAGTGAAGTGATGAGTGTACTATAAGTCAAAGTGAATACAAAACAAATTATTTAAATAACAAAGTTAATGGAGAAATTACTAAGTGGAGAAGTCGTTAGAAGTGGGTTAACCCTAAAATAAGTAAAGTGGGTTGAGATGGTTAAAAGGTAACCCCTTGAGGAAGCTACATGAAATTATAAATAAGAGGCAAGGCTCTCTCGTTTTAATTACACTTGAGAATATTGAATATCTACAGGTGACTCGGGTAACCAAAGTATATCTAAGTCAAATTTCATAGGGAAGGTGAAGTAAAGAAGGCCGAAATTCAACGAAGAATAAATTCTTTTGACGATGCTTTCTAAGGTATGTTATTTACAGGTCATCTAGCCATTTTCACAATAATTTTTTTTTCTAGAATGATTCAGACCATGAAATTGGGAGGCCATCGAGGAAACATATCCAAGTAGTTGTGATAAAAATTTCAGCTTGTGGGTCCTTGTATTTTTGAAGTTACACGCCGTGGAAAACAGGGTTTGTGGCTAGTTCTAAAACTGGTATAAAACATGTGTTTCGAGTAAAAATGTCATAACTTATTCATAAAAAATCCAAATTCGGTAAGACAAAATGTATTGGTTAGAGTACAGTCTATAGTATTATGTGTACAATTTTTATATCCACAAAATAAATATTTCGTGTGGGGCACACTCTACAATTTCACTCTATAGAATAATTCATAATTCAACAAGGTATGCCATTTTTTCTATAACTCATTTTTTCAGAGGTTCCAAGTAGTGAAATTTGTAGGGATTACATAAAAGACACTGAAGAATATTGTGTTCCATTTTTAGATCTTTGTTCATAATAGGTACATAGTTATGATTATTGTAAGTTAGGGTTTTTGACTAATCCAAAATTAGTCATGTGAGACTAAAGTAATGTTTGATGAAAATGCTAGTCTCTTGTTGTTAAAGTTAAGGAAGGTTTCCAGGTATGTGATCATATACATCAGGTATATTAAAGAGTTACAAATCAGATTTGTATGATGAAATTGATGAGGACTTTTGGTTTAGGTACATTTGGGTACATGGTTGAGACAAGTAGTTGATAAGTTGGCACATACATGAGGTGTCTAGTTGATGATGTTGGTACATCTTGATGAGTCATAGTTTATGTGCACTTGATACATGATTGGTACATAATTGGTACATGGTTGGAGGAACTTGTTAGTAGTATTGTTGACACATGGTTTATGGATGATGTATCATACTTATGTTGGTATATTATTAGAATCACATATTGATCCTGGTGATGACTATGAGTTGTTGTGTTATGCTTGGTTGATGCACATCTTTGAGAGTTGTCTTGGTGATTGATCTTGGTGAGTAGATCTAATTTGGTTTAGAAGATTGATGAGAGAGGTTGTTATGATAGGTTTTTTGGACAAGTTGTTGTAACAAGTTATTTGTATAGGTTTGCTACATGGTTGATTCACTTGTTCATGGTACAGGTTGAGGTACAGGTTGGTCCATGGTTGATGCTCTTGTTTATGGTACAGGTTGATTACAAGTTGTGTGGTATAGGTTGGTGAATGGTTGATGCATTTGTTTATGGTACAAGTTGATTACATGTTGAGGTATAGGTTGATGCATGGTTCAGATTATTGCTACAGGTTGTTTGGTGCAGGTTGATTGGTACAGGTTTACAACAGTATATCTCGCAGTGATAGTGTGACAGTGGTTCCATCATTCTACTTATACATCAGGGCGGTTGTGCAGGGCAATGACAGGTGGTTGTATCCACCTTCCGATTGTAGCCGGAGAACATAGGGGGTTGTAGCGTCCTTCTCATTGTAACCATAGAACTGGGGAGTTGGAGCTTCCCTCAGGTTGTATCCTAAGAAACTAGGGGTTCGTAGCCTCCTTCTGGTTGTAGCCAGAGAATTAGGGAGTTGGAGCTTCCTTCAGGTTGTAGCCTGAGAAACTAGGGGGTTGGAGCCTCCTTCCACTTGCAGCTGGAAAACAAAGGAAGTTGGTGCTTCTAATGAATGTAATTCTTAAAGGCATATAAGTAGAAGCATTCTGTGGTTTTATCCTGCTTTGAGTTTCCATGTAAAAACACTGGTGTACTGTGTATGTGTATGATTTCTCATTTTTTCATTGCTTATTTACTTTGCAACTATTGGATGATAATGCTACATCTATATAACACTTTCATTTGTGGTTAAAAATGATTGAATTAATCTATTACTGATTCACCTCCCCCCCCCTCAGTAATCCAACAATTGGTTGGTGAAAATAGATATAGCTCCTTTACCCATGACTTGTACTTTATTTTTATTTCCAATACTCTTATTAATTTTACTAATTCGAAACATTTTTTTTTCCACTCATTGATTTCAGAAACTACTATCTAATTACCATATATCTTATTAATTTTACTAATTCGAAACATTTTTTTTTCCACTCATTGATTTCAGAAACTACTATCTAATTACCATATATATTTATTACCTTATTCTACTAAATAGGAATTGATAAATGTATTTTCATTCTTTTCACTTCCATTTTCATCTCTCTTACTGAAATTTGCATTTTCTTTATCCCTATCATAATGTTTTCTTTTACATTCATATGCATAATGTCCAAACCTTGGTTATTATTCTGAAAAAACTATTTTGTTCTCCATTATTTGCCTCTACTTCTAATTGAAACTTGAGATCTAAAATCTTATGAACATAAGAGGTGGTGGTGGTATTTGCAAGGAAATCATCATCTCAAGAAGAGACATTTGAGTTAAATCCTTTGGCTCATATATTGTTATAACAATAAGATCAAATAAGGGAGAAAGACTTCTCAATACTTTTTTAATGATTGGCTGATCATCAAGACTTTCTCCATTATTTCTAATTAGATTAACCAGCCTCATAGTGGTTCTAAAGAAATATTTCATAGACTCGAATTACTTCATTTGCAAATTTTCCATATTTGTTCTTAACAATTGTAGGTTGACAAATTTTACCTTTTTGTTTCCTTGGCATGTATTTTGCAAAGTCCCCCACGCCTATTTGGATTTTGTAGTTGTTGTTATCCTTGGGAAAATGGAGTCTCCCACCTTGGTTTGTATATTGTAAAGAGATTTGGTGTCCTTCTTCATGTTCTCTTTGAGCACATTCTTCTCAACTTAAGTGAGTGGAAGTAATTTTCAACAAGCTTCTTGAGAGTAGAAAATAATCTATTTATATATGTTTAAAACAAATATATTAGAAATTAATAAGTTAAATGTAAATCTATGTGATTAAAATATAAATTAAATAAATTATAATTAAAGGGAGAAATCATTTTACAATTTATAAATAAAGTAATATTTTTTTTTCGATAAAAGAGAAAATTTATTATATACACAAAATGTTTAGTGTTTTCTAGTCATAATCAGCTAGTCTGATAGAAAAAAAACATAGCTATGTCCAGAGTTCTAAATAGGACAATGTATGGCTTTAAACTAGTTGAGCTAAAACCAAAGACAATGACCTAGTATCATTACTATATTTATCTTGGAGAAAAATAAAATGACATCCAGAAACCATAATTCAATGAACCAATTAGCTTGGTGCGTCCTTCTATGGTTGCACATTGCTTGGCTTGGTTCCGCCCTTACTATCTGGCCCTGTTGCGCCCTTTTTCTCCTCAACCAAGTCAATTGGATAGCTCACCAAACCCAAAAGGCTTTGCGATCCTTTCTTGACCTCCTATTTTTTTGGTTTGTGGACACCTTAAACCTGATACCATACTATGACTTACAAGACAACTCAAATTTCCCCTCCATGATGAGAATCACGTGAAAGAAATCCACCTGCTCCCTCTTAGTTTTGTGTAGAGCCTATCCCACCATGCCCTTCACAATCCAATACATCTCAACTATCTTGAATTACTTTGTTTCTCTTGTTATGGAGGAGAACGGGTCCTCTACCTAGTCCTCCACCTCCTCCAACACTTCTCTATCCGTTATGTCCATCCTTTTCTCTCTAAATTTCTCTTCCACTTCCTTGGATTCCTTCTTTTCCTCCTTAGAGAACATCTCCACAAATCTATTTCCTGCCTCCCAAGACTCTCTTGCATCCCATGTATTTGTTGAAGTGGAAGTTTCTCTGTCATACGACCTCCCATGTTGCATTTTCCCCTTCCTACTCCAATGTCAGGCCAGAATGACAAACTTACAAAAGTTTCCCATTTTCGTGTGGAATATTTGTCAACATTGATCCTATTGTTGAAATATTTGTCTATTGTGTCAAGTTCAAATGTACTTGAAAATTTATCCTTCACAATTCAAGGAAACATTCTTGTTTTTATCATTTTGAATGCAATTTAACTATCACTACTATTTCTATAAAAAATAATGCATTCTTCATTCTCAAACTTGACCATATATCCCTTCTTAACTAAGTCACTGATAATAATGAGCTTAAATGTTTAAATCTAGAGATGTAGTATACATCTTGGGTTTGTTTCTTATGACTTTGATTGGTGCAGATAGAGATAGCTCATTTACCGATGACTTTCACTTAAATATTTTTATTTCCAATTCTCTTCACAATTTTATTAATTCATCAATGATAGGAAACATTTATTTCCACTTATTCATTTTAATTTTTCATTTTTTTCACATTCATTTTCATCTCTCTTAATGAAATTTTCATTTTTTTTTATCAGTATCATAATATTTTCTTTTCCATTCATATGCATAGTGTCCAAACCTTGGATATTATTCTAAAAAATATATTGTTTCCTCCATGTCTACTATTGAATCTTCCACTTCCACCACTTATAGAAACACCTCTATTGTTAGATGAGTTGCCTTTAATTCTAATAGGAACCCGAAAGACTTCTCAAGACTTTTTCAATGATTGGTTATTCATCAAAAGTTTCTCCATTACTTCTAAATAGATTAACCAACCTCATAATGCTTCTAAAGAATTATTTCATAGAGTCAAAATACTTCATTTGCAAATTTTCAATATCCTTCTTAACAATTGTATCTTGATAAGTTTTACCTTTTGTGACCTTGGTATGTAGTTCGCAAAGTCTCCCATCCTTATTTGGATTTTAGGGAGTCTCCCACCATAGTTTGTATATTGTAAAGAGCTTTTGTATCCTTCTTCATGTTCTTTTTTAACACATTCTTCTCAACTTGAGTGAGTGGAAGCCATTTTCAACAAGCTCTCATAATTCTTTAGAGTAGAAAATAATCTTCATCTTGATACACTAGACATCATAATTCTTTCCATCAAACTATGGTACTTGTTCCCGCATGATGTTGTTGTGAGCATTCTCAGAGAACAACAAGATGCAGCAAAAACACCTAGAACATAGTATGATATGAATTTGATGAATTAAAAAATATATATTACTATTGCTAATAACACTAAATCAATAAACCAAATATTTAAAATTAGAGAAGCCAAATTTTGTTGTTCTCCAATCAAGTGGAGGACTAAGGTATACATACCCTACCCCCTTTAGATTTGAACTTGTACTTCAAGGAGGAAACACATGCTCTTAACCATTAGGCTCACTCAAATTGTAGTATAGTAGAGAAAACACATACTCTTAACCATTAAACCCACTCAAATTATACTATACTAAAACATAAACACTCAATTCTCCATAATATAATATACAAACAAAGTAATGAAAAACTATCATGTAACATTCAATGTAATAATGCATTGTAATATCTATGTAAACAAGGAAAACATAAACACTCAATTCTCCATGATGTAACATACAAACCATAACTCTTCTTAACAATAATAAAGAATTCTGGTTTATACTTAATCGGGAGTAGAGCTTTATGAATTTCCTTGAGAGCTTACAAATCAGATTATCGTCTAATGGTTGGTGTATGAGTGATCTTTCGAACTATACCATCAACGGTAATGGTAATGGTAATCTAATTATTGGGTTTCCCGTGTAACAACAAAGTGCAGCGACAGCAAAAGAAAGTACATTCCGAGCAACCCTTGATCACAGGCATCATAAGGTCTTGTTAAAATTTCAATTCTGAGAGTGCATTCACGCCTGAAAGAATGTAACTTTGTCAGGTCTGAGTCCAGCTCTGTCTTCATTATGCAAGGTGGTGAGAATAATATAATGCTGTCCCTCCGTAAATTGGACAGAAATGGAGACTAGATTGCTGATAATCTGCTACAACCGCCCAAGATCACTGATGACAACTAGTGTGACTCTTCAATACAAATACTACCAGGTTCTCTTTTTGCCTTTGGCCAATGTTTTAGTAGAAATAGAAAACACTGTGAAGGACAGTGCGACTATGGGAGGGACTGTCTCGACTCTCAGATCCGAGACGTCCAGATTCAATAATCGCCTGTCAGTCATCTGTATAGTGGAATCCACGATGTCAAGCAGTTATTTATTTTGCCTTTCCATGTTTAAGGTAAATGCTTATACTATGCGTCCAATCATCTCAGGTGGAGAGGAAGAGTCCTTTACCAATGGAATCAGAAATACTTTTTGGCTGTCACAGCAGCCATTGTAACAGAAAATGAGTAATATTTATTTTTAACATTTACTTAATATGATAAAAATAAATTATATTTATATAAGTTTATTTAAATTTCAATCATATAATTTGAAGATGCTAACATATTTACTTTTTAACATTTACTTAATATAATTAAGAAAAATTTGTATTTATATCACA
>JZKD02S0814378.1:829364-855110 GCA_000966675.3 Picea glauca | reverse complement strand
CCGATTTGGGTTTCCACGTAAAACATTGGTGTACTGTTCATGTGTGTGATTGTTTATTTATTACTGCTCATTTTTGGATAATAATTCTACATTGATATAACATTTGAAGAAAAAATATTATAATTACGTTATTACTGATTCACCCCCCCTCTCAGTAATCCAACAGTTTATGTACAAATGAACCTAAAATTATTTTGTATTGGTCTCTGATAAATAAAAAAAAAGGATTGGAAGATTGTATACAAATTATGTGTAACACTTAATAGTGGCAATGATAATAAAATAATATTTTCCTTACTCCTTATGACCATTACTATATGGAATTGAACATAGATAGGAAGAAGGAAATTAATATTTATTCCTTTCATATAAATAATAATAGTAAATGCAAAATACCGAATACCCTTTATAACTATTAAGGATATGGGGTACACCATAACCACACCAAGTTATTTGAATTTAGCTCTCATAACACTCTATAATATCCCAACAATCATTTTCCTCTCTTGAGGATATGGGGTACTTCTTTAAAACACAATTTTCCAACCAATTCTTTCTCTGATACTAATGTATCATGTACCAAGCCATCTAATTAGGCCTAGATCAACATTTTATAGCTTTGATACCGATCACCTCTCTGTCCCGCTATTAATTAATTAATGCATGTAGACATGACAATGCAATTTTATGCAACAACAATTAACCAATCAAAGGATAATGTCACCATATTTACATATGTAGGATTAAACATGAAAAAAAAATTAACAAACTTGAAACCAATTCAATTCATAACATAAACAACATTATTTCAACATAAATTTAATTAAACCATCAATAGTTTTCTTTTGAGGAATCTAGTTCCACCAATTGACTATAGACAAATTAGGATGTTCGACCCAACCATAAGCTCTTTTTAATACTTAATCTCTAGACAACAAGGCCATACCAAATCTAAGGCTACGAACCCACAAGGACAAAATTACCTATAGCTATCTCTAATTCTCTCACATAGCCCAATTTCAAGAATTCATAATATATAAGCTCTTACAACTATCACAATCTACTAGCTTTATTTTCCCATCAACCTTCATAATCCAAGGAATGATATCACCTATTTTTCCACATAGTCACTAAGGCTATCACACATCCCTCTAGGGATCTAGCACATATTGAGAAGGAGATATCACTATAGGGGACTCCAGGGATTATTATCTATAATAAAGGTTCCTCAATGAAAACAATTTCCCATACACATAGTCTTATTTAGTTAGATCCTATAACTATCCCAACAAAAAATACATCTTTCACCTCAGCCTGCCCAAACCAAGGAATGAGATCACCCTATCTACCTCTTAGTTTGTTAGGCTATCCCACTTCTCTCAAGGGATCCAACATAGACTGTCCATGAATCTGACTACTAGGATTCCATGGATTCTCAATTGTAATTAAGTTTACTCAATAACAATAATTTTCCTTACACATAGGCATAGTTTCATGACATCAATTTCCATAATTCTATTACAACCATACTATTACATTCACAATTATTCACGAGATGTACACATATCTCTCTTAACAACCAATTCCAATGTTAAAACCACTTAAGATACATAAAGAACAAGATTAACAAAGATACGTATAATTATAGGATATCATTAAAATATTAGTATTCTTCCATTAGCCCCTAATACCCTTTTCATTTCCCTCTTGTGGAGTCATATCCCTCATTATTTTGTCCCTCTCTTTCTGCAGTTGATGATGTGTTCTTTTATTATATTTCCATGCACAATTTTGCATATTCATTGTTTGGATTTTATCCATTCATGTAGTCATAAACATTACTAATTTAGCGATCAAAATTAGGGTATCATAGAAAAACCAAGAACATTACTAATTTAGGGATCAAAATTGGGGTATCATAGAAAAACCAAGGATTTTGATAAAATGGCCCCAAAAGACCCAAGCGGTGAGAATAATTTTGATTTTGTCTTTAGATAACCTATTTAATAAGAAAAAATTGCATTTTCTTTTTCACATTGTTTGTTGTATTTTTGTACATGATGATGCAAAATATGATTGTTTTTTATAAATAAATTTATCCTTTATTCATTATCAATTTTTGTTTAATGTGCATATTTCTTATTGAAAATATGTTCTTCATTGCACATGTGTAATACCTCTAATTTTACCCCAAAACAAAAATGCAAATGTAATAAGAGATGACTATAATCCAATACCATAAGTTGATTGCAATTGTACATTTTGTTTTCATATTAAAACTCTAACTACTACAAAATGCGGAAGGATTAAAAATTCAATAATTAATTTTTTAGATTTTCTCTAATTGTATGTACTTATATATATTTAAAACAAATATATATTAAAAATTAATAAGTTAAATGTAAATTTAGTTGATTAGAGTATAAATTAACATAAATCATAATTAAAGGGATAAATTATTTTACAATTTATAAATAAAGTAATATTATTTTCTTTAAAGCTAAAAACATTGAGAAATTCTATTATATGCACAAAATGTTACAATAGTTACAACAAAAAACATAGTTATGTTCATAGTTCTAAACATGACACCATATGGATTTAAAATAGTTGAGTTAAAACCACCATATGGATTTAAAATAGTTGAGTTAAAACCAAAGACAACGACCTAATATCACTACTATATTCAGCTTGGAGAAAAATAAAATGACATCCAAAAACTATAATTCAATGAACCCATTAGTTTGGGACGTCCTTCGATCATTGCGCATTGATTGTCTTGGACATCTCACCAAACCTGGAAGGCTTGGGGATCCTTGCTTGTCCTCCTATTTCTTTGATTTCTAAGAGGCTGTGGACACCTTGCAACTCAAATTTCCCTTCCATGATGATAATTGCATGAAAGAGATCCACCTACTTCCTCCAAGTTTTGTATAGAGCCTGTCCCACCATGGCCTTCACAATTCATTACGTCTTAACTATCTCAAAGTACTTTGTCTCTCTTGTTATGGAGAAGAATGGGTCCTCTACCTAGTCCTCCACCTTCTTCGACAGTTCTCTATCTGCGATGTCCAACCTTTTCTCTTGAAATTTTTCTTTCACTTCCCTAGATTCCTTCTTTTCCTCCTCAAAGCACATGTCCACAAATCCATTTTCCACCTCCCAAGACTCTCTTTCCTCGCATGTATTGGTTATTTGACCCTAGGAACTGGAAGCTTCTCTGTCATACCGTCCCCCGTGCTGCATTTTCCCTTTCTTGCTCCAATGTCGGGCCATCTTAAAAACTAACCACACATTCCACATGACATAAATTTATGGCCTGACAATGTGTTAAGGAAACATCCATGAGGAAAGGTATAATTATTCTTATTGCACAAATATATTAGAACGACAAACTTACAAACCTTGCCCATTTTCCTATAAAATATTTGTTAAAATTGATCCTATTGTTGAAATATTTGTCTATTATGTCAACTTGGAATGCACTTGGAAATTTATACTTCACAATTCAAGGAAATATTCTTGTTTTTCATTTTGTATGCAATTTAACTATCACTGCTATTTATATAAAAAATAATGCATTCTCCATTATCAAAGTTTACAATATATCCCTTCTCAACTAAGTCACCAATAATAATGAGGTTAAATGTTTAAATCTAGGGATGCAATATACATCTTGAGTTTGTTTCTTATCACTTCGGTTGGTGCAAATAAAGACAACTCATTTATCCATGATGACTTGTACTTTATTGTTATTTTCAATTCTCTTCACAATTATATTAATTCATTAATGATAGGAAACATTTATTCGTTTCCACTCACTGGTTCGTACAACCACTATCTAATTATCACACAATTTTATTTCTTTATTCTACTAAAATGCAATTCATAAATAAATTTTCATTCTTTTCACTTTCATTTTCATCTCTCTTAATGAAATTTGGATTTCTTTTATCCCTATCATAATGTTTTCTTTTGCATTCATATACATAACGTCCAAACCTTGGATATTATTCTGAAAAAGGTATTTTTTCCTCATGTCTATTATTGAATCTTCCACTTCTACTTATAGAAACACCTCTATTGCTATATGATTTTCCTCCACTTCTAGCTGGAATTGGAACTTGAGATCTAAAATCTTACTCATAAGAGGTGGCGATTTTACGAGGAAACCATCCGCTTAAGTTAAATCGTTTGACTTGAATCTATTTCTATAACAATATGATCAAATATGGGAGAAATAATTCTCAAGACTTTTTCAATGATGGGTTAATCATCAAGAGTTTCTCCATTATTTCTAATTATATTAACCAACCTCATAATGTTTCTAAAGAAATATTCCATAGACTCAAAATACTTATCATTTCAGTAAGCTGGAACAATTGTATGATGACAGAAATCTCCATACTGTCATTTGTTCTGCTTTTCTATAATTAAACAGAGTTTCGGGAGATTGAACATTCTAATCTCATATTATATAATGACCTTCGGGTTCTCACTCGTCTATTTTGATATCAATCGATATAAATATCGGTCCAAGGTTCATAGCCAATATTGTATTTCTTTCGTTTTTATCATGATGTAAACTCAGAGATGCCGACGAAGATTCAATTCATTCGGAAAACTCTGAAACGCTTAAAACATCGTAAGGAGGAAAATACTTTTTCCCATATAAAGGCCCCGAGCTACTCCTGCCCGTGTCCACAAGATACTGTAAATAACCAAAGAACCAACTTCTATTACGATTCTGATGGATATAGAACAACAACACATGATTCTTTTTGCGTTTGAATTACATTTCATTCTGATGGATGCAGACCCTTACACCTACAGCAGACGGTGTTTTACTCTATCGAACAACAATGCATGATTTTTCTTCTACTTGATTAAAATAAAAAAGACGGAAAACATATAGATATTGCTGGCAACGATATAGTTGTGCCGACTGATATTAGAACATGGGATCTGGAGGATCATCGTGGCCTATCCCTGGGCTATGGCCGGATGATGAGGGCCGAAAGGCCATCACTGCATCAACCTTCTTCATTCTCGCACTATCATTGTTGGACTCACTAGGACGCTTGGAAAAGATTTGAGTTCCACCCGCTACCGTTTCAGCCTCCTTGATTCCATGAGCGTGGTTGTGACCAAGGCTACCTTGTACTGTCACTTTGAGCGTGGAAGGTAGTTTCGTCTCTGCAGGCGCGATTGATATTTGCTTGTTCTCGAAAGATATTGCCCATGGGTGTATCTTGAAAGATATTGCCATGGGTGTATCTCGAGCTCCTTCCCATGGCTGTATCTCGAAAGATATTGCCCACTCCGTTAGCTTTATGAAGGGCAGGCGGTCGTGTATGTTGAATAGCGTTAGGGTTGAAGCCCATAACACACACGAAAGCATTAGAGCTCCCCATACTGACCACAAACCGAGCTTCATTGTGCCTTTTCACAAGATCAAAATTGATATAAAGAGCAGAGAATAGAAAGCTGAAATCAATGATAGAGAGAGAGAAACGAATGCTTCTGCTTCACAGAGAGAGAGAAGACTAGGAGACCCTACGAGACTACACGTGCTTTCTTTACTACATAACCACAGCTGTTATCAGAAAACCAGAAAATCACATCCACAAGCTTCAAAACAGTAACATTAGTATGACCATTCATATAGCTGCATACACACAAATGGTAAATCGATAATTAATCCTTGTCCTTTGGAGCTCACAGGATGTCAAATTCACAACAAAGGGGTGGTGTAAGAGAAGATCCTACAAGCTGGAAAGAAAAGAAAACAGCCTCTGTGAAAGGCAGCAGGGGCATAAGCGTGGAGGGATATGTTGGTGAGAGAGTCGTATTTAAGCTAAAACATTCCCCCTCCTCCTCGTGCATGGCAATTTGCAACTACTATTGAATTTGAATATTAGGCGCTTCTCTGACAATTATACCCGTACTATCACATGGAAGTCACTCTTTACAGTTTGCTTCAAGATCAAATTTACCTCCTCTTTTTCACTATTTTACTCCAAGTCGTATATTGCCGCGCTAGATTCTGTAATACTCAATCGAAATCCAAAGTAATATTTCGGCGGAGCACGTGAGTTGTGTCGGCTTAATCTCAAGTGGAACTTCTATTTGCAAGAGTGACAGGCTAAAGTTGCTTTGATTGGCAAAAATGTCTTTTGCATGAACTTGTCTATTATTTTAAAACTTTACTGTTTGCCACTCTCTTCCCATGATATATAGGCTATATGGGTTCCCACCATGGCAACTATCCTACGTTTCTTTATTACTTTTATCATCACTTTGTTTGAGCACTAGATTCGGTTTCCTTTAACAATTTTTATAATGTTTTACTTTACCCCAATCAACAACAAGCATGGCACATAATTGGTTTTTGGTTTATCACTAAATACTTCATAATTGGTTTTTGGTTTATCACTAAATACTTCATAATTGGTTTTTGGTTTATCACTAAATACTTCATAATTGGTTTTTGGTTCATCACTAAATACTAATCTAGTAATTGTTTAGGAATAGGGTGGGGTAGAGAGCCTTTATACAGGCATAAATTGGGTTTGTAACTCGAAGTAATGCCTATGCTACCGGTGTTGTTCCTTGCTTTGCTGCTTTCTCCTTTGCTTTTGATCTCCGATCAACCGAATCTGCTCAATCATCTCAGTAAACTTGCCTACCGCATGCCTGATTTATGAACTAACTCTGGTACAGATGTGCCATTT
Source organism: Picea glauca (assembly GCA_000966675.3). Classification (NCBI taxonomy): domain Eukaryota; kingdom Viridiplantae; phylum Streptophyta; class Pinopsida; order Pinales; family Pinaceae; genus Picea; species Picea glauca. The sequence goes on along the minus strand of JZKD02S0814378.1, from coordinate 848,376 downwards.
GTTGGTGACTACACGCCTACATGAGTGTTGGGGCTGGTATGTTTAAGCCTCGAGAGAGAACCTTAATGAGGTACTATGGTGAGGGAGCGGGTACCGAGCATTTAACAAGGGGAGAAGGTACAAAGAAAAGTCCATAAAAATAATCAATATATAGCAATGAAAAGTATAAACAATGTCCTGATTAATATACATTTTCATTAACATATAGAATTTTAGATTAATTTAGAAATATTAATTTGGAAGGAAAAAAATATAGCTAAAATTTTATTAATTAAGAATTATGTAGAGTACATGTCATGAACTCTTAGTGATGCTTATGCAACATTGGTCATGATCATTGTTTTTCCTTGACCATGGTGGCTTGGCCAACCTATGCCTACTACAATCAAACTATGTCTCTTCACCTAAAGTCTACCCATAACTTCTCCTTAGGCTACAACAAGTTAGATGCCCAAACAAGTCTAATGCACTTAGTTCATCCAAGGAGAGAGAGACATGCATCGAATTGCAACCTTGAAATAGTTCCACAATCCAACACTTAGCCAACATTACCCTTATCTAATTAACAATATGCAAGGAACATAAACATCTAATACAGAACAAAGCATATACAATACAACACACAAGTATGATAGTCACTAATGTAACATGGTTGGTGTGAGAGTCACTTCCCATAGTTATTGAGAGCATGGGCACTGAGTACAATCAGCTTGGGGAAGAATGTAAGTCAAGAAAGCAAGAGAAAGGGAGGAAATTTGTATGGAGGGGGACCAAAATTATGCATTCACGTATTCGAATGCAAATCTATTTTGACATGCAGTTTTCTGGACATCAATGGAGCTCTGAGTGCTAAATATTGAAGGTAATTGTTGTGGATATGTTTGGCTGATGTTTGGAGTTGTAATATCGTGAGGAAAGAGGTTGTGTGCCTAGGAGTTGTATGTTTCTCAAAATTATCCGATGAAACACTTGTTTTGTTACTGGGAGAATTTGTGCTTGCAATTGTAGAATTCTTGAGGTCCTTGTAAGTAAAATTCATTTCCAACCTGTGTTGGAAGCCTTGGAGGGGAGTGGAAAGGCCTCATGGACTATGAGCATTGAATGGGGATTCCATCCCTTGGGTTGTACAGGTTGAGGGGAAGTGATCCAGTGGAATGGAATTAGCGGTGAGTTTAACTACTGAGAGGGGAACATTAGCCATACTTAGGGACCACTGTCTCTTGTGGATTCATAGCCCCATCTCAGGGGTGTCTTGTTTTTGAGAACTGGAACATCAAAGATATAGTTGGGAGGAACATTCTTTCTTTGCAGCCAGTTGCATACTTGTATAAGATAAATGTTCTTATTTGATGTGTTGATATGTTAGATGTTGATATATATATATGTGTGTGTGTGTGTGTGTGTGTGTTGTGCATTTTACTATGAGTTATATTGGTTACAAATTCTTGTTGGGAGCACAATAATGCATTTAAGTCCTTCTTCATATGCTTGATATTGTTGTATGTTATTTAATTGCTTCTATGCATAGTGAAGTGATTGTAATTACATTTTTAAGGAGTATAGATAGCTAAATAAGTTTAGTTGTCATTCTATGTGATTATTTCTACATTTTCATTTAGTTTGAGAAATTTTATGGGGTTATTTTAGTAGTGATGTGACCCAGGTGGGGGTTGGGTATGTTACAATATGGTATCATATCTACTGGTTCAACAATGGACCCATATCGGACAAGATCTTGAGCAAATTTGAGTAAATTCACTGTTGCAGACTTTTGTCTTTATGAATTTGGGGAAAATCAGGAGAAAATTAGAGTCAAATCCACAAATTTGTGGTCAAGATTGATGCTTAAAAGAATTAGAACTATTTAAGGAGGTTAATGGAACCAATATGAAAAATTGCATAGACGGAATTGACTTGAAATGGTGGAATATTGCATTTTAATGGTTGTTACAAATGTTACAGATAGTTTGGTAAATTGATGGTCGAGATTGTGTTTGATATCGCGATCACCAACTGAGATTCATCATGATAGATTTAAAAATTTGGTAGGTTTCAACCATTTGGAAGGTTGGGAAAATCGACGTTCGAGATTCATTTTCAGCGATTGGGAAATGAGGCATATCGATGGCTTTAACTTATCAGGGATTTTGGTCAAAAATTTCTAAGTGTGGAAATTCTCCAAGAGAAATCGTCGATGGTCAATGCTCGGGTCAGACGAAAGGGTGAAAAGGTTGGCTCAGCCAAAATACACCTATGATGACCAATGTTCAAAATTCAGAAAGGTTGGATGTGGTTAGATCAATGGCTACGATCATTTTAAGTGATAGTTCGACGAACGAGATTGATCAAAGTTGTGGTCAAAGTTTTCTAAGTGTTGAAGTTGGACAAGGAAAATCATTGATGGGCCTATGGTCGATGGTCAGCTGGATTCGGTGAAGTGTTTTCATTCACCGACATAAATCATCGATGGTTAGATGTTAGCTGACTGGACGAGGTGTTCAGATCATCTAAGAGAAACAACCGATTTCAAATGAAGGAAAATAGGATGATGACATCATCATCCACATGTCATGTCATGTTAGTATCCATGTGTCATGCCACACCACCCAATTTTACACTTATGGATGATGTGTCATTCCACGTCAACATCCATGTGTCATGCCACATCAGCAGATGCCATGTTAACCTAGAAGTGGCCAATGACCGATGGTCAGGTCGGTCGATTTGGGGAAGTATTTTCAACATTCTTAGGTGATCATTGATCATCGATAGGTCGATGGTCCAATGTCATCTGAATGATTTAGAAGATTTCATTCACCAATTAATATCGTCAATGGTCGATGGTCGATCATTCAATTATTTGAGATCAACGGCTCAGATTCTTTGTGATTTGAGATCAACGAAAGATTTAAAAGGGATATTACAGCAATAAAACAATCAGTTTTATGATACTTTTTGTGGTTATTTAAGGTCATTAACTTCCAGAGTGATTTTGAGGTCCTAAACAACGTTTTTAGCTATTCAAGACCCTTGAGAATAGAGTTTACAAAGGTACACCATCTTTGCATCTAAAATAAAATAACTCGGAGAGAGCTATCCAATGAGCTAAATTGTTCGCAAAATGGAGATCGTATCAGAAAGTTACAACCAACAAAATAAGAGTAAAAAATTTCGCACCAAAGTTACTTCTTGAGGGATAAATCCATGCTCATAAGTCCATTTAGGGAACATGAGTAGTCGATGGAAATCTTATGAACCATATTGGAATTGTAGAGTAGTCGATGGAAAGCTTATGAACCATCTTGTGAACCATGTGGAAAGCTTCTAAATACATAACTACTCATCAAATGCATAATCTAGAATTGCAGAGGAATCTATGTGGTGGGATCAGTTGAATATGGTTAAGCACCTTGATGAGAATATAATTTATTGGAAGCAGTTCAAGAAATATTTTCAACAACATTACTTATCAAGGGAATATTATGAGAAGAAGATGCAAAATTTATTTGAAATCAAACTTGGGAACATGACCATTGATGAATATGAGAGAAAGTTCTTGGAACTTCTCAGGTACATGATCTTCATTAGATATGAGAAGGTAAAAATTCATAGGTTCCTTAGTGGACTTCCATCCTTCTACAAGAATAAAATTTAGTTTGATGAACCCAAGAATTTATAAGAAGCCATAAGAACATAGGCCAAGCAATTGTATGAGCATAATAGAGGAAATCCAACTTTCCAAAGGGTCGAGGATGACAAGAAGAAAGAAAAGATAGATAAAAGGAAGAAAGGATTCAAACCACATTACATCATAAATAGATCTTAATCATATCAGCGAGGTCAACGATCTCAAGGTGATCAAAAAATGACATAGTCCTTAGGAAATAGGCCAAGAAAACAACCCATAAAGTGTTGGGGATGTGAAGGAGATCATATGTATAAAGATTGTCCTCATCAGGGAGATAAAATGAATACGTTGCATAGTATAAAGAATGAGGAGATAATAGAGGAAATGGGAAAAATCATTCCAATGATCTATGTATACTTGGACAATAGACAAGAAGACTGTCAATCCCACATGATTGAAGTGGAAGGTAAGATTGACAATCAACCCGTAACTATTTTAATTGATTCTAGAGCTATTCATAGCTATATAGATCTAAATCTAGTTGAAATATTATCCAGTTGGAATGCTGAAAACTCTAGGAAGATCCAATGAAGGATAAGGAGCCAAGTCTCAAATATTATCCAGTCTTGAAAGAGTATGAAGATCTTCTTGAGGAGTTTCCACGATTTCCATCAAAGAGGGATATAGATTTCTTAATTGAAATAATGCATGGAGATGCCCCAATATATAAGACTCCCTATATAATGATCACGTGAGAGCTAAAAGAGTTGGAAATGCAACTAGAAGAGTTTTTAAGGAAATAGTACATACACCCAAGTGTTTCTCCTTGGGGTGAACAAGCTATTTTTTACAAGAATAAACATGGAATGATGAGGTTATATATCGAATTTAGATATATGAACAAGGTTATATTCAAGAGTATATATTATTTTCCAAGGATTGATGATCTCTTTGATGAGCTGAAGGGAGCAATGATATTCTCCAAGATTGACTTCAAGTCAGGATATGATCAAGTGAGAATAAAAGAAGAAGACACTAGCAAAACATCTTATAGGACAAGGTATGGACACTATGAATTTGTGGTGGTTCTTTTTGGATTGAAAAATGCACCAACTACATTTATGTGTCTGATGAATGGGGTGTTCAAATATCTCTTGAATAAGTTTGTAATTGTATTCTTGGATGATAATCTTATCTATTCCTAGAGAGAATAAGAGCATGAGAGACATTCAAGGATGGTGCTACAAGTGTTAAGAGAACACCAATTGTATGCCAAATTAAGTAAATGAACTTTCTATCAAAATGAGATCCATTATTTGAGTCACATTGTTTCAAAAGATGGCATAGAAATAGATCCATAAAATATTGAAGAAATTAAGAGTTGCCCAGTGCCAACAAACATTTCATAGATTAGATCATTTATGGGTATAGTTGGTTATTACAAGAGATTCGTAGTGACATTATCCGAAATTGCAGACCCAATAACATATTTTCAAAAGAAAGGAGTAAATTTTGAGTTGAGTTCCTAGTGGGAAGAAAATTTCCAATGCTTAAAGTATTTGCTAACAAGTGCCCCTATTTTAAAATTTGTAAATCTAGATGAGGATTTTTTTGTGTGCACAGATGCATGTAAGGAAGGGATCGGTGGAGTCCTTATGAAAAATGGACATGTAATTTGTTGTGATTCTAGAAAATTGAAGGAACATGAAAACCATTATGCCACACGTGACTTAGAATTGGCATCGAGACATTTTTGGCCTTTTGAGACCTTAGAAAAGATAGGGCTAGTTGCATACATGCTATCATTTCCTGCATCCATGAGAATTCATAACATGTTCCATGTATCTTTGTTAAAAAAGTATGTACTTGATTCTAATCATGTGATTGATTGGAATGTGATCCAGGTGGAGCACGAAGGGAATTTCCGGGTGGAACTAGTGCACATATTGGACCAAAAAATCAAAGTTCTTAGAAAAAAATCCATAGGATTGGTAAAGGTTCAATGGATATGTTACAGTCTTGAATACGCTACATGGGAGCACGAGGAACCAATGCGAGAGGAATACCCACAATGTTTTGTAAATTTGGAAGAAAATTGAATGTACATTTGTAAATAAGTGAATGAAGACTCTATTTTGGAAGTTGGATTTCCTCGAGCCACAATTATGAGATTTCATATCCAACCAATGTCTGGGTTGAGGGGAAAAGGGAGTTGTTGGTTGGAATTGTTGCTTGAGTCATGAAGTTGTGTAATTATCAAGTATTTTAATGTAATGTTTTTATAGATGTTAATGTGTAAACTGTATGGTTATATGCACTACGAACATTGTATTTTGAGGGGGAAGGGAATCTAACATCCCCATTTGCAAACCCCAAATTATTGATGTGTATTGTAAATTTAGTATGTGGCAATGAGCCAAGTGATGTATATTGTAAATGTGATGCATTCATGAGAGCAAATATGTAAATGATGTAAATAGAATATAATCAATTAATTATATTTCTAACTGTAAATGGACACACACAAAGATTCAGGGGATAAGTATCCACAAGACAGGGTGGGGGTCAAAAAGTGGAGAGTTACCCATATATGTTAAACCAAAACCCATTTCTCGGTTTTCTCTAAATTATCCTTGCCATGAACCTTCCATTAGTTGTTGAGTTTTCTAGATCCCAATCATTGGATTCATGTAAGAGGGTTGGTGTGAGAGTCACTTCCCATACTTATTGAGAGCATGTGATATGAGTACAATCAACTTGAAGAAAAGTGAAAGTGATGAAAGAAATAAAAATGGAGGTAATTTGTATGGAAGGGGACAAGAATTATGCATTCATGATTTTGTATGCAGAGTTATTTTGACATGGAATTTTCTTTCCAACAATGTAATTCTAAGTACTAAGGCTTGAAGGTAGTTCTTTTGGAAATGTTTTTCTGTCGTTTGGAGATGTAATCTCGTGAGTAAAGATGTTGCATGACTGGGAGTGATTTGTTTCTCAAAATTCATCGAGGACGCACACGTTTTTCTATTGGGCGAATTTGTGTTTGCAACAATAGAATTCCTAATGTCCCAGGAAGTAATTTAATTCCTTTCCAACCTATGGCGAAATCATTTGAGGGGAGTGGAAAGGCCTGTGGGACTATGAGAAGTGAAACGGGATTCCATCCCTTTTATTTTACAGGTTGAGGAGAAGTGAGTTGGTGGACTGAAATTAGTTGTGAGTTTAACTACTGAGAGGGGAACATTGGCCAGCCTTAGGGACCACCATGTCTTGTGGATTCATAGCCCTAACTCGGGGGTGTCTTTCTATTGAGAACTAGAACAACCAGGCTATGGTTGGGATGAATGTTTGTTCTTTGTAATTGGTTGCATACTTGTATAAGATAAGTGTTGTTATCTGAAGTGTTGATGTGTTAAATGTTGATATATATATATATATCTTTGTTGCGCATTTTACTCTGAGTTATATTGGTTTTAAACTCTTACTGGGAGAAAAATGATGCATTTAAATCTCTTTTTATATGGTTGAATGTTGTTATATGTTATTTAGTTTCTTCTATGCATAGTTAAGTGATTGTAATTACATTTTAAGTAGTATAGATAGCTACATGAGTTTAGTTGTCATGTTATGTGATTATTTCCACATCTTGATCTAGTATCAGAAATTTTATGGGGTCATTTTAGAAGTGACACGACCCAACTAAGGGCTGGGTACATTACAAAAACGTCACAATAGAATCTGAGCAACCAATTTTAGATTAACACTTACCTAAGTTTCCTTCATCCCAAGAGAAAAATCTTGAGCTATTAGTTACACAAGTCATTTCCCAATCTACATAACAAGAGAGAATGGTATAGTCAACTCTTAGATAGTTTGGGAAAAACTCTTCCTATAAATGACTAACTTATTGAAATGAAAATTTAACTAAAAAGAAAAGTAAATACCAAAACTAAACTAATCCTAAGAAAATCCTTCTAAGCTTATGTGAAATTAAACTATATTGGTTGTCATAAAACTTATGTAAGTGTAAGTGTTGTCATTAAGTATCCATCAATTGTCCAGTCAGTCAAATATCATATCATTCTTCCTGATATATAAGAACCATGTGATTTCACATAATTTTCCCTTCGACATGTGTCATTATCATTGTGATATTTGAATCGCCTCGACACTATGTATTTTTCATGAAATAATAATCAATCAAATACAAATATAACCATAATACTTCAATTCCATCCATCTCCTAAAGATACATGCCCATTACCGACCTTGGTCATGCTTACAAGATGAATAAAAATATGATTCAAAATCATCATCCTTGCAAGATAATGCATTTGTTTCCTCTTGTCATGATAATAAAGTGAAATATTTGTATGATCATCTTCAATATTGTGAGAGACAAGAGGAAATAATTGTAGAAAATCATAGCATTTAAAACACTTTGGTAAGGTGAAAATAACTTTAGGTCATGGCCTATATGGATTGACTTCCCCAACTCAAATGAAAGATATAATTAGGAAACAAAATTGAATGAAGTGATTAACATCATATTTTCAATAGGTGATAAGATTGGCATGATGGGAAAGTCCATGAAATTGATATCCTCAATTTCCCAAGAGTGTTCCAAGTTGACAAATTATGTATTTCACTTCCTTGAGATTACATGTCTCATAAAATGTAGAGAAAACGAAATGGAAAAGAAGAGTGTGTAGCTTGTCTCTCTACTAGATAGGTTTTCCATTAAAAATAATGAGACGTATAATCCAAAAAACAAAATCAGCAAGCTCATGAGTATGAGGGATCAAATAAAAGATATTCCAAACTAACCCAAACAATGCTTATGGGTAAAATCATGAATGTGGGTGTCTATTTTCCTTGTTTTTTAAGAAAATAAATTATATTTTCAGAAGTTTTTCAACTTTTGATAAAAAATAGTATTTTTTATTTATAATTTCACTTTACAGTAAAAACGAACATGGTCATGAATTTTGTTAGCTTTTTATTCATTATTTTTTGAAATTTTTTTATTGACAATTGATATGTCAGTTTAATGATTGTTTGACAATATGTTCCTTAAAATGAAGCCTCTGATAATGAGTTATGTTTATCGGCATCAATTTACTCATTATTAAATTTTATTTTATGTAAAACAAAATATGTTGCAACAATCTAAACAAACTCTATTAAAGTATGACTATAGTTTTGAAGACAATAGATGAATATTATGACTACTACAATTTTTTAAATTTGACCAATCTGAAAAAGTTTCATATTTCAAACATGTTTAGCTCAGCAACAAGTATGTGCCTTAATTTTTATCTAAAAGTAAAATATAAAATAACCCTTTTGAAGAGGACAATGAAAGGTTCCTTAATATAATTTTTCCATAAATTTTTACTGTGTATTATTGCATATATTGATTTTTCATTTTATTGAATCATCATGTCATCTAAAAATAATGCGTAGACATGTTTTTATAAGATTAATTAAAATTACTAAAAAATAATTAAATTGAATACAAATTGTATCAAATGAATGTAGATTCAATTTTTAAAATGTTGGTACTAGTTCTGAAACCAAACTCACAATATTTTAAGGATTTCACTCATTCCAAAGTTGGAGTAAGATGAAGTGAAAACATACTTTTATGAAAAATGTCATAGTTACAAGTTTTCGGCCGTACTAATAGTTCAACTGAAATTTAGTATTTTTCGGTCGAAAGTTAGTTTTAATGGAAAAACTAAATTTAGGTTTAAAATTGTTGTTAAATTTAAAATTTCCATTAGATATTTCAAGGGTGTCATTATATTTAACTTTCAACTGAAAAAAAATTTGGCTGAAAGAATTTTCGGTTGAATCAATTAAAGAGTTTGGGGGAAAAATTGTCATTAGCAATTTTCGCGACTTGATTCTCACAAACGTGTTACCCACATTTGTGATTTTACCCTTATCTTTTCTGATTATGAAAAAACTGATTTTGGTTTCAAGGGATGCTAAATAATGTGGGGCCCAATAGATTGATGAGTTACAACCTGCAAGGAATTCACATGCTGAAAATTATTACCATGGCTGAGGTTAAAATAGATGTTGAGAACTCAAAATGAAAAGCCTTAGAAGTTGCATGGAAATATTTCATTAAGGTGTTTACAGCTCTAAGGATTGGGATGATTTCAACATAATGATGTAAGAAAAACATTATTTAGCCATGATAAAAATTAGATCATCTGAGAATGCGACCAGACTAAGTGACTCAAGATTAGAAAATCCAAAGGATGGAAGATACTCTACAAGAAAATATCATATCTGAAATTGTCATGATTGAAAAATCTAGGAATGATTCTTTAGTCGACCAACGAGTTGGGGAATAAAAATATTGGTTTCCAAGTAATTTTTTAAAAATATATCAACAAAATATTTAAATAACCATTTTGTCCATAATGTCAAAACATGTTTCCAGACAATGTGAAAGAACATCTCTTGTTGTTGTGTATTAGAGGAAACCTGGGTGAAGAAAGCTGCAAGATAAAAGATGAAAATACTTCTTTAAAAACTAAGTGAACATAGAATAAGACATGTGCAACCAATGCCCATTAATTAGAACCAATGGTATTGTAAGAAAAAAAAAACTCTAAAGAGAAATCAACAAAGCTCACTATGCAAAGAAAAGACTACACAAAATAAATCATGTTGGTTTAAAATAATCAAAGAAAAGAATCAATGGGAAATAAATCATTTGGATAACTCCAAATCCAAGGAAAAATAATCATCTAAAAATATTACAAGGAACTGGTCTGGCTTGGATTTCAGATGGGAAAAATTTTAATATTTGAAACTTCTATTCAACGTGTATTGGGTGTCAAACAAACTATCCCAATTAGAATCTTGTAGAAATGAGATGGAACAAATCCGAGTTCCTACTCTCACCAAAAGAGGGGATAAATAATAAATTTTATTTAAAACACCCACTTGTAATATAGCAGAATGCTTGAAAAAGATTTGGCAAAGTGGAGAATGAATACAAGCAAGGATCTGAAAATTGTCCCACATATAGAGAGTTTTAAGAATAAAAAATAAAATAACTTTTTCATATCAGAATTGAATTCAAAAAGTCCATTCAAGGGAAAATTAGTGTGAAATATTTACTATTCCCTCCCATCTCTGCTGAGAATTACATGTATTTTTCAGCCAATAGTAAATAAAATCCAAGGAAAAACAAAAAACTAATCAAATAAAAATAGAAAGGGAAATTAATACTATGTGAAGAAAAGACACCAACCTACTCTATCCTACTCATATTTTATGCTACAATGGCTGAAAAATGATCTATGTGAATTCGTAATGCCAATGTATCGATCCATATAATCCAAATCCTACAAGCACATTTTTATCGATACAAAATATTAGTGTCAGAGCTTGGAATAACAATCGACTAAAATTAGGAAGAATTAAAACTTGAAAAAATGTATCAACCGTATTAGAAATGTCATTGTGATAATTCATGGGAAAATTGGATGAATACGATTCCTCCAACCATGCTTTGATTCTATCGTAAATATATCATGACTGATATAGATTTGATGGATGGAGTTCATGGGAAAGCACCATACCAAATGATAAGCGTGCATAGAATAATTGTGAGGTGTCCTTGGTGAGAGAATATTTATGTTAATAAACTTGTAAACTCTAGAAAAGAAACCAAGAGAATGAGGGCCTCGCATAACCATCGACATAGATCAAAGTGCCTCCTTCTCTTGGAAATCCTCTTGAAGCTCTTACTTCAATCAACCATGAACTTGAGATGAATTAGTGGAGTCAAATGATATATATAGACTAGAAACCACCATGGTATAAGGTAAATCCTCAAGACAATGGTGGAATCCACTAACATGAACAATCTCAACTAAAGGGTTGCTTGAACAAGAGGCTTCACTATTGGTCATAAATGAAGATGAAGAAGAAGAAGATATGGTTTGATATACATCTTCTATAACATTTCCTTCATCCCATGAAAAATTATCATAAGGCATAGTTGTATTAAGTTCATGGGAAGAGGCCTTATGCTCTTTATATTCTATATGTACATTTCCCCCATGAATTATTTCAAACGGGGTTGGTCCCACTGAGTTTATTTGAATAAGATGGTGGGTGATTTCCTGCAAAGTTAAACCATTAAAGAGATCATGATACAAATAATAATAAGTGGAAAAATTAAGAGAATTAAAATATCCTCTTGAACATGAAACATTTTCAATAAGTGACTACCTGAATGGTAGTTCCTCCTCGTTAAGAACATGATTGGCTGATTGTGAATCAATGGGCTTCATACTAGGAGTGGTTTAACAATAAACACATTCTTCTTCAACATGGTCTTCCTCTTCCAAAAACAAAAGTGGATTGATGTGATATAAGTGGTATGTCTTGTATGATAATTTCTTCTCTTAAAGTGAAGAGATCAATGTGATTGTCTTTCTCCTGCACAATATGAGAATCTGAAATATATTTCATAGCATGCTTATGGTTAGAGGAGAGGAGAACATTAAAAGAAATTTTAGAACAAGAAGTTTCACTAAATAATCCACCAAAAGTAGAAAAACATTCTTGATCCATATCAGTTAGGCAAGGAGAATTTATAGTAGCAGAACTATCCAAATCAAAAGACATTAATTCCAAATTATCCATGGGTGAGGAAGTATTGATTTCATGAGTGTCCATATTTTCTTCATTAACAAAATGATCATCATTCATGTCTTTCCCCATTCCTTCCTCTTCCATTCCTTATGATGGAAAACATGATATAGGATAATTAGAACCTGACATAACCATCAATGTTACTTGAAGTGTCCCATTAACAACAGGGAAATCCTCCTCTTTGTCAACTACAAACAAATCTGGTCTTGAATTTACAACACAAGAGGTCTCTTTTTCGTTACAAGGAAGGTAAGGAAGAATGGAGTGGTGGGAGGACACATATACTTCTTCTGAAAATGAATTTTCTATCTAATCTATATCCCCAAAAATAATGAAATATCCAAACATATGAATTACATGTAAACCATTAGCATTTTCAACATTTTGATTTAAATCCAAACCGTCATGCAAAGGAACATTAAAATATGATTTAGATTATTTATTCACTCACTCATATGTTTCATTAGTAAGAGAAAGTAAACAGAAAATCAAATTATTGGTAGAGGGCCTATTGTTGGAAATTCTAAGAGGGGGGGGGTGTGTGAATTAGTATTACCTATTTTTAAACAATCAATAATTAATTTCTTATTTTATTAATCACCACAAAGATCAACGATGGAATTTTATATAAAACCAATTATATAAATATAATTAACATGAATTTACAAGTTTTTATAAACAATAATATGAGATAGTGAAGGACACCAATCCTTTTTAGAGCACCAACTCTAGGAGACACAAATCCCCTTCTTCAGGGCACCAACCCTTGGAATCACCAACTCCCTTGTCTTTATGGAACCTGTTGAAATTACTAAGACAACTGAGAGAGGGGGGGTGAATCAGTTGTTATTGTGCTTAAACAATTTTAAGTCTATTAAACCATTTTTAATCTTTCATCAAGTGACCATCAATATTATACATCATATGAACAACATAAATAATGAGCATCAATCACACATAAGATATACACAGAGACATAGTTTCATGAGGAAACCCATAAAGGGAGAAAACCTCTTCTTCTTCGAAATGATAGGCCGTCTTTTAAGTTCTGTACATCATCTATGTTTGATCACCAACTCAAAGTGAGGCTACTATCTCTGTTTTACAAGCTCCAACTTATTGAGAGCACCAACTCTCTGGTTTCTCTACCACCGACTAGAATGAAGCACCAACTCCCTGAGTGTTCTAGCACTGACTGGATGGAAGCACCAACTTCTAGTCACACAAGCATCAACCTGTATAACAGAGAACAACAGTTCTCTCTTGCACCACCCTGCCACCCTGGATTTTCTGGCTACAACCAGATAGAAGCTACAACTCCCTGTGTTCAAGCACCCACTTAAATCTCCGAGGACAACAGTCCTCCCTAGCACCTCCCTACCACCCTAATTATAAATAAATGATTGAATAACCAACAACACAGATAAATCGATTCTTACCACTTCTTCTATGTTCTGTAAATATGGAATGCTTCTAACTCTTCTACAATTCTTCTCTTCCTCTGTCTGTTCTGCAATTCTTCTCTACTTCAAGTTGTTCTGCAATTTTTCTCTTGCATCTGTCTATTCCTCATCTGTTACTCATCTCTGATTTTTATCACATTGCGCATACTGTCGGTCTCACAATGTGCATACTGCCATTTTCCCTTTCTTACAGTTCAACTCGTTTTTCATTCAGAAGACCAAAAAAACCCTCAGTCATTGCATTTCCATTTTATCCTATACCACCTATTCAGTTACACCTTGAATCTCCAAGAAAATGCATCAACAACTGAATTGCCAACCACCCAAGAATCATGATTCAGTTATGCTAACTGAATCGTAACTGATCAATTACCTATGAGGTGAAACAATAACCCTTCGATCAAGTTTCCAATTTACCAGCATCGTTGGATTAAATCCACAGGATTTCGCGTTTATCTCATATGCCCACTAGCTGTGACCAAGCGCTAAATAGAATTTGAATTTCGTGATTTCACATTATGGCATTCCTGTGATGAAGGGTCTTGACACTCCAAGTCGCGATCGCCGAGACTCCAAGATGGATCTTAGCACCGCTAGCTTCTTCCCCTCACATGACCACCGACGGTGACCACAGGCTACGCCAAAAGGTGCTTTGTATTTCGTGAACTTATGAACTTCATCGAGCATGATCACTGATCGAGATATCCAATGATCCGACAGCCCAGATGTCATTACGATATCACATATCGTGATCTTGCATATCATGATTCCTACACCATGCTCCATTGACTCCTCTAATGTGCAAGTCAGTGAAATTCCAATCGCTTTCCATGTGGCCTATGACTCTAACGGTCAGGATTGTTATCGTGATTTCACATATCATGAATTCAAACTGCCTTTCTTTGGATTTCCCTCTCTGCAAAAATTCGAAATGAAACCTTTGTCATGCTTTGACTGTTTTCCTCCTTTTGATCTTACAGTGTTGATATTTCCATTATCGCTACGCTATTGATCGTGCTGATCTTTTCCATATGATCATGCTAACATTTGCCATGAATGACAAACACGCATACTCTACCTCTGTCTAAAAACATGCCAACAATATCTTCCTTTGGCATTGATGGAAACCCCTTGAAAAACATGAAACTATACCATTGTAGCATCCTTGAAATTCCCACCACTGTAGCATCTTTGAAATTACTACACTTTCTCCCCCTTTGACATCAATGTCAAAGAAGAAACACGCTCCCCCTGAACTATTGCAGTACATACTCCCCCTGGTAACTATGAGAAACTTAGAAATACAAAAGATATTCAATAAGTACTCCCCTTGATCAAGTGAACAGATTAGACGAAAGAAGTTATAACCCCCAACTTTTGACGAACATATCTAAAAGGGGTCACTGCTAACGGTTTAGTAAAGATATCAACTATCTTTTCTATGGAAGGAATATAATTCAGCTGAACAATTCTATTTGTAACTTGTTCTCTGAGAAAATGGTATTTTATTGGTTTGTGCTTATATTTAGAATGAAGTACAAGATTCTTAGAGAGATTGATGGCACTGGTGTTATCACAGTGAAGTGGAATGGGATTAGTGTAAGTTACCTTCAAATATGCAAGAGTTTGTATCATCCATAAAATTTATGTGCAACAAGTAGCAGCAACAATGTATTCTGCCTCTGTAGTTGATAATTAAATGGATCCTTACTTTTTACTAAGCCATGCTACTAATGAGTCACCCAGAAAGAATGCTCCTCCACTGGTGTTTTTTCTCTCATCAATACAGTTTGCCCAATCAACATCTGAATAAGCAGTTAACTGAAAGTTCTGATTTATGGGATACCACAGACCATAAGTCATTGTTCCCTTCAAGTATTTGAATATCCTTGTGACAACTACCGGATGACTTTGTTTAGGAGTATACTGATAGCGACCTACCATTCCAACAACTTGCATTATATCAGGACGAGAAGTTGTGATGTAGAGAAGACTGCCTATCATTGATCGGTATGTCCTTTGATCAACATCGAGTGACATATCATCTTTACTGAGCTTGCAACCAACCACCATAGGTGTACTAATAGGATATGAATCCTCCATATGAAATTTCTTCAACATCTCTTTCAAATATTTTTCTTGAGAGATAAATATTCCTACAGAACTCTGATTTACTTTTAAACCAAGAAAATATGACAGTTCTCCTATCATGGACATCTCAAACTTTGTTTGCATAGAGTTAGCAAACCATTGGAAAGATGATTCATTAGTACAACCAAAAGTAATATCATCTACATAAACCAAACAACTAGTAAATTATCACCTTCAGACTTAATGTAGAGATTGTTTTCAACGGTACCTTTCTTGAACCCTTTGTCTTGTAAAAATTTGTCCAGTCTATAATACCAAGCTCGTGGTTCTTTTTTTAGTCCATATAAGGCCTTCTTCATCTTGCAAACATAATTAGGATTATCTGTCAATGAGAATCCTTCAGGTTTCTCCATATATACTTCTTCCTCTAGATATCCATTAAGAAAAGATGACTTAACATCCATCTGATAAACTTTAAAGTTCTTATGACATGAATAAGAAAGAAACATTATGATGGCTTCCAATCTTTCCACTGGAGCAAAAGTTTCATCAAAGTTCTGAACTTCAACTTGTGCATACCCTTTACAGACCAATATGGCTTTATTTCTAACAACTTGTCCTTTTTCATTCATTTTATTCTTGAGCACCCATTTGGAACCTATTACATTCTTATCTTCAGGTCTAGGGACAAGCTCCCAAGTATTGTTCTTCTCAATCTGATCAAGGTCTTCATTCATATCTCTAATCCAATCATCATGCTGGTTGGCTTCATCAAAAAATTTAGGTTCAGTCATAGATAAAAAAGCAACATGAGATTGTTCTGAGTCTTTAATAAATTTCCTTCTTGTCTGAACTCCTTTATTTATATCTCCAATTATCTGATTTTCAGGATGATTCTTTCTAACAATTCTGAGAGGTGATTTTGCCTCTTTCTGCTAATTTGTGTCAGCTTGATTATTTGTATCTTCATCTGATTCAGATTCTTCTCTTCCTGATTCTTGGACCTGTTCATCTTCATCTTCAACTATATCTTATGTGCTTGGTTTAGCACTGCTTACATTTCTGATCGGGATTTCTTCATCAACTTTTATGTCTATACAATCAACTAATTTATGCAGCCTTTTATTGTAACATCTGTACCCTTTATTGTTTGTAGCATAACCCAAGAAGATACCTTCATCATCCCTGTCATCATATTTGCCAATATTTTCATTATTATTCTTAATATAACATTTACTCCCAAAGACTTTAAAATGCTTGATTGAAGCAGGTCTTCCAAACCATAGTTCATAAGGAGTCTTGTCACTGTGTGGTCTGATATGTGCTTTGTTAA
Organism: Picea glauca; assembly: GCA_000966675.3. Taxonomy (NCBI): domain Eukaryota; kingdom Viridiplantae; phylum Streptophyta; class Pinopsida; order Pinales; family Pinaceae; genus Picea; species Picea glauca. Next base: position 831,173 of record JZKD02S0814378.1, on the reverse strand, counting down.
GTATATGAAAAGTTGTATGAATTGCTTCCACCCAATATGTTTGAGGTATGTTCCTTTCATTCATCATTGATCTTGCGATTTGTTGTACTGATCTATTATGCCTCTCAACAACTTCATTTTGTTGTGGAGTCCTTGGAATTGTGTACTCTCTTTTGATTCCATGTTTATCACATAACTCTTTGAAGTTCCATGAGATAAACTCTCATCCCCTATCAGACCTTATTGCCTTCAATCTTTTTCCTGTTTGATTCTCAGTTAGAGCCTTAAACACTTTGAATTTTTCAAATGCTTCAGATTTTTCCTTCAAAAAGGCAACCCATGTTAGTCTTGAATAATCGTCAATAATCAACATAAAATAATTTTCTTTTCCTGTACCTTCTTTCCTTGATGGTCCACATAAATCCATATGTACTAACTGGAGAAGTTTTTATGTTGAAGGAAATTTTTTAGATTTGAACTGTATCCGAGTAAGCTTTCCTATTTGGCATGGTTTACAAACATAATCATATGGCTTTGATATCTTTGGAAGATCCTTTACTACCCCACTATTTTTTAACTTGATTATATGATCAAAATTTAAGTGTCCAAGTCTCCTATTCCATAGCAAAATTTCATCATACTTTCTTAAGTAACATTCTTCTTTTTCTTCTTTTAACACATAGACATTGTTTTCTGTTCTTATCGCTTTTGCAACTAGTTTTCCTGAATTCACAGATTTTATTCTACAATATTTAGAGGTAAAAATGACTTCACATCCTCGTTCACAGACTTGACTGACACTAAGCAGATTATGTTTCAGACCTTCTACAAACAACACATGTTGAGATTTCTCTTTGCCTTTACTCAAACTTACCATTCCTTTACCTTTTATTTTTCCGGGTGCATTATTTCCAAAAGTTACATTCCTTGATTTTCTTTCACTTAGAGTTAGAAACTTACTTTTGTCTCCAGTCATATGTTTGGAACATCCACTGTTAATATACTAGGGATTATTTTCTCTTTGGGATGATAACACTAGTTTACACTTGTCATCTTCTTTCTTCTTCCAAATCTTGAAATTTTCAGCAGTAGGATTCGAATCTGGGTTAAAATTTCTTAAGCAACAATCTGCAACTTTATGTCCATAGTTATGATAGATGTAACATTCTGGTTCACTAAATAACAAATCATAACGATTGTTATGCTCATAAATATTGTTATGTTTCACCTGCGTCATTCCTCCATCCATCACATGATTTATAGTATGTGGTCGTTTGTTTCTTGGTTGTCTCAATATTTGTTGTGGTAGATAATTATTCCTTGAGTATCTTGATTTCAAATATCTAGATCTTAAAGAACAATTTACAACTTTGTGACCAAAGTTAGAACAAAAAAAACAATAACCATAGAAAAAACCTTTGCACCTGGAAAAAGGTTGTAGTCAATTTCTTCCATGTTGATGACTTCTTTGATCAAAAAATGTGTTTGTGTTATTTTTTTGATCTACAGATTCGGTTATGGTACTTTTTCTTTCATTCCTTCTTGGTGGCTGATTTTCTTTATTTGTTTCTGCAGAGTGGTTGTTGTCAATGATTGTAGTTTTGACAAACTTGATGGGTTCTGTATTACTTGAATTATCACTACTTGATCCTTCTTCATAGCCCAAGCCGGCTTTCAACTTTGGATTCCTTTGCTGATTTAGAATAAGAGTTAATTCTTCTTACATCTCAGTCTGTCAATTTCTTCCAAATCACTGATTAATTCACCTTCCATGTCCACCATAGCTTCTTCATCATCCATTTCACCTCCTGTGTGTTGATCATCAAGATC
>JZKD02S0814378.1:780224-806045 GCA_000966675.3 Picea glauca | reverse complement strand
AATAATGAGTCATATTTACATCAAACACTATTGGGTCCATTACCCAAAACTTTGTGCTATGGGTCTTTCTTCAAGAGTTGACATCAATGACAACCAACCTTAATCAACATAAACAACATTGTACTTTAGTGTGTTACCCTACCACATAAATTTATAATTCTCCTTTTTGTTAGAGATTTGATCTTTAAAACAAATTTATTTCTACAAAGGTGTAAATTGAAAACCAAGAGTATGAAATATTATCTCTTACACTTCAATTCTAAACTCACTAAGGCTAAGGCTTCTTATTTCAGCAATAGGGATACTTATAAAGCAACAAATTTCAATTTTTATAACTTGATGTTGCAAGAATTAGATATTTTCATTCAAAGCTCTATTTTAAGTATAGTTTCTAACAAATTGGGTGAAATTCAAAACCAATATACAAACATAAATATAACAATTTTAGAATTTATTCGATGATCCATAGGAATTATAGGAATGAATGTTTCGTTGGAAACTACCCACTTGAAACTACTAAATATATATGTTGCCATCAACAACTATAAGTGATTACCATTAACATGGGCCAAAACAAGGTTGCACTTATTCTTTATTTACTTTACAACCATTCCATCCTTTACAACCATTCCATATACATATATGTATACATGCATATATATTTGTTATGGTAGACCTTAAAGTCTATGAGTAAATCTTAATATACATATATTTTATCGAGAAAAAAACATTCAAAGTATGATTTCTTATATACACAATGTAAAGTCTTTTAATATTTTCTTTTGATGTCTTTTTAGAAAACTACATCAACCATGATTCCTTGTGAAATACAAATCAAGAAACAAACAAGTAATATATATATATTGGCTATCACAAAAGTTAGAATAAAACATAAAAAAATATTATTCATAGAAAATAGATACTATAAGTTAAACTAAAAAAAATTGTTATATATATAATATGGAAAATCATATAATAATTCAATTCCATCAATTAAGGTCAACTTAAAGGTATTCACAAAATTATATTCGATAAAGTATTCACAAAATTATGCTATTCAAATTAATATTTTCAAGAATTTAATCCATAAAAAAATACATTTTGATAATCACTAAAAAAAAATCTATTATACTATAAAACAATAACACATCCATATCATACCTTATCATAAAATATAACTTCATTTCTTAACATCGTACCAAATATACTTTCCAAGGATAAACCAAGAATTAAATGCCAAATTATAAAATCCCTATTTCAATGAAATGTATCTAAAACAACCTAACACCAATTCTTAAACACCTTCAAATGAATTAAGGAACCCATGCAACACCGAGTCATATGAAATCCAATCGATCTTTAGATTTCCTAGAATCGGCGAAAGAGTGAAGTAGAATGGGTTTTCGACCTAGTATATCATAAGATACACAAATATATATTTATATATATCATCTTCAACATAACTACCACAATAATATGAACTATCACTAGTTCAATAACTGCTACTGTTACATGAACCACCAATGTTCACTAATTTTGTTTGTTGTCACAATTCTGACAATCTCTATCTTGACAAAAATTTACCTGATACCTTGCCGAGGCCTATTCATCACATTTTTTGTAGGCCAAGCCAAACACCACCACAACTACTCTAACGATATTGGTTTTTTGAACATGTCTTCACAATGGACTTTCTTAAGAGATAATCCATCTCCATCAATAACCTATCTTACAAAATGGTATTTTAATGACAATATGCTTGGTATTAATACGATAAAATGCATTGATAGTCAAAATTATCACAGAATACATTCACTTTGTCTTGCACCTTTCCACACTCACTAATAGACCCTTTTACTGAATTGCCTCCTTGCATGAGTAAAGACATAACCCGAAGTAGATCTCATTTTGTTCAAATTACCTATACAAATAGAATCATCATAACCACAAACTAAATCACTACAACCATTTTAGGTGATACAATAAAAACTTGTGCTCCTAAGATATTTAAGCAACCGTTTCACTACTGCCCAATTCTCTCTACTTGGATTTTCCAAATTTATCTACTGAGAATGGCAACTACATGTAAAATATTTGGTCTTGTACATACCTTCACATACATTAAACTTCCTACTACACTAGCATAAGATACACGAGTGTAATACCCCAAGGCCGAGCCCTTGCCCAATTGTAATGATGTCTAATGAATTTCATAGGTTGGTGATCCAAGTATTTATAAGCTGGGAGGCTCATGTGTTTATTAGGCCATAGAACCTATTTTTGTATATGTAATTATGAATAACATTAATAAAATACATCGTTGCATGTAGACAAACCATGAAGGAAGAGTTATGGGGGACTAAGATCCACTAGAAAGGGAAAGGGAAGGGGGTTGAGAGGCTGGGAAAAAGGGGTTAAGCTTGAAGGCTTAACCCAAGGGAATATTATAATATATTCCTAAAATAGTAAGGTTGGACATAACCTGTTATCCTAAGTTCCTTTGGGGGAGGAACGAACTCCAAGTGGAGAGGGACAACCTCTTGAGAGCCAAGTGTCATCCAGGATGCATGCAAATTTATGTGGGAAATTCCATGGTTGTGGGTGCTCTCTCTCACCATTCTGGCCATTTCTTTCCATCTCTTGTCCATTCACTCACACACTGAGAAGATACGCAGTGAGCCTTTTTCTGCCATTGTTGAAGCTTTGTTATCATGAACCTTTGTAATTTTTTGAGACATCCCTTGCCTTACTCGATTTTTCTATTGTGGTTACTTGTTGGACTTAAGAGCTAGACAAAAGAAGCAAGTTGTGAGGCCTATGGTTTGAAGAGGTGGGTTTTCATGCCCATGGGTTGAAGAAGTTGGCTATTAGGTCTGTGAGCAACTCTCTCCATGTGAGAGAGGTTCCTGGGGAAGTGATTTCTTCTGGAGAGAGTCTAGCAGCAACTACAAAGCTCTGAGAATTCTTGATCTACCATGTTGTTGAAGCCCTGTAAGGGAAGTGGAGAAGTTGATGGACTGTGAAATAGTGAAGGTGTATATTCCCGGGGTGGGATAGGGATGTGGGGAATGAGAGTCTATGAGTAGTGGATGTAAGTAGGCTCCTTGGAGGGAATCCTTCTTGTTGCATTGTGCATCTTTTTGTAGTCTCAACCTAGCCTAGGATTTCTTTTTCCCTAAGTGGAGTTTAGTCCCATCTCAGGGGTGACCCATTGCTGATAGCTTGGGGAATCATGGTCTAAGGATGAGAGGTTCGTGGAAGGCCTACACGCAGTCATTGGTCTTCTCATAAAAAGATAAGTACCAATTTTATACTAATTGCATGTGGTGTATATTGGAATTGTGTTATAATGTTATGAGTATTGCATGTATATGTTACCTATGTAGGCTTACTCTTATTTCCAAATTAATCTATATTATAGAAGAATGTTTATGTTTGCTTAAATTTGCATTAGATATATATGTATATCAGAGCATGATAGTGTCAAGTGGCATGACCTGACCTTGGTGGATGGGTATGTTACAATATGGTTTCAGAGAAGTTTGGTTTTGAAGTAGTAGTGTGTCCTTGTCCTAGGAAGGTCGAGGGACGTTACAGTTTGGTATCATAGCCCAAGGTTTCCACAATGGATATAGATGAGCCATGAATGTGGAATTTCGAGTCAAAATTAAACAAGGAATTGATGTACAGAGTGCCAACATGGTGCTAGGGAAACACCTTGGCTATGTTTAGAATATCGGGAGGTATATCATTTTGATAAACCACAACATATGTGGTATTGGGCCACAAAGTTAAGTTTGGGTCGTTGGAGCTATTCCAACACAACTAGGAGCAGACGACTTAGACCATCCTATAGCCTTTTAAAGTAGATAATTGTTAGAATATGATCATAATTATAACACAACAGAAAGAGAAGGCCTAGCCATGGTATATGCACTTCATAAATTCAAGCACTATGTCCTAGGTAAACACTTTAAAATGTTCAGAAACCATTCTTCCCTCAAATATCTAGTCAACAAGCCAATGTCAGTGGGGAGGATTTGTATATGGCTATTATTATTTCAAGAATTTGATTTCGAGGTAATAGTCAAACCAGGGAAGCTGAATGCAGGACCGAATCACCTGTCAAGTGTAACTAATGGAGAAGAACCTACAAAGTTGGAAGACAACTTCCCTGATGCACAATTATTTTCATTACATGTAGTTGATGAATACTTCACTGATATTATTGAATACTTAAGTACAGGGGTTGCAACATAGGATTTTAGCCCTGTGTAGAAGAAAAATCTAGTAGTCACAGTTGCAAACTATCAACTAATTGCAGGAAACTTATACAAGATGGGCACATATAGAATTTTGAGAAGGTGTGTTTGGAACATGAATGACTTAGAGTTTTAGTATAAGCTCATGAAGGTATAGCTGGAGGACACTATGGAACAAAATCTAACGTGCAGAAGGTATTGCACGCAAGATTATGGTGGCCAACAGTCCATAAAAATGCCAAGGACTATTGCCAGCAATATGATGTCTGTCAGAGGATTGGAAAACCCAACATAAGGGATGAGATGCCTCTAATAGAAGAAGTGAATCTATAGGTATTTGAAAAATGGGAAATATACTTTGTTGTATTGATCAATCCACCAAAAAAAAATTCATGAGCTATATATATCATTACTGTGATTGAATACTTAACAAGATGGGTAGAAGCAACACTAGTCAAGAACTCTAGCGCAGAGACAACAACACACTTCATATTTGAGCAAGTGATCACCAGATTGGGATTTCCTAGGATTTTAATGAGTGACCAAGGAACTCATTTTATTAATAATACCATGATGACTATGACTAAGTATTTTGAGGTCTATCATGAGAATATTACACCATATCATCCTCAGGCAAATGGAACAATAGAAGCGTTCAATAAAATCTTGGAAAATGATTTGACTAAGATCTGCAATGTCAACAAGGATGATTCGTACTTGAAATACCAACAGTACTGTCGGCATACATGACCACATGTAAGACGTTGACAAGACAAACACCATTCATATTGGTGTATGGGAAGGAAGCAGTAGTACCATTAGAATTTCCGGTACCTAGTCTGCGCATAGTAGCAATTACCAACATGACTAAAAGAGGTGCAACACAGGAGAGATTAAATCAACTAATTGAAATGGAAGAGGAAAATATTATGGAAGTATTTCACCAGGAAGTAAAAAAAATAAGACACAAATCCTAACATGTCAGACATATTAAAAAGAAGAGTTTTAAAGAGGGAGACCTAGTTCTTCTCTATGACAACAATTTTTTCCAACACCCTGGTAAGTTTAGAATGCATTGGTTAGGCCCATAGGAAGTAAATACTGTCACAGAGGGGGAATCTGTGCAACTAAAAGACTTGGGAGGAACATAACTAAAAGGAATGATCAACGATAGTTGATTGAAACTATACAAGGACAATTGACCTACTAACCCTTAAAAGTTACAACAAAGTTGGAAAGGCATGTATATAGTGTACTATAGTAGATTTTGGGAAAGAAAACTTATAAAAAGGAAGACAAAAGTAGAAAAAGAAGAAAAATGAAGACAAAAGTAGAAAAAGAATAAAAAGGAAGAAAAAAGTAGACAAAGAAAGACAATACAAAATATTGAGAAATATCATGCACATCAGATAGAGGAATCAACACAACAAAAACAAAAAGTGATTGTGCACAACATATGGATAACAAGCCTTAGATGGGGTGATAGTGGGAACCACACGTCCAGCGGAGCAGCCGAGAGAGAGCCACCATGGCGTCAACCACATGACAGACGAGTGCCTCCCCTCCCACCACCTTAATGCTTTTAAGTTGACCTTGCATGAGACAGGGAACCATTACTCTCACTACGCCCTGCTCTGCCTTGTCATCCCTTCGATGGACCAACACCATTTTTATTCTTTTACTTGGTGTGTGTGTTGATTTAATGGAACAAACCAACTCCTTGGGTTTTATGAACTCCACCAGATGTTCTGGATGCCTCATTTTTTTTGGGTCGATTTCTTGAGAGCCCGGTCTCGTCCCCCAAAACTCCTTTTCTTGTTGTCACTACCTCTTGGTCATTTATGCCCTCATTGTGTTTCAGAGATGCAAAGGTAGAGAGGGAAGTCCAAATGATGTTCGTCATGGCAGCCTAGCTGACCGTGCTTGGCCCTCCGCCCACCACCTTCACCCTCCCACAATTCCTCCTCTTTGTCGGCTACCTCGTCCTCCTCCCTAGCGTAGTTGACTCATACTCCCAACAACCTCCCACCCTTTTCATCATCATTTTCATACAGATTGGAGTGGCTTGAATTCTTGGGGATGTCATTGGGATTCAACCCAGGACCCCTCAGAAAATCATCCTTTTCTTTGCACCTAGTTCTAGTGGCTCCTCCCAACTCGTTGGTCCAATCGCCCTCCTAGTCACTTCAGGTCCCGCTACTCGGTGCTCATTCTCAGGATGACAACCCTGAAGTAAGCCAGGCTTCACGACAGCGGCCTCACTCCTGCGCCGACCCAGAATTTGAATTGCAAACAGGCCTCGCACTACTGTAAGTCTTTGTCTTTGACCTGTGCCGAGACTTGGTTGATCTTCAGTTTCTGTTGGAGATTTTGGATGGAAAAGCATCACAATTCCTGCAATTTCTCTCAGCATTGCAGGGTGTCCACCACCCCCCAGTAGGAGAAACTCGTGCAGTAGGCAGGGATGATTTTAGGGGCTAAATTCCTCTCATGGGCTAATTTTCCATGGTTTTTTCAAAAATGAGATTCGCTATTTTAAACATGATTCGCCCAAATTCTATAGGATAAAATTATTTTACCTTAAAACTCGCCAAAATTTTATAAAAACTATATAAAATACTTAGAAATTTGAATATTTTTACAAAAATATCGCCAAAAATTTATAGTTGACATATGAAGGATTAGTAAGATTCGCCAAAGTTTCTACTTTTCAAAATAAATTTCCATCCTTAAAATCATCCTTGGCAGTAGGTGATGAGACACGGGTATTGGCACCAACCCCCGCACTAGGGACTCTAGAGAATGACGCACTGGGCCAGGAGGAGAACGCGCCACCAGTCCATCTGGAAGACGCAATGCAGATGGACGGGACACCTGTTGAGGAGGAGATGAATCCTCTCGAGGACTTGACACTCGAAGCCTCCTTCATGGACACGTGGCCACACTACAGGCCCACTATATGATATGTACAAGTGTACACTTTATTATGCTACATGTTTAACTGTGGTTTTGCCTCATGAATGCCACCTATATCAGCTATTGTTTGCATCTGTTATTGTTAAACTGGCCAGCCTTAGGGGCTTGGATTTTTATTTTGTTATATGTGAGTAGAAACTGTATTATGTTTAGCAGTTTAAGAGTTAAACTTTGGAAATGTTCAGCTGGCTGAGTTAGTTTCCCTCTTAGGGAAGCTCAATGTTTACAGCTTGGAACAAAGGAAGGATTTTGTAATCTCTGATTTTGACAGGTTTTTTATACAATCTTACCTAAAAAAAAAAAAAAATGTTTGACAGGAAGAAAACACAATTCACTAGGGGAAAAGCTACAACAAGAAACGTACGTCGCACAAAAAAATTGCAGTGCACCGAAAAATGGGCCAACGATCAGGAAAGAAAAGACCTGTCGTTTGGGTAAAAAGCAGCAAAATGGGAATTTATGACACTAAATGAAGTGTAATAAAAAATATTTAACACATTAGTAACCATCAAAGAAGTGTCTGGGAGAATATCCAAGGAACTGATGATGCCCTATATATAATGAAAATGTGAGCCAAATAAGACATATTGTTCATTTACAAACCCATGAAGCTAACGAGCACAAAGACAAGAGGTGAGCATGTGAGTTTAGAGATCAAATAAGTCGAAGTTCAATTGGGGAAGGAAGAGTTACCCACAATGGCACCTCCAAAGGTCGGTGCACCTAGTAAAATACCATGAAAAACATGCAGTAGCCACATGTCACTGCAGGAAACTGCAGAGGCAGAACATGAGTTTACACAGATAGAGGGAATTTTTGATGTCGATGCAATTCGTTTGCCACAGGTTGAACCAGTGAATGCCACATTGGCAGAGGAAGAAGGTCATTCCCCGATGATGGTCAGGATGGACATCAATTTTCACAACAGGGCACAGGTCCATGACCCATTAGCCAGAGGAAACCCACAACAACCTCCCAGGGCCGAAGGAACCCACATAATGAATGATGATGAAAGTGAAAGGAAATAGTCTGACAGGCCAAGGACACAACCTATGGTGGGGTCCATGCAACATGAGGAAGTGAAACTTGAAAGATATCACAAGGAATCCAGAATTGGGTTGGGAAGGAGAACTAGAGGCTTGGACATCTAGCGCGCCAACACAAAGGAAGGGGAAACAACCCATCGTGCTGTCCCCACACAAGCAACCTGATGCCTCAATCGTTATGTATCTCATTCCATAGGGGGTGCAAGACACACCAAGTCTAATGGGTTGCATCAAGGGGTTGTGATACACAAACCATGATATGTTTGACACCAGGAAATTCCCATAATTTGTACAAAAGGTGTGTATGGAGAGCTTGGGAGCAAGGTCATTATGAGATCCAATGTTGCAACCATAGTAGTGGGTGGAAAGTTTAGTAAACACCAAGATCCTTAAATTGTTATATATTCCCCACTTCAACAGGGGGGAATATGTGAACAATTGTGTCAAGCAATCGTTGGCAGTCCTCCATGGAGGAGTTTTTTGGTTGGACGAACTAGTCTCCATCGATGTGGAGATAATTTCATTCATCATAGGATTTCCATCAAACAACAAGAATATTGCGTAGTACATAGATGATAAAACCAAGGAAAAGGCCCTCACAGAAGATATGAGGAAGACTTATGGAACAGAAAGGGGATCACACGATATCATTATAAAACAAATAAATGATGCAGCCACTAGGATGGCAACAAAATTTATGGCATGAAAACTCCTTCGCAAATGCCGCAAGGAGGAGGTCCTTGTAGGCATTGTCATAGCAGAAATGTAGTTCAGAAATGATACCATGCTTATCTGGGCCCCATACTTACTAAATCTATTCCTAGATGACTGCAAGGATGAATAACACTTGGGAACATAGTTCCACTATTCCTAGCTCATTATATCGATAGCGTTAATTGGACGGAAATATCCTCCCTACTCGTATTTCTATGACTATAGAGTAGGACATTTTCATGCAACATGATACACATCATTGGGAAGCACTTCATATTCCAAGCAGAGAAGTGGTAATGCCAACACGTTTTCTTGGTATCTTAGTGACATACAAGACAACATAGCCAATAGATAGAGGATAACTCTGAAAGTGGTCACATAGTACCAGGGGGTAGCCAACTTTAAGGCTACGTGACACAACATGTTGATCCAAGAATGCATGTATCCAGAGAAAGAATGGATACAACTTCAATTATGCATCAACGTAGAGGAAGTTGATTGGGCAATGAGAGACTAGTAGGATGACTGCAAGATCGCAATCATTACCAAGCACATGCCAAAAGGGAAAGAAGTGGAAGCAGGGTCATCCAAGACATATGCAAGAGGCAGTTCCATGACCAAGAAATAAACATGGAAGGGAAAGCCTCATCAAATAAGGGAACCACCCAAAAGAAGGATGTACAGATAGGAAAGAAGGATAATTCCCTAGCACGAGAAGAACAAGGAAGAGGGGACAAAAAGACACAGAAAACCCCATCATGAAATACTCCACCAAAGATAGGGTCACCCAAACAACCAATCATACATAAATTTGGGCCACGCAAGAAGGCTAAGTCCCACAAACAAATCACAAAATACACAATCATCGAAGATGATGTTGATCTAGTCGCAAAGAGGGTGTAGGACCACGCAATAAAGGAGTTTGAGGAGACTGAGAACCAAAGAAGAAGCATAAGGAATGAGTTGACCAACATTAAGCAGGTTTTGGAATAGATGCAAGTAGTGAAAACACAAGAGAGTGGAGAAAAACTAATCCCCCGACCGACATAAGAAAGGGACATAACCGCATAGAACAAAGAAGATATAATCTAACTCGTAGCTGAAGCAAGTCTGAGCTTTTAGATAACAACAAACATGTTTCAGGTTGACAAGGCCATACAATAGATGCCACTTAAATACTTGGCAGAGGTACAATTGGTATTGGATAACATACCAACAAAGGCACTGTACAAGCTCTAAGTTAGTGTCACACATGAAGTGCAATCACGAGGCAGAGAAGATGTGACTTAATTTCAAGTAACCAGAGATGGAAAGGATGCACCTGAAATGGTGATAGAATAGGTAAATATGGATACACATGAGAAGAAGAAATGGTAAGATAAATTGGAGCAAAATATTAAGGAAGTCTTCACAAAAATTCCAGACATCGCATAAGAAGCCATGAGCAGTGTTGAAGAATAGATTCAAATCATCATGCAAATGCTTGAATAATATAAAAAGGAGATTTAGGATCTCAAATAAAATTTAACACCAACCACCCCTCTCGAAGTCACAACTGAAAGGGAACAACAAGAAGTTGTGCAAGTAGAAATGATGGAGAAAGAAGCCAAAAAGGTCTCATAAATTTTTGATAGGACCGCATAACTATGGGCGACATTGGAGGAAGAGAATACGGTCCAACAACTAGACCAACAAGAGGAGGAGATCAACACTGCAATCCAGAAGCTAAAGAAGCGAGAAAAGGCCATGAGAATTATAGAGCAGTTGAAGGGAACACGGTAGTTGAAGACCCTATAGATAGAATTGAAGTCTGTGTAGAATAACAAGCAGGCCAGACAAGCCCAGTTAGAACTTATCCAGGAATAAGTAGCGTAAATAATTGTGGAACTAGAGGAGGAGAAGACAATAATGGATCAGGATCCTTCTGAGAGTGAATATTCTCTCAAGGAACATATCACAACGCAAAGAGTAAAAGAGCTTACAGAGAAAGTTGTAGAAGAGAGATAAAAAAGGGACAAGTTAGAAGGAAAGTTTCATAGCTTGGCAGAGGCTCTTCAAGGAGCATGCACCACTTGAGTGGCTCAAGACAAGCCACATGTTAGTGTTGGGGGAATGTTGGGCATAGGACTATTTTGAGAATAAATCATATTTTGGGCACATGCCTATTTTTGGAGAAGTATCTATTTTGAGGAAAGACCTAACTATTGGAAAAAAAAACCTAATGTTGGAGTGTAAGAAACAAGTGGAAAGAAAGGAGGATGCAAAAAAGAAGGAAAAGTAGTATGTAAGAGGAAAAGAAACATGGCATGCACGTAGAATAGCCTAACCGAGATAGGGTTAGGGTTTTTGATAAGGATTGTAATGGCTATAACCCTATAAAAATGTATAAATAGAAACATAGGAGGTTTAGAAAGGGAGATTCCAGTTAAGGAAAGAAGAGGATGATATCACTTTGTGGGATTGTCGAATTTAATAAGTTTGTAGAAGCTTCAAGTAAGGGATATTTCTGAGGGTTAGGTCACAAAATGAGGATCTTGGTGTGATCTATTCCGCCTCACAAGGGGTTTCCACCATCAATAAGGATTGTAATATTGAAGATGTAATGCGCGCAACGTGATATTTTGGAGCAGAATAAATAAAAGAGCAGAGAGACAGATATTTGTGGAGGTAGCCCCTGGAGGGGGTGAACCATGGTAAACTTATGTGTTCTCTGTGATTGTTAGCGAATGTATACTTTTTGTTTATTATTATCTTATGAATGAAGGGTTAAACTAGAATTATCAACATGTATGCATAGGTTTAACGAGGAATGAATCATAGAGTACTTGAATATTTAACGAGGGTAATGCATGGAGCGGAAAGAACATAATCCAATATCCCCATTCATTCCTAGACTACAAGCACTTGAGCATTGCAGTCACCCATTAAATCTATCTTGGGTGATACTGCATTGTGCACCCTATGTGCAACATTGCCTTCTAGTTTACCAGGAGGGCTGATAGTTTTTGAGGTGTTTGTTGGAACCTTGTTGAGATTCGAACCTAGATCAACCCAAGAAGAGGTTAGAGGAAGAAAGATCGACCAACATATAATAAGGTCAAGTTATGGGAAAAACTTAGGTGAAGAGGCATCATTTTATTGTAGTATGCACATGTTGGTTAGGCTACTATGACTGAGGAAAGGAAATGTCTCATGACCACATGTCCTAGAATGACGTGGGAAAAATCAAGTTGCTGAAAAAAATATATGTGGACTGCATCTTTCTTACTATTGGTATAAGATTTTTTTTGGAGATAGAATAGTTCTCTTCACCATTGTTAATTCTGTCATAGGTTAGTGCAATACTAACTTTGTGAAGTCGGTTGATTCACTACTATGAGAAGTAGGACTTCAAATCCATTTGGGCCCTCTCTTTACACTTGGAAAAAATTGCAAATTCAAATACTTTGGGACAACTTTGATAGGTGACATAAATTATCTTGAAGGTTGAAGGCTAGAATTGTAGATGTGTGCCTCGGTGTAGAAAATATTCAAGAAAAACCCACGTGGAATAATATTTTTGGTTCAAATGAGTTGTGAGGTTGATATAGAAAGGAATAAATGATTATTTCATACTTGGGACAAATTATTTGGCCATGCCTTGGTGCGACTTGGATGGTGTGGAAGAAGAACCATTGATGCAACACATTTTTCTTCCCCATAGGTATGGTTGGTCCTTGTTTCTTTGATTTTCAAAATGTTTTTATGGTTTGTTCTTTGAAGGGGAAGTTGAGTGACTTGGAGGATGCCGAAGTGAAACACACTTTGATGTCTAAGCCAACCGACTTGGGAGTATTCCAAGTGCTGCATACTTCAAAGGAAACATTGGATGCTTTAGTCACCTTGATAGTAGCTATGGGTAGGTTTTTGGATGGAAATTTGGAATGATGATGTGCTAGGATGAGTCCCTTGGCGGACATTAGGAAGAATTGTACTATAGTTTTTGGAGGTGGCCTTTGAAACTATTCATTGATTGAATACATGGGTGGATCACAACCATGAGGTATGAAGTGCAGCCTAGGGGAACTTAAAGGTGCTAGGATTGGTGAAAGAAGGAAAAACATAGAGGAGACGTTTTTGAAACTTGTGATGGTAGTAGACCATCCTCTCATTTGCAATGATGATTGGTTGGGTAGTTTGTTGACCTAGACGTGGAACTAGTGCATGGGTACATTAGAAAATTAGTTCAGTTCTAGAAGATAGCTTGACATCCTTGTGGAAGAGATGAAGTATTTTCCTTAGGTAGTTGTGATGAAAACACCGAAGAAAATAGATTCTTTTTTGGGAGGAGAAAACTTGTTATGTTCTATGTGATGGATGGAGATAGTGGAGTTAGTTACCAAGAAAAAATTAAATAGTCAACTTGTATGTTGTATCTAGGAACATAGACCAAGTTGACTTGGGGGTTTCTCACCCACTTTTGTATATGGGAAATTAGGATGAGGCCGGATAGTGCTTGTTTGACAGCTTTTGGATGATTGCTAGGACCTAAATATTGGAATGATCATTGGTTGAAGGTGATGGAAGTACTTGCACAAGCGCGCCTCTCTTAGAAAAGTGGTATGGGAATATTTTATCTAGCTCGTTTGACTTAGAACACTTTGGAGATATTATTGGAGCATTTGAGGGTAAGGGTTGTGATGGCCAATTTCCACTCTCTTTTGGGTGTTGAGTTGTGGAAGGTTAGTTGATGGTTGGAGGTGTGTTGGGGGATTTTCCTCGGTCCATAGGATTTGCATAGACAAGTTTATTTGCAACATGAAAATATTATTTTGTGGAAGGATGACCGAAGTAATCACGCAGTAGCAAGTTTAGAAGTGAAAGACTTAGACAATTGGATGAACTTTGAAGTTAGAGTAGAGGCTCATGAGACTTGAAGCCATATCAGACACCATGGTTATAGTAATGGATACATTTGTGAATGTTTATTTGGCCAAGTGGAATGTACCAAACTTGAGTAGGAAGATGAAGATATTCGAAGATTCAACTAGGGAATTTAGAGAATATTTCAACTTGTATGGGGCAGGCTTGGTAGTAGAACAAGAAAAAAAGGAAGAATCCTAGTGACCTCAATTCATGAGGACCAAGGAATAGGTTGAATTCTCCTTGCATAAACTTTGGTGATACAATTGGTGAGGTGACCTAGAAATTAGACATTTGTTGGAACAAGGTACAAGAAAAATTGGTTCGAACATACGTGAAGTATGGTGATCTTCCAAATTCTTCAAATGGCCTAGACACAAGATGGATTGTGGATGTTCTATGTGATATTTTAAGCCACTTGTTATTTACTTCTCAATGAGCTACAATAGGTTGGATGATTTCCAAGGAGAAAGCAGTGGAGCCTAATACACTTTGAGAAGGTGACTTGGTATGAAAGAATTGTGCAAAGTGACCAAATTGTGGAAGGAAATGATTGATATTTTTCCATGAGGATGTGCATTCTCATGACTTTGGTTGATGATTGGATTATCCATATAAATATCTTGGGGAATGGAGATTTTAATGATCAGAAGCATGACAGGTTGGTCGAAGTACAAATGCTATAGTAGGTTCAAAGGTGCAACACTTAGGTGATGGGACAATCTTCTAGATGAAGGTTGGGTCACCATTGTAAGAGGAAGTTGTCATAGTGTTGGATTGGATTACACCCACAATAGCAATATGAAACAACAACATAGGCATTGGTGATAGAGTTTGGAAAAGAGGTTCTTTCCAATGGAGGATTGAATGAAGGGTAGCAACATGAAAACTCTATCACGAATAGTGTGGATATTTGGGTATCTTGGTTGTGCATAGATGCATGGATTTGGATAGTGGACTTGAGGACAATTTTTTTTTAAGGATGTTGCTAAGGAAATAAATGGTTTTTAATGTGGGGGGGTGTAAGACCCTTTCCTAGAGTGGCATTAGGAACTTCTACTACAATGATGTGAGAGGATATGTTGGAGAAAATATATAGTTGAGATACCTTTCTCATTGGAAAAGCACACCTTGTAGAGTTTCATTAGTGTGTTGGCAGGTTGCACCTTAGATAAACAAATTCCTTGACCCATGTCAAGGTGAACTTCAGATGGTTGGACATATTGCCTCACTAGAAAGGTTTTGTATAGATAGATTCAAGCACACCTGTGGGCAGAAAACATGCACCACAAATGAACTCATGCACCACTATGGATAGACAAAGTGCACTGCATAACAATAAGATGTTGGATAAACCAAAGGAGTTGAACAGAATTAGCTAGAGGCAAAGGAAGTTCTGTAGATAACCTCATTCATATACATGCATTGGCATGTTGGATGAATACTTAGGAGCCTTGATGACTTGAGTGCCTAGACTTATATGGATAGATGTGATTAATTGGTACACACTTGGGGGTTGAAATGAATGATCAAATTTAGTTCTCATACAGGATGTCATGGACCACAACCATGAGTTGCACTCATTGAGCATACTCCCTTGGGCATGCATCCATCAAGCACACTTTCAATAGAAACCTTGAGTGCAACGAGATTCACTTAGGTGGATTGGGTATATTCATGTGGGATTGAACTAATTTGGAACAATGGGGACAATTAGGACGATTAATATGAGTGGAAAAAATTTCCTTCAATAGACTTGAGACAGATTGGATGAGTTGGCCCACTTAGGAGAAGTTGGTCATGGACAAATGAAAAATTAGTAGACAAGATGAACTCGATGGGCTTAACATGACTCAGTTGATGGGACGAGATGGGTTGATGGGATGACTTGTGTGAAAGGAATGACTGTGACATCATTGGGATGACTTGAGTGAATCTGACATGGTTTGGAACAAGGTGATGGCTAAGTCGACAGACAAGTCAATGACGATTAGCAAGTTGACTAGATGGCTCTTGGGTCCACCTTTGACAAATGGGGCTTGCAAGCATTCAAAAAGACTTATATATATAGGAGGACACCTGCAAGTGCCAAAAAAAAATGAGGGAAGAGAATAACTCACACAACAAGGAGTACAAGGCTTTTTGTGATTGTTCCAAGTTTACGGTAGGGAACAATGGAACAACTTGTACTTCCTTGGTGATATGGAGCATAGAACGAGAATTGTAGGAGACAATCTTGTGGATTCTTCTTGGGTTGGTTTGTACAATGTTGTTCAGTAGCTTGGCATGAGGCTATTTTTCCTTGGTTTCTTTGCACTTCTGTAATTGGGTTACACACAACTGGCTACAACACCCCCACTGTATAATGTAAACATTCTATGTATAATTAAATGTTTATGCACTTGGCTTGGGTGCCATCCCTCATACTTGTGTGATGTATTGCATATGCTTTGTTCTGTATTAGATGTTTGTGTTCCTTGCATACTATTAATTAGATAAGGATAATGTTGGCTAAGTGTTATATTGTGGAAGTATTTCAAGGTTGCAATTTGATGCATGTCTATGTGCTCCTTGGATGAACTAAGTGCATTAGACTTGTTTGGGCATCTAAATTTTTGTAGTCTAAGGAGAATTTATGGGTAGACTTTAGGTGAAGAGACATAGTTTGATTGTAGTAGGCCTAGGTTGGCCAAGCCACCATGGTCAAGGAAAAGCAATGTTGCATGACCGTCAGACCAAATTACTTGGACAAACTCAAGTCAAATAAAAAAATACACATACACACGCTATGAGAGTTCATGAAACATACTTTACATAATTCTTAATTAATAAAAAATTGGCTATATTCTTTTCCTTTATCCAAATCAATATTTCTAAATTAATCTAAAATTCTATATGTTAATGAAAATGTATATTAATCAATACATTGTTTATACTTTTCATTGTTATATATTGACTATTTTTATAGACTTTTCTTTGTACCTTGTCCCCTCGTTAAATGCTCGGTACCCACTCCCTCACCATAGTACCTCATTAGGGTTCTCTCGAGGCTTAAACATAACAGCCCCAACACTCTATGTAGCGTGTACAAAATCACCAATAAATGGTACATTTGTACCATAGTTAGTTCATAAATCAGGTGTGCGGTAGGCAAGTTTACTGAGATGATTGAGCAGATTCAGTTGATAGGAGACCAAAAGCAGAGGAGAAAGAAAAAAAGAAAGGAACAACACCAATGGCATAGGCATTACTTCGAGTTACAACCCCAATTTATGTCTGTATAAAGGCTCTCTATCCCACCCTATTCTTAAACAATTACTAGATTAGTATTTAGTGATGAACCAAAAACCAATTATGTCCCATGCTTGTGGTTGATTGGGATAAAGTAAAACATTATAAAAATTGTTAAAGGAAACCGAATCTAGTTCTCAAACAAAATGATGATAAAAGTAATAAAGAAACGTAGGATAGTTTCCATGGTGGGAACCCATATAGCCTATATCATGGGAAGAGAGTGGCAAACAGTAAAGTTTTAAAAAACTAGACAGGTTCATGCAAAAGACATTTCGCCAATCAGAGAAAATACATGGGAGGCAAGAGAGTCTTGGGAGCCAGGAAATAAATTTATGGAGATGTGCTATGACAAGGAAAACAAGGAATCCAAGGAAGTGGAAGAGAAATTTCAAGAGAAAAAGATGGACATGACAGATATAGAAGTGTTGGAGGAGGTGGAGGACTCAGTAGAGTACCCCTTCTTCTCCATAAAAAGAGAAACAAAGTACTTCAATATAGATGAGATGTATTGGATTGTGAAAGGCATGGTGGGACAGTGTCTACAAAAAACTAGGAGGGAGCAGGTGGATCTCCTTCATGCGATTCTCATCATGGTGGGGAAATTTTAGTTCTTCTCTAAGTCATAGTATGGTATCAGGTTTAAGGTGTCCACAAACCAAAGAAATAGGAGGACAAGAAAGGATACCAAAGCCTTTTGGGTTTGGTGAGCTATCTGATTGACTTGGAAAACGAGCAAAAGGGCGCAGATAATAAGGGTGCAACCCAACAAAGAAATGTGCATTTATTTTTCTCCAAGATGAATAAAGTAGTGATACTAGGCCATTAGTTTAAATCCATACATTGTCGTATTTAGAACTCTGGACATAGCTATGGTTTTTGTTTTATCAGGCTATCTGATTATGACTCGAAAACACTGATATTTTGTCGGGGATTGGATTTAGTTTCCTTTTTTAGCTGAAATTGTTGTAACATTTTGTGCATATAATAAATTTTCTCAATGTTTTTAGCTTAAAAAAACAATATTACTTTCTTTATAAATTGTAAAATGATTTCTCCATTTAATTATAGCTTCTTATTAATTTCTAATATATTTATTTTAAACATATACAAATGCATACCATTAAACAAACTATAGAAAATCAATTATTGAATTTTTAATCCTTCTTCATTTATAGTACTTAGAGTTTTAATATGAAAACAAAATGTACAATTGCAATCCATGTATGGTCTTGGCTTATATCCATCTTTTCATTACATTTGCATTCATATTTTGGGTTAAAATTAGATGTATTACAAATGTGCAATGAAAGAACATATTACATCTAGTCTCCAATTCAGTCCAATTTATAGAGGAACAACATTATATTATTCTCACCACATCGCATAATGAAGAAAGAGTTGCACTTAGACCTGACGGAGTTACACTCTTTCAGGCTTGAATGCAGTCTTAGGAATTGAAATTTTAAGCTTGTTGAAAATTACTTCCAATAACTTAAGTTGAGAAGAATGTGTTCAAAGAGAACATGAAGAAGCACACCAAAGATCTTTACATTATACAAACGAAGGTGGGAGACTCCATTTTCCCAAGGATAACAACAACTATAAAATCCAAATAGGCATGGGGGACTCTGCAAAATACATGCCAAGGAAACAAAAAGTTAAAATTTGTCAACCTACAATTGTTAAGAACAGATATTGAAAATTTGCAAATGAAGTAATTCGATTCTATGAAATATTTCTTTAGAACCACTATGAGGTTGGTTAATCTAATTAGAAATAATGGATAAACTCTTGATGATCAACCAATGATTAAAAAAGTATTGAGAAGTCTTTCTCCCTTATTTGATCCTATTGTTATAAGAATATATGAACCAAAGGATTCCTATTGTTATAACAATTTATGAGCCAAAGCATTTAACTCAAATGTCTCTTCTTCAGCTGATGATTTCCTTGCAAATACCACCACCACCTCGTATGTTCATAAGATTTTAGATCTCAAGTTTCAATTAGAAGTAGAGGCAAATAATGGAGAACAAAATAGTTTTTTAGAATAATTTCCAAGGTTTGGACATTATGCATCTAAATGCAAAAGAAAACATTATGATAGGGATAAAGAAAATGCAAATTTCAGTAAGAGAGATGAAAATGGAAATGAAAAGAATGAAAATACGTTTATCAATTCCTATTGAGTAGAATAAGGTAAAAAGGATATATGGTAATTAGATAGTAGTTTCCAAAATCAATGAGTGGAAACAAATAAATGTTTCCTAGCATTGATGAATTAGTAAAATTGAGAAGAGTATTGGAAATACAAATTAAGTACAAGTCATGGGTAAAGGAGCTATATCTATTTTCACCAACCAATTGTTGGATTACTGAGAGGGGAAGGGAGGGGAGGGGGGCGGTGAATCAGTAATAGAGTAATTCAATCATTTTTAACCACAAATGAAAGTGTTATATCAATCTAGCATTATCCTCCAATAGTTGCAGAGTAAATACACAATGAAAAAATGAGCAATTATACAAATACACAGTACACCAATGTTTTTATGTGGAAACCCAAAGCAAGAGAAAACCACGTAATGCTTTTTCTTATATGTATTTAAGAATTGCATTCATTGGAAGCACCAACTTCCTTTTTTTTCCATCTGCAACTGGAAGGAGGCTCCAACCCCTTAGTTTCTCAAGCTACAAGCTAAAGGAACTCCCCAATTCTCTGGCTACAACCAGAAGGAGTCTACAACCCTCTATTTTCTCAAGCTACAACCTGAGGGAAGCTCCAACTTCCCAATTCTCTGGATACAACCAGAAGGAGGCTACAACTCCCTATGTTCTTCGGCTACAACTGGAAGGTGGATACAACCACCTGTCCTTGCCCCGTCCAACCACCCTAAAGTATAAGTAGAATGATGGAACCACTCTCACATTATCACTGTGAGATGTATTGTTGTAAAATTGTAGCAATTAACCTGTACCAATAACTTGAACCATGCATCAACGTGTACCTCAACCTGTAATCAACATGTACCATAAAGAAGGGCATAAACCATGCACCAACCTGTACCAAAAAACTTGTAATAAACTTATACAATAAACAAGTGCATCAACCATGAACCAACCTATACCTCAACCTGTACCATGAACAAGTGCATCAACCATGCACCAAACTTGTACAAATAACTTGTCACAACAACCTGTCCAAACAACCTATCACAACAACCTGTCTCATCAATCTTATCAACCAAATTATATCTACTCACCGATATCAATCACTAAGACAACTCTCAAAGATGTGCATCAACCAAGCATAAAAAAAAAACTCATAGTCATCACGAAGATCAACATGTGCTTCTAATAATATACCAACACAAGTATGATACATCATCCATAAACCATGTGTCAACAATACTACTAACAAGTGCCTCCAACCATTTACCAATTATGTACAAATCATGTATCAAATACACATAAACTATGACTCATCAAGATGTACCAACATCATCAACTATACACCTCATGTATGTACCAACTCATCAACTACTTGTCTCAACCATGTACCCAACATGTACCTCAATGAAAAACCCTCATTAATTTCATCATCCAAATCTGATTTGTAACTCTGTAATAGACCTGATGTATAGGATCTTATACCTGCAAACCTTCCTTAACTTTAACAACAATAGACTAGCATTTTCATCAAACATTATTTAGGTCTCGCATGACTAATTTAGTAAAAAACCCTAACTTGCAATAATCATAACTATGTACCTGTAATGAATAAATATATGAAAATGGTACACAATATTATTCGGTGTCTTTTATGTAATTCGTACAGATTTCGCTACTTGGAACCTCTCATAAAATGAGTTATATGAAAAATGGCATACTTTGTTGAATTCTGGCTTATTCTATAGAGGGAAATTGTAGAGCATGCCCCACAAATAATATTTTTTGTGTAGATCCGAAAATTGTACATAGAATACTATAAGATGTACTCGAACCAATACATTTTTGTTACTGAATTTGGATCTGTTATGAATAATTTATTATGTTTTTACTCGAAACACCTATTTTAGACTAGTTTAAGGACTAGGCACAAATCCTATTTTCCATGATGTGTAAATCAAAAAATAAAATGACCCACAACCTGAAATTTGTACCATAGATACTTGGATATGTTTCCGCGATGACCTCCCAATTTCAAGATCTAAATCATTATAGAGAAAAAGTTATTGTGAAAATGGTGAGAAGACCTGTAAATAGCATACCTTAGAAAGCATCATCAAAATAATTTATCCTCCCTTGAATTTTGTCCTTCTTTACTTCACCTTCCCTCTAAATTTTGGCTTAGATATCCTTTGGTTACCCGATTCACCTGTACATATTCAATATGCTCAAGTGTAATTAAAATGAGAGAGTCGTGCCTCTTATTTATACTTTCATGTAGCTTTCTCAAGGGGTTACCTTTTAACCATCTTAACCCGTTTTTCTTATTTTAGGGTTAACCCACTTCTAAGAACTTGTCCACTTAGTAATTTCTCCATTAACTTTATTATTTAAATAATTTCTTTTGTATTCACTTTGACTTATAGTACACTCATCACTTCACTTTATTATTTACCTTCTAAAATCTCTTAAACCTGTTTGACTACTTGGACCTTTTGGGGCTTCTAGATGACTCATGAGGGTTTTCTAGATTCACATCGCAATAACTCTCTAACCGTAAGGATTTATGTGACATTCCACATACCACTGGAAATGACATGGCCTGTACTATCCATATAGAATATTATTACCTACAAATATATCAAAAATCATACCAGTATTCATCAAACAAACTTGGGTCCATTACCCAAACCTTTCTCCCACTTCAAATGACCATAAATCTCTAAACATGAGGAGTTATGTGACGTTCTATATGCCACCGGAAATGTTATGACATGTACTATCCATATGTAATATCATTACCTTCAAATATATCAAAACCCGTACCATTATCCATCTAACAACTTTGGTCCATTACCCAAAACTCTGTGGTACCGAAATTTTCCACCAGACTTTCTTCAAGGGTTGAAATCAATGACAACCAACCAAAATAATCAATAATATCCCCCTTTGGCATTGATGGAAACAATCTGATGCAATATTGAATTCATATCACTCATGCTCCCCCTAGAACCATGCCTTTGTTTTCTCTCCAAGCATTTACCTTTGTGCATCTGATAAATATCTCCCCCTTTGTCATTAATGGAAAAGGTATCTTTGCATCAGGGGTTGCTCCTCGTGACTGAACTCTTCTTGAAACTGATATCCCAACCTAGCATGTCTTATTTATGGTGCTTCCTCGTGTAAATCTAGGAAATATAAGAAAATCATTTGAAATAACTCATTTTGGAGTATAAATTACTATGATTCTCTGGTGAAGATACTCAAAGGCTTCCCGTGGAAACAATTTTGTAAAGATGTCTGCCACTTGTTCTTTTGTTCCCACATATTCAACTCTGATGTTCTTGTTTGCAACCTGGTCCCCTAGAAAGTGATACTTGATTGGAATGTGATTCGTCTTGGAGTGCATCACCATGTTCTTTGAGATATTAATGGCACTTGTATTATCACAATAGATTGGAATGGGATCATCATACTCAACCTGTATATCTTTTAGAGTTTTTTTCATCCATAGAACATGTGTACAACATCCTGATGTTGTGATATACTCTTCTTTGGTTGTAGATAAAGATATTGATGATTGTTTCTTTCTTAGCCATGATACTAAACACTCACACAAGTAGAACATTGCTCCACTGGTGCTTCTTTGGTCATCAATGAAACCTTACCAATCTGCATCTATGTAGGCAATAAGTGATAGTTCATTTCCTTTTGGATACCATAATCCAAAATATTTTGTTCCATTGACATATCTAAAAATCCTTTTCACTGCTAATACATGTGATTCATTTGGTGCTGCTTCAAATCATGCCACCTGTCCAACTGCCTGCATTACATTTGGTCTAGATGTTGTCACATATAGTAAGATACCAATCATTGACCTATATTTCCCATGGCCTGTAGACTTTGAATCATCATATTTTCTAAACTTGCAACTGGTTTTCATAGGAGTGATAACGGGTTTGAAATATTCCATTCTGAACCTCTTTAGCATTTCTTTGATACACTTAATTTGAGAAATACAAATTCCTTGGTTTCTTTGACGTATCTGAAGACTGAGAAAGAATGATAGTTCTCCAATTAATGACGTTCAAATTCATTATGCATATCCTTTGCAAATTTCTAGCTTAAGTTGTCATTAGTACTTTCAAAAATAATATCAACATAAAATTCAACTAATAAAAAACAATCTTGAGTTACCTTGATGTAGAGGTTGTTTTTTTCACTTCCTTTTCTAAACCCTGCCTGCTGTAGATATTTATCCAGTCTAGAGTACCATTCTCTAGGAACCATTTTTTCAATGTAGACTTATTCTTCAAGTTCCCTATTCAAATAATATCATTTCATGTCCATATCTGTCCATACTGTTCAAGGATATGCTACACAACTATCCATAATTTTGACTGATATGTCAATGTACTATCATAAAGTACTACTACAAATGATTAATCTATCATATTTTACTTTTACTAATTGAATTCACCGAATATCTCTACTTAAATTCTTCAAGTTGCTCAAAGGATGGTTATTTGGTCTATCTTAGCTACTGCATATACTCCCCCTGTCCAATATCCATATTACCTAGGAGTCTCTAATCTAGATGGCTCAGAACAATTCATGTTATGATGTGTATTCATCATAATCTTCATTGGTAGATTCATCATCATCTTCATTGGTAGATTCATCATCTCCCTGAGCTATGACTTCTTTCTTTCTGTCCGTGGATTCATCTTTCACTACAATGCTTGAAAGTACAATCTCTTGAACCTATTCCTTATTTACATGTCCTTATTTTATTTTAGTTATTTTCCAAACCTTTATGTATCTGACATCTTTCTTTTTCTCTGTAGAATTTTCTTCCTCTCATTTTATTGCCAATCTTACGATCTTTTTTACCTAGTATTTGTTCACCCGTTCTTCCTATTTTCTTATCTATACGTTCTTATATCTGATATCAGTGTTATCTTCCATGGAAGTATCGATCATGCTTCTACAATCACTAGATATGTGTCCATAGTTATGACATTTGTAATATTCAATCTTACATGGGGCCAGATGGGAACTTCTTGCTTGAACATTTCTTTTATAATCCCTGTAATTTTCAACTTTGTGTCCAAAATTAGTACAATAAAAAAATGACCATAAAAGAAGTTTGCATACCTAGGAGTGAATGATATCCTTTGTGGTGTAGTCCTTATGAATTTCTTCCTTGACTGATCATAATCATGACTGAAGCTTCTTTGTGTCTTGAACATGGATGGTCTTCGTGAATATGTATCTTCAATAGTTTTCTTAGATTCTGGTTGACCATGATTCTTTCATTTGAGTACTTCTGCATAACTCTTTCTTTCTTCTTCTTTCTTCTTTTCTAGAAACCTAGAGTGTTTCTCTTCATTCTCTATAATTGATGTGGATGTTTTTGTCTCTTCAACATTTTTGTTGAGCTTGACAATTTTACTTCTCAATGTGACCACTTCTTATTCAAGATTCTCAACCTCTTCTTCTTTCTTCAATATCTGAGATTTCATGACTTCTTTTGTTCTTTTTTCTTCTTCAAGATGAATTTTTAATATGATCATTTATCCCTCAAGTCCTTTCTCTTCTTGACCAAACTCTGCCTCAAGTTGGTTTAGATCGTTAGTTATTTCCTTAAGATGATCTATCAATATCTTCTCTCTCATTTCTTCTTCTTCCTTCTATTCTGCTATGTTGGCTTCCAAATATTTATTTTGATATTCAAGATTTTCTTCGATCTTTTTGGCTTCTTCTAGTTAAGTTCTTAAGTTCTTGATGACCTTTTGGGATTCTTAAAAAATGTGAACACTTTCCATTTTTTCATCAGTTCTTTCTTGAGTGACTTATTTTATTCTCTTAGTTCATCTAAAGCAATAATCATTTCTGCTTCATAATTTTCTTCCTTTTCAATTAGTTTTTCTGTCTCATTTCCTTCATGGCATTCTATTTCAAGATGTCCATGTTTTTCACAATTAAAGAAAAATAACATACCTCCAGTGATTATGTACTCTTCATCTTCAAAATCTGTTTGACATGGTGAACATTATTCTTCTTTATTTGAATTTGCGATGGGTGAAAAATATATGTCATGTAACTTATCCCAAAGTTCTTTGGCTGATGAACATTTACCAACATTTTATCTTACCAGATTAGGTAATCCTTCCCAGATGAAATCCATTGCTATTTTGTTATTCTTCTTAAATTTCTTCTTGGCTACAGTCTTTTCCATTTTTGAACTATCATATCCTGTAACAATTGATAGCCAAATATAATGTCCTTGTGCCTGTAAAAATACTTTTGTCCTTCTGCTCAAAATCTCATATTTTAAGCCATTCTAACCATTAAACGTTGGTACTCCATTCTCAGAATAATCCATGATTTCCTTCTAGTGTTTAAACTATTTTATGAAGGAACCAACTCTAATTCCAATTGTTGGATTACTGAGG
>JZKD02S0814378.1:763523-775224 GCA_000966675.3 Picea glauca | reverse complement strand
TACGCTTGTTAATCAATTTTAATTCTGAACTGTAATGACCTCTATTGATTGACTGCTTGTATTTCGAATATGATGTGTTGTTAAATTAGAACTTAACGGCCTCGATGTCCTCACTGTTAATCTAGATTTACTGTTGTAGATCCACTGATAGGATAACCCCGTATTGAATTGTTCGCTACCTGTGATTTTGTGTCCGGCTGTCCGGAGTCTTCCCTTGTTCGATTTATAGCAAAAGAGATAAAATAATAATAATAATAATAATAAATATAAAGGTGTGTTGGGAGTGAACCAGAGCCGTGACTAACAAGGGTTTAATGGGAAGTAGCCTTCTTGTTCTGAGAGCCCTTTTCAGTTCTCCTTGGGTTGAACATTTCTTTATCTCGCAGCCAACTTCAGCGTGTTCTAAAAAAAATATTTCAATTTAAAATAACCTGGATTATTCTCCGTTTTGCTGAAGGTTTCTCATATGTCTCGTGAGGTGGATCAATCGAAATTTTCTGGCATTCATAATTCGATTTAAGCTTATTAAGCGATTTTATGCCTTTCTGGTATTCCTAATTCAATTTTAAGCTTATTAAGTGATTTTAGGATTAAGTGGATCAATCGGAAATTTTCTGGTATTCATAATTCCTTGATCGGAATTCGATTTTATGAACGGTGTCTCCAAATTTTAGCCTGGACTGTTTTCTGGCATTCATAATTCTTGTCGGTTGATGACATCCTATTCTATTTCCACCTAATTGGCGAATCGACCCGTTACCTGAATCCTTTACACCTCCCAACTCTTCACCTTCGAATTAGTCGATTTAGTCGTTGAATAGTGATCTGCCATTGATAGAAGCCAAGCCTTGCCTAGTAGACCAGCGAGACTCCTTACTGTAACATAAATCCCAATCCTGAGTATTCGATTGACCAAATTCTTGCAGCTTCTTACTGTGGCGTTCCGTTCTGCGTTAAATCTGGCGTTTCCCTGACCGCATCCTTGCCAACCCTTGACGCCTGCTCTTCCTTTACTGTGTTTTCCAGTTGGGCGTGAGTGACGGGATGCTCTCGATTTTAGTAATCAATGTCTTACCATTTAGCAGTAACCGTTACCCAGGGTATCGTGCCTTAATTTTGTCCCTGCGCGTGGAGCTACTGGCGCGCTGAGTCAGCTATCCACGGGCTAAATTCCTGCCCCTTCCCTCGATGGCCAATGCCTGGCATCAGTTTTAAATTAACCTGCGAAAAAAGGAATTGTTACTAATTCCATCACTAAGAATAAATCAACCCAAAAGGAAAAAGAAAGGAATCAAATAATCAAATCGTGGGAACCTTAAGGACCTCCGCCAAGTGAAAGTTCTCTCTACACGTGGATTTCCTTTTTCTCAAATTAACAACTTTTACATCAATCCTCATTTACAGTATTCTAACCGAGTTCATAGACTTCGAATCAGCTGAATTATACATAGATTTTCCCTACAATTTAATTTAATGAATCTGTTAAATTAAGTTACTTGATTAGATTTATGCCACGTATAAAAGGAAAACGTACAGCCTGATATTTCCTTTAGGATAATTGTTGAATAATATCACTCCTTAGATTGACACCATTTTAATCTGGTATGTTATAATAGGGTATTTATGACATAGATATATGAAGTTTATAATCTGAAGCGTAGGAGAAGATAGAGGTAGCTCGTCCTTTTAATTAGTTCAGGTCAACCTAATAACCTCCTTATCTATCTTGTATACAGTTTGGTTACATCACGACAGCATACGTTCTACTATTTCTGTATACATTCAGTGTCTTGTGAAGGAATTTATACTCTATTATATCCTTCGTCGATTTCGAGACAGGACAACGTTAAGATAAACATAACTTAGCTTTCTTTATGTAATTTATATTCCATTATTTAATACTTAGATTTCAGGATTTTAATTAGTGCCTATTTAGAGTCCCTCAATTTAGGTCCCTTCAAATTTTATTAGTTACCGGATGCCACTTTCAGTTGATGATATCGTGGTCCTTAATTGATGCGACCTGTGATATAACGACAGTTTATGTGATGCTAATGCTTACATCAGATTAGAAATATCATCCTTAATCATTGTCTCTACACATGGATAATTGTACCTGCGGTGTTGCCCCTTTTTCTGAGTTGCAATCGTATGTATTGCCAATTTTAACCACGCAATTATAGTGTTCATCCCAGTAGGTGTTACTTAGAATATAAAGATAATTTTATGCTGGTTCTGTGTAATGACTTCGTGGAATGATGGATCTCTCGAATTATCGCCAGCAGAAATATGGATAGTTGCCTTCGCCAATTAAAATTTTATATATTGTAAAAACGCCCTTTTTAGTTGCCATCGCCATTTAAAATTTTTATATATTATAAAAATGCCCTTTTTTTACCGGGTTGGGGTATATAGGGTTTCAATGATAATTCCTAGTCTTAAGGCTTTTCCAAATAATGGCTTCTTAGATATTTGAGATGACAATTATCGCTATTAAATGGTTAGCAGCCTCACCCATTGATTACCCCTTGTTACTTGTCATAAACTTTATTAAATTAGTCTGCCGTTTTAATTTATGACGTATGATGATGTTTTTTTTATGTATTGCCAATGCTGCCCTTGCGGCCCTAATGTAATTAAAAAGTGAGTTTGTGTTGATATTTCAATTTTGAAGCTAATTACAGAATGTCAATCTATATGCTGACCTGTTATTACTGTGGGTCAGAATTACGGTCTCGAAATAATTATTGCCCTTGTCATTTAACATCTTATCTTGTCATCCTTGATTATTCAGGAAATTGCGGCATTAAATAGGGTTATTTTATTTTTGCCCTTCCCATTTAGGATGTCCTTTTTAAACATGGGGTCAATTGTTAGTATTGTTAATTAAAATATAAATGATAACGTTTAAAGCGCATTGTTAATACTGTCCACTGCATCAATAATACCAGTTAGTTGCATTACTAATAATTGTTAAGTTGAATGCCTTGATGATGCCTTAACGCGATATTGCAAGGTCACGGTAAGGTATGGTATAAAGCTTGGAGGCACGGTGAGATGATGGAGAACCTGGCTAGTATCCATTCACGGATGAGTCTTAGACTTTGCCTCGTCAATATTTTAACGTTCGTGGTCCGAGACTTCGTCGCGCGCCTTCCATAAGGGGCGCCCTTGTTCTTCTCAGCTATGTTTCACTTGTTTGTGGTCAGTTGGTTGCTTGGTCGGTTGTGTTGGGTGGGATGTAGACACCTCCATGTTCCTCAGAACAGTCGCCAGCCTTGAGACCTTAAATGGTTAAAGACAATGGGAAACCGGGCTTGAGCGTTGCTTATGTGTCTTGGAGGTCCTAACCTTGCAGGGTAGGACGGGCGGGAGGTCAGTCGTATTTAGCCGTCAGATTTACTTGTCGCTAAAATGTCTGCGTTGTGCACCTCTGCCTATGGTTGTATTGTTGTAGTTTCTCGTTGAGGCCCTCAGTCTTCTTGTGTTGAACTTCGTGATTGAGTCTGGTTGTTTTCAAGTGGCATCAAGTCGTTCCGTAGGCTGCTACATCTACACGCGCGCACACACCGTGAACACACACAAAAAAAAAAAATTGCACCTACTTCTACTATGGTTGTCGTAACGAGGCGGTTCGTTACACATAAGTTTGTATGCCTAGATTAGAACTCGAATAAATTTTCGAGTGAGAAGGCTCTATTTGATCCATTTCCCTTGATTGCATGAATCTGCAAAGGATAAAGATGAGGGTTTAGTAAACTGTACTAGCAATTTCAAATGGGAATTAAATCTAATGAATAAGACAAAACAATACTTAGCCTGATTTCGGTGAAGACCCAGATCGCCACTTGTGATTGTGCGAAAATCTTCCCATGATCCAAAAGGGGAGAAGTGGACCGAAAATCAGTTGATGGGTACCCTCGCAAAACAAAATAGGTCCCCATCATTAATTTAATGTAACTGTGAATAATGATTTTGTATACAAAGAGCATACGTTATGATTTATACAGTGATAAAACAAATACACAGAGCACAATTACGAATCCCCATAGAGGGTAAACAATGTTTTTGTATACACAGAGATTAAGTTATGATTTACACAGTGTAGTATAAATTACATAGAGCATAATTCTACATTTCTGACAAAGGATTAAGACTAATAATCACATAGGCACATTTAGTAATCCCTGCAGGGGTTAGGTAACACATTGCATGCATAGAGAATTGAATTATGAATTACAAAGAGAGGGTTGGGGTTGATATATATACATATAAATATGCCATCTAAAACACAAAGTGAAATTTACAAAAATAGAGGGTTAATTGTTACCAATACATATTTACTGTAGGAAACACATAATGTAAATTTACAAACAGAAGGTTAAAATTTCCGAATACATATTCATTGTAGGAGATACAAAATGTAACTTTACAAATAGAGGGTTATTTTTGCCCAATATATATTGTTGTATGGATCCTAGAAGGTAACTCACGAACACAAGATTCACTGTTTCCATTTACACCGAGTGCGAGTTACAAAATTCCCACATAAGATTTATTTTGCCACACTTTTATGCAAAATGTATTTATAAATTTACATAGAGTGGTAATGAAAATACACAGAATGCATCTACAGATTGCATAGAGGATTTATCCTATATATATATATATATTCACATAGAGTTGAAATACAAGTTCCATAGAGGGCTAATATAAGCACACAAAGCATAACTCTACAAGGAATTAAAAACTATGCATATATGCTTATGCAAAGTATCCATTACTAATGTCCACAGAGTGCTCATATAATTACCTAGAACAAATTTACGAATTACATAGTGTTAACACATCTTACAGAGTGTGTAAATTACAATATTTTCCCATAGAGAATAAATAATTATATATGTGTAAATGATAATTGTTAACAATGTCACAAAAATGGATAAAAGAGAAGCAGAAAGAACACTGAAAATTTAACGAGTAAGGAAAACTTCGAGCCATAGTGGAACCCTGGAAGAAAATCCATATAGAGGCGTGGTGGTAATGCTCAATTAAAAAAAGAAACATGGAAGTTGTTCATAAAACCTATTTGTTCCTACAACTCATAAAACAAATTTTTATTCATGAGTTACAGAGTACTGAAACAATGAAGTTCTTTCTTACCTTGCACAAAAGAAGAACCAGAGATGCATTTCCTCCCCCCATTGTGTTTACCAGAGCAAAGTAGGTGGAAGGTTAGAATACAAAGAAAAGGGAATTTTCACATTTCAACGCAGATACAATCGTTACAATGAGAAAAGGGAAAGAAATGGATGATTTTTACCTTGGGTCTCGTTAAAGGGGTAACGTGGTAGGTACGCGCCAGTATATCTACCATGTGAAACCATGGAGATGGTGAGTTTACATTGGATGCGGTGGCCGAAGTGTCAAGTATGGGAGGTACAATTTAGGTCTCCATTAATGGATTAGCCAGGGGTTAAATGCCTACAGGATCCAGACTGACATTCTCCATTAAACAAATTCAAACCCATTTATTGTTGAGTTGTGTTTCGAGTCATTTAGGGTTATAAACTATATGTGTGTAATGGTATATGCTCACCACTCTCATCTAAGGGCATATTTTGTATGGTTCCCAACACGTTAAGCCTTATGATTAACGATAGGTATTGTTGGGGAATGTTCCTAGTGTTATGTTAATCTTGTAGCAATCTATGTGATAAATGATAACTATGTCGTTAGGCTAAAATATTATGTCATGATAGTATCCTATATACTAAACCTTAAGAAATACTATGGATAGGGTTAGTGTCATATATTAAAACGATATATTTATGTTATGGATAGTGTTGTATATAGTATCCATGAAATAGGTAATATGGTAAACAATATATGCATGCGTATGTTGATATGGATAGAGTTAAGGTTATGGTATCCATACGCTAGTTTATGTGATAAACTATTTATATATACCTATTGACATGGATATTTTCAATACTATGGAATACATATGATAGTTTACATAGTAAACTATATGAATGCATGTCACTATGGATAAGTGTTAATTGTTATGGGTAGAATATATGATAGTCATTAGTCTTTAGGTTATTATGCACTGTGACATTTTGTATAGCATAAATTAACAAAAAAAAGGTAGATATTCTAAGGTCTATGATATCCTTGGTTGCAATTGTACTAATTACAAAATAAGTATAATATTTCAAATCCAGTAGCAATGGTAAATCTATTGTGCTTACAATAAAGGAAATAAAAATGTGTTTTGATCAAATGTTGAACAGTAAAGGATTATTGATGTCCCCTAACAAAAAAACCATTATTTGAGAAATTTGGGGTACATTACATATGATATCAAAGTTCAAGGTTATAACATTTGGACCTCAAGGCAAGGCCAATTTTTTGTAAGTTTTATTTTTTGTTAAATAAAACTAACAAATATGTTTACTATTACAAACAAACAAAGCATTGTTGGTTTGTTGTGATAATGGCAGCACATAATGAAGAAGAGATCAGACTTGAAGAGAATCTCAATCAAGGACATCCTAAAAAACCTGGGCATAAAAGAAAAGGAAGTTCAACCACCTAAGTTTTAGAAACAATGAAGAACCTTATCGTGGAATTACAAGTGTTTGAAGAAAACAACAAAAAGATGAAAAAGGCACAGGAAGACCAGCTAGAAATAAATGAAATGCTATTGTACATCATAGTAAAAACAAAATAGCCAAAAATACAATGACAAGGAGGAAGAAGTCAACAAAAGATCCTCTAAAAACTATGGCCATGAAACATAAAACGGGAACAGTTCTTTCGAAGACACACACATGGAAGGAAACAAAACAGCCACAGGAAGAAAAAGAAAACAAGTAGATCACCTGGAAGGTGAGTTCAAGAAAATAAAACCATCCACCTTTTACAAAGATTTAAGGATGGGTGAAGAGGTTGAAGCATGGCTACTAGATATAAAGAAATACTTCCAGATTTACAATTACTCTAGTAATATGAAAGTCAGAATGGCCATTTATAACCTGAAGGGAAAAAAAAGTATCTGGTGGCAAGATCTGAAATTGGCCAAGGGTTTGAAAGAGAAACAGATGGAATGGTCATATTTTAAGAAATATTTCAAAAAGAAATATTTATCAGAAATCTATTACGAAAGAAAGACTATGAAATTTTATGAGCTAAGAATCAGACAAATGACCATGGATGATATGATAAATAAATTTCTTGAACAATTGATATTTGTACCATACATCAAGGAAGACAAAGTAAAGATACAACCATTCCTAAGTTGTCTACCATAGTAATACAAAGAAAAAATTGAATTTGAAAATCCCAAGACTTTAAGAGAAGTATTTATAAAGGACCGGATGTGCTATGATCAATACAAACAGAGGTCGAAAATTCTCAAGGCATAGAAGGATAAGAATCAAAATAGAATGAATCAACAGAAGAAAGGCTTCCAACGATATCCTTTATGGAATATGGGAAAAGGGTTCCAAAAGAAATATTATCATTCCAACACCCACAGTGCTCAAGGGGGAGGTAGAAAAGTTAATCTGGGAGTCAATAAAGTTGGGGACAACCCTAGAGAACCATTAAAGTGTTGGGAGTGTGGAGAACCTCACTTGAGGAGGAACTACCCACACTTAATTTCCATAGCAAGAACTACATTTCATAACCTACAAGAAGTTTCTACAGTAGGAGAAATGGGGAGAAGCATGCATAGAAATAATGCATCTGTAGATGGTAGGCAAGATGATCATCAATCCACTATTGTGGAAGTTAAAGGTAAAATTCATGATAACCACATTTTTATTTTAATTGACCCAGGAGCTAGTCTGAGTTATGTTACCCATGTTTTAGTTGAATTAAACAAGCTAAAGAAAGTAAAACATGCTAAGTACTGGTTAGTACAGTTATCAACAGGGACTAAGAGAAAAGTAACAGATTTCATTTTTGAATGTGAACTCAACATAGATGGCCAAAGTACAAAGTTAAATATGAATATTTTACCTTTGGGATGTTACGATATAATCATTGGAATGGAATGGTTATAGAAACATAAAGTAATTTTGAACTATTATGAAAAGTCACTTAGCTACAGAGACGAAAACAACACATTTAGGACGATACAAGGGATCCAAAAAGCTAGTTTCGATTAGGCAGATATCAACCATACAGTTTAAGAAATGTATGAATAAGGGATGCCAAGTTTATGTTGTTCAAGTAACTAATCTATTAGAAAAGGAAAATAAACCTAGCCTAGAAGACTTTGCAGTCCTACATGGGTTTAGAGATGTATTTGTGGATGAAATACCAGAACTGCATCCAAGAAGAGAGATAGATTTCTCTATCGATCTACTACTTGGATCTGCCCCAATATCTAAGGAACCTTATAGAATGAGTTTACCCAAATTAACAAAGATGAAAATTCAACTACAAGAACTGTTCTATATCACACAAAGTGTCTCTCCTTGGAGAGCATTGATTCTTTTCGTTAAAAAGAAATATGGGACTTTGAGGCTATGCATTGATTATCGACAACTAAACAAGATGATGATTAAAAATACGTATTCTTTACCCAGAATTAATGACCTGTTTGACCACGTAGGAGGAGAAAAGATCTTCTCTAAGTTATATTTAAGGTTTGGTTAACACCAAGTAAGAATAAATGACAAAGATATAAATAAAACAAGATTTAGAACATGATACACACACTATGATTTTGTCGTAATTTTGTTTGGTCTTACTAATGCACCAACGACCTTCATGTGTTTGATGAATAGTATATTCAGTCAGTATTTGGATAAATTTGTAATGGTGTTTATCGATGATATTTTAGTTTACTATAAAATGGAAGAAGAACATGAAGAACATCTGAAAATAGTATTGCATAACTTAAGGAAACACAAATTGTATACAAAGTTTGATAAATGTGACTTCTACTAAAGAAAGATATAGTACCTAGGACACGTGATATCTGAAGAAGGTATTGCAGTTGATCCAAAGAAGATAAAAACCATTATGGAATGGCCTATCACTAAAAATGTAGCAAACATCAAATCATTTATGGGAATTACTGGTTATTACCGCAGATTTATCGAAGGATTTTCTAATATTGCATATCCAATTACATCTCTACAAAAAAGGGTATAATGTTTACTTGGTCACAAAAGTGTCATGAAAATTTTAATAAGATAAAGGGGTTGTTCACTAAAACACCTATTTTAAGGGTAGCAGATCCTTCTTTAGAGTTTGCGCGGATGCAAGCAGAGAAGGCTTGGGAGGTGTCCTAACAAAATATGGACACATCATTTATTACGAATAACGTAAACTGAAAGACCATGAATAGAACTGTGTCACACATCATTTGGAGTTAGCAGTCATAATTCATGCACTGAAAATGTGGTGACATTATTTAATGGGGATAAAATCTATGTTACTAATCGACAAAAGTGTTGTGAAGTTTTTATTCAGTCAACCAGATCTCAACGCAAGGCAAGCAAGGTGGATAGCCTTCTTGAGTGAATTTGATTTAGAAATAGGACACATCAAAGGAAAAGAAAACAAATTTGCACATGCCCTAAGTCGAACAACTAACATAATTTTTGAGATAAGTGTTAGCAAAACAAGAAACTACATTGAACAAAGAGTAAAATCTGCAAGTTGTCACGAGGGAAAATACATCAAAACAACAACAAAACTACAAGAAAATGCAAAAAAATTGGACAAAACAAATTTGATTTTGGATAAAAATGGACAACTAAGGTTCAAAAATAGGATGTACATACCTAATTATGCTAATTTAAAGTCAACAATTCTTGACGAATTGCACAAAAAGCTATATTTTGGTCATCGAGGATACCAAAAAATGCTAACACCCTTAATAAAATTGTTTCATTAGCCTAACATGAAAAGTGAAACAAATGAATACTTATCTAAATGCTTAGATTGTCAGCAGGTAAAGGCTGAACGTTAGCATCCAGTCAGTCTGATACATCCTCTACCTATACTAGAATGGAAGTGGGAGATTATCTCGTTGGACTTCATCACAGGTTTGCCTAAGACTCAAAAGAAAAATGACTCAATTATGGTAGTGATTGATAAACTTAGAAAATCTACACATTTTATACTTGTGAAATATACTTATAAAGAAATTAATATCATTGAAATATTTATGAAATAAATGTTTAGATTGCATGGAATTCCCAAGATGGTGATTTTAGATAGATATGTCAAATTTACATCAAAGTTTTGGAAGGAATTGTTGGCAAGATTGGATACTGACCTAAATTTCAACACAAGCTACCATCCACAAACAGATGGGAAAACTGAACGAATGGAGCAGATTGTGGAAGACATGTTATGAATGTACATGAAAAAGAAACCAAATAAGTGGTAGGAGTATCTACACTTAGTTGAATTTTCTTACAATAATGGCTATCATACATCAGCTAAGATGAGTCCCTTCGAAGCATTATATAGAAGGAAATGCACAACTCCGATTAGCTAGGATAATCCAGTTGGAAGACTTATGATGGGACTGAAAATGCTCCAGGAAATGGAGAAAATGGTAAAAAGGGTACATCATAATTTAAAAGAGGCCCAAGATAGATAGAAAAGCTACGCGGATTCGAAAAGGAGACACCAAGAATTTCAAATTGGAGACCATGTATATCTGAAATTCAAAGAAAGAAGAAGATCTCTAAAGCTAGGGAATTGTTCCAGGTTGGCACCCAGGTTTTTTGACTGCTTCAAGTTTTATCTCGAATTGGACCCATGGCGTATCAGCTTGCACTTCCTGCAAACTTAAAAGTTCATAATGTTTTTCATGTTTCCTTATTGAAAAATTATATTCATGATCCTACTCACATCATTGATTGGAACATGGTGTAGGTGGAGCCAAAAGACGAGTTCCAATAGGAACCTCTGCGCATTCTGGACAGGAAAGAAACAATACTATGGAATAGAGCCATCACCCAGGTAAAAGTGCAATGGAAGCACTTTAGTCCTGAGGAGGCCACTTGGGAATTGGAGGAAGAATTGCAGAAATCTTATCCAACCCTATTCCAAGAGAGGAATGAACACTGAGGACAATTTTTTACTTAAGGGGGAGAGGATGTAATATCCCCAAAAATATTAGAATATTAAGGTCTAAGTGTACTTGGAAATAACTTTCCATTTTTGGAAAATTTGGATTTGGAAATTATTATCCATTTATGGAAAATCCAAATTTGGAATATAATTATTGTAATTAATTATTTATGACTCTTGGGTAAAGATTTGAATTGCCCAACTAAATTCATTGATTGTGACACATGTGAAAGACAAACTTTTTATAAATTAA
Source organism: Picea glauca (assembly GCA_000966675.3). Taxonomy (NCBI): domain Eukaryota; kingdom Viridiplantae; phylum Streptophyta; class Pinopsida; order Pinales; family Pinaceae; genus Picea; species Picea glauca. The sequence continues at coordinate 763,862 of JZKD02S0814378.1, read as the reverse complement.
ATGTTGGAAGACAAATGGAACAACCAGGTTAAAAATAACTGACGATGACTCCGTGAGTGGGGAAAAAATTTGAGTTACCTCAAGGCTGATTTTTACAAGTGAAAAATGTGGGATTTGGCCACCAACATCCCCTAAAAATTAGGGATTTGTAAAGATGTGAATTTCCCAAGGAGGGAAGGAAAGACCTAGGCACAAGATGTATATAAAAACAACATATGGAGGAGGTAGGACGTTGCTTAGTATGTTAGAGAAAGGAAACTACTTGTTGTTATGAACATTGTTAGTGTGAGGCAACAGAATTTATGATCTGTTGAAAGTGACTGTAGTGAAGGAGGATCA
>JZKD02S0814378.1:703712-749288 GCA_000966675.3 Picea glauca | reverse complement strand
GTTGTGTGTGGCCCATTTGGGGCTCGGGGGGCTGAGGGGGAAGAAGAGTACCCCTAGCATTTGGCTGGGAGGTACCGGTGGGTTCTTCGCGGTCGGAAAGCAGGAGCTGGAGCGGAGGGAGCACAAGAAACATTGTTGCAAGAGTAAGGACACGGGTATGGACTCTCTGGGTTTTCCATCTTTCTATGCATATTTATATACTGTATTTAATGGCCTTGTGCAGCTTGTAGTTTTAATGGACATAGTGTGAATCGTGTATGCGAACCTTAGCTTAATGGATATTGGCATGACAGTGAAACCCTTATTTCTTCTACCCACCTTGTAAATAAAGTATTTACCACTGTTTTAATGGCTGAGAAAAGAAATTTTTATATTATTTTTGTTGTTGATGTTTCTGGGAGGGGGGCATTGCTCCTTCTTCCAGTATGTCTTCGTTTTCTTGTACCATGGCACATTGTTCTCAGTAGGGTTTCGTTTTGATAACTTGGGCAATGTTTTTGGGCGTTTATTTATGGGCTGGGCGTTTCCATGACTGTAATACACACAAAAAAAAAACTTCCTACTATGGGATTAATCTACCCTGGGCGTATTAAATCTACCGTGGGTGTGTCTTTTGATCGGTATCCTTTTTTATATCCTGGACTTTTTCCATATCGTGAGCTAATTTCTCTCGGGCTAACTCCCTTACCGGGGCGTGGTTTTGATTACCAGCCTGTACACTACAGGTCTGCGTCTTCTATTGTTTATTTCCTCAAAATGACAGGCAGTGACCCCCCTTGCTGGTGAGATCTGGGTATTATAGTACGGTCTGGTAATTGCTATTGTATCATTAGGTTACTTACAGCCATATTAACAGTGGTAATCCGTATGATTAAAAAGATCACAGCCATGCTAATACCTTTGAAATTTTATTTAATCATTTTTTTTTTCTCTCTGGATTACACTGGCGGTCACTAGAAGTAATTCGTTTTTTATTTGGGGTTATTTATTCTGATGTAGTCGTCGTTGTCAAATTGTCATTTAAGCTGTTAGTTCTTTTCATATTTATCCTTACCAGTCCAGGACTAAGGCTGTCAGTTCTAAATGGTACCTCAAAACGTTTTATTGCCTGGTTCACCCTCAAAAATTAATGAGCCATTTAAGTCCACATATTTAGCTATGGTTTAACTGGCTGCCCGTGGTCTTTGGTAAAAATCACCGCCTTCGTTGTGCATTTCGGGCGTTTCTGTCGATGGCATTGGTGTTATCCCTTGCAGTGATTTCGTTGATAACAGTATGCGTTTCATAACAGTGAGCGTGCTGACTTGATAGCTCGCGTGTTTTATCCCAGAGCCGGAAACCCTCCAGTTCGATGAGAGGTTATGACAGTGGTCGTTTAGTTGGGGTGCGTGGAGCTACAATTAAAATCTTTCCGAAGCAGAGTAATAGATCTTTTAAGAAAATTTTATAAAAATAACAGGAATGATGCTTGTATTAATAAAATTGTTACGCTATAGGTTATCACAGCATTGACAAAATGGAGACTCCAAATTTGAATACGGAAAAAAATTAATCTAATAATTAAAATAATTAAAAAAAAACTACCTCTTTATTACAGCTCGGTTCAGAGCTCCAAACGAGTAAAGGAGTAGTAGCCACGTTTAAAAGACAACTACTGATCGATCCGATTGTGATGCTCGTTTAATTTGCGTAGTTAACTGATGGTTAAAATGGCAGTAAAAAAAAAATGATATATCAGATTCCCAGCTCTATGACAGTCTTGATAATAGTTGTCGAATATCAATGCGTGCCTATAATCAAACTTTATCCGTAAGTCCTTACCATTAGTGGTTTTTAAGTTCTATCATTTAAGTATTGATGATGACCAACTAGTTACCTTCCTCGCTGTGATAAATCGTTGTTCTTTATCCCTGCGCCCTAGGTCATTAAATTTGTTACTGCCAATAGTTATTTCCAGATAGGCACTTCCCTCGTTTTGGTAAATCGTTAATTCTCATGGCGTGTTTTTGTCTCAAGAAGTTGGTTGAACATGTTGTCCCATTTAAGCATGAATTTATTTCGTTGATTCCTTGGGGTGATGGTGCTGCTTGAATTACCTGCCAGTAATGCGATTTGATTTCAATATCGGCTCAACCACAGTTAGGTCTGGGGACATTTAGGGTTTTACTTACTTTGGCATTGTTAGCTACAGTGTTAAGTTTATTTAATGAAAACGTTAATGCAAGTCGAATCGCATTGATCATTAATAGTTTAAATGTAATGGTAATATTATTATAACAATATTATAAATTGACTGTTACTGTCGGCATAATTGCAATGGTAAGATATAATTAAGTGCAATAGTAATATTTTCTAATGGAAGATTTCTTTTGGTAGAATGGCAATGAAAGGTAATAGTTAATTGCATTTAGTATTATTCTTAATCGAATATTAGTGTGGTAGAATTAAAAGGATAAGTCAATGTTTAATTGCAATGGCTTAATTGAAAATTAAAATTATTTAAATGATATATTAGTGCGGGAAGAATTGCAATGATAAGTCCTTATTTAATTGCAAGGGTTTAATTGAAATAATTATATTATTTTGAAATGTTAATGCAGGCGGAATGGCGAGGTTAAGTAATTGTTAAATCTAATATTAGTATTATTTATTGAATTGGTAATGCTGGTAGATTTGCATAGTAAGTAATTGTGACTTATCGAGTAGTTGCAATGTTATTATTATTTAATGGAAATGTCAATTCTAGTGGAAATGCAAGTTAAGTAGTGGGTTAACGATCATATTTATGGTTATTTGTGGTTGCAATTTAATATCTTTTAATTGAATCTTTTAACTGAAACGTTAATACTAGTAGAAATGCAATGATAAGAATAGTTTAATGCAATAGACTATTATTAATTGCATGTTCATGTTGGTAGAATTGCAAAGATAGGTAATAGTTTAAAGGCGATAGTAATATTATCAATTAAAGGTTAATGTTGGTAAAATTGCAATGAGTAATAGTTTAAATGCCATAGTAATATTATTAATTGAATGTTCACATTGATAGAATGGCAATAATGAGTAATTGTTTTATGCATTAGTAATATCATTAATTGAATATTAATGTTGGTAGAACTGCAATGAGAATGAATTGTTTAATGACAACAGTAATATTACTGATTGAAAGCAAATGTGGGTTAAATTGCGACGATGAGTAACTGTATAATGGCAATGTTAATAAGGATGCTTAAGTGGCAATGTTAAATTTTGTTAAATGAACGCTCGTGACAATGCTTAGATCGCAATGATGTCATTGGCTTATTTGGATATTATTGGTTGTACCTTAGGATAAGGTCCTTGTCTGTTCGTGATAAGTATTGGAACAATTGGTCTTGATTGATGTCTTCAGGTCCCAAGAAGGAATGGTCGATTGGAGTCCTCTTGACTTGCGTCTCCCGTAGAGGTCGTGTCGTCCCTGATCTTGTAGTACTTGGTGGTTTGTATTGCGCAGGCTGGTCGTGTCGGGCGGGTTGTAGACTCCTCCTGTAGCTTAGTATTTTTGTCTGTGTGTAATCCGGTGGAAGAAATCCAGTGTCGTATCAAGTGTCTCGGTCTGTTTAAAGGCACAGTTCCACTCTTGCGACACATTCTGAGCCGTATCAGTAGTCTCGGGCTGTTTAAAGGCACAGTTCCACTACTGCGACTCTCCTGTTGGATTCCTTCATTCTGTGACAGTACTGTGCCTAACCCCTGGTGTTTGTCTCTGCCTACAGCCGTTAGTTGCCCGCCTCCTGTTCGGGGGCGTTTGCTTCTTGTTGTCGCTATGATATGTCGGGTCATCTTGAATGTGTTCATCTTACTTGCATCCTGTTGGTTCGAGTGTTGGCGTAGAGTCGAGGGGGTTGTTTCTTCTACACACGCGCACACACTTTAACAAAAAAAAAATTCACTGGTTGACTGAGTGGTTGTCCTTAGCTAGGAGGGTTGTTACAAATTTTCACAATTCAGTGCAGAGACAATTGTTACAGTGAAAAAAGGGAAAGAAATGGATGGTTGTTACCTTAGGACTCGTTAGAGGGGTAACGTGGTAGGTATGCACTAGTACCTCTGCCATGTGAAACCATGGAGATGGCTAGTCTACATTGGACGTGGTGGCTGATGTGCCAAGTCCAGGAGGTAAAGTTCAGGTCTCCATTAATGGATTAGCTAGGCGTTAAATGCCTACAGTATCTAGACTCACATCCTCCATTAAGCAAATTCAAACCAATTTATTGTTGAGTCGTGTTTCCATTCAGTTAGGGTTACAAACTGTATGTGTGTAATGGTATATTCTTGCCACTCTAAGCTAAGGGAATACTTCATATGGTTCCCAACACGTTAAGCCTTATGATTAATGACATGTATAATTGGGGAATGTTGCTAGTGTTATGTTAATCTTGTAGAAATCTGTGTGATAAACGATAGCTATGTCATTAGGATAAAATCTTATGTCACGATAATATCCTGTATACTAAATGTTATGCAATACTATGGATAGGGTTAGTGTCATATATTAAAATGATATATTTATGTTATGGATAGAGCTGTATATAGTATCCATGAAATAAGTAATATGGTAAACAATATATTCATAAGCATGTTGATATGGATAGAGTTAAGGTTAAGGTATCGATAGGCTAGTTTATGTGATAAACTATTTATATAGAACTATTGACATGGATAGTGTCAATACTATGGAATACATATGATAGTTTACATAGTAAACTATACATGAATGTATGTCATTATGGATAAGTGCTAATTGTTATTGGTAAACTATATGATAGTCAATTGTCTTTAGGCTATTATGCATTGTGACTTTTTGTATAGCATAAGTTAACACATAAAAGGTAGATATACTAAGGGATATCATATTCTTGGTTGCAATTGTACTAATTACAAAATAAATATAAGATTTCAAATCCAGAAGTGACGATAAATATACTCTGCTTATAATAAAGGAAATAAAAATGTGTTTTGATCAAATGTTGAAGAGTCAAGAAGTTTTAATGTCCCCTAACAATTTTTTTTTTTATTTGAGAAATTTTGGGTACATAAAAATTTCCTCTTATTTATACTTTCATGTAGCTTCCTCAAGGGGTTACCTTTTAACCATCTTAGCCCACTTTCCTTATTTTAGGGTTAAACCACTTCTAACCACTTGCCCACTTAGTAATTTCTCCATTAACTTTATTATTTAAATAATTTATTTTGTATTCACTTTGAATTATAGTACAGTCATCGCTTCACTTTAGTATTTACCTTCTAAAATATCTTAAACCACTTTGAATACTTTGATCTTTTGGAGCCTCTAAATGACTCATGATGAGTCATGCGGGCTCTCCAACTTCACATGGCCATAAATCTCTCTCCGTGAGGATTTATGTGACGTTCCACATAGCACTAGAAATGGCATGATGTGTGCTATCCATCTAGAATATTCTTACCTACAAATATCTCAAAACTCATACCATTGTCCATCAATCAAAATTGTTTCCATTACCCAAACCTTTCTCCAACTTCAAATGGCCATAACTCTCTAACTGTGAGGATTTATGTGATGTTCCACATACCACCGGAAATTACATGACATATACTATCCAGCTTGAATAGTATTACATAAAAATATATCAAAAATCATACTAGTATCCATGTAGCATCTCACTCTTGCGTGCACTGAACAAACTTATTCTTTGAGGACACTTTCTTGCAAGTGATCTATATTATTATACTATTGGGCATTGATTATGACTATGGGGTGTTATGGGTTGATGACATGTTATTTTGTTGTATTGACCTAGACAGGTGCTATTGACTTAGTTTTCCTAAGGGTGGGGGATTTTGGACCTCGAGGATGCAAAGGCATCGATGGAACCCCTTGCAATCTGGATCGAGTCAGGGAGTGAACTATTGGGGGTTTGATTATTGTAGATATGAAATTTGTGCAATTGATTAGATGATGTGATTATGGATATTATATATAACATGATTTTTTGATGATGCAGGCTGATGATAAATTTCCGACTAGACTCAGATGTGGATTAAAGGGGTCACACACGATAACCAGAGACATTGAGGGAGTGGTGTGGACAACAACCCTGCCACAACCTACTAGCACTCCCACCGTGGCTCGAACTGTAGGTTAACAATTACCTAGTTCGAGAAAACCCACGATGTTGTGAGGGATGACTACGAAAATCACTCACGATGATTCTAAGGGGTGCACAATAAGGTATGGGACTTATTCCTTAGAGCCACTTAGTCTCCCACAAGATCACCTAGTGGAGCATTAAATCCAGGGGTTTGTGATGTCTACCAGGTTAGTCAAGAGGTGACTGGCACCCTTGGAGCACAGAGTGTGTCTTGAAGGGAACATCGTGCAAGAAAAACAAAAAGAGGCGAGTGGCAACCTTGGAGCACATAGTGCATTTTGAAGGGCACGTCATGCAAGGGAAACAAATTGAGGCGAGTGGCACCCTTGGAGCACCTAGTGTGTCCTGAAGGGCACGTCGCATTGTTAACTACTAAATGGATAAACCTAGATGGGCTTAGGATGAATAATGTGATAATAAATATTTAAAACATTTCCCCTAATAAAATTTCACCCAACCTAGGAAAATAAATTCTAGGTCTAAGTGATACTTGTGATGCAAATTTTTATCTATTTATATAAAAATGAAAATAAAAATAAATGAATAATAATGATAATCATCATTAATCATGTGTGGAGAAGGAGGTAAGTAATTCTTTTAATTTATAAAAAATCTTTTGGGGAATAAAATTTAAAAAAGGGAAATAATTGTTTTGTCACTTACGCTAATTAAAATTTACTAATTAAAAAGGGAAAAGGGAAAAAGTTAATTTCTACACCTGCCAAATTGAGTTTTAAATAAAAAGGGAAAGAGGGAAATCTAAAAAAATTAGGAAACTAGGAAAAAGCGGGAAACATAAAAAGAAAGGGGAAACACAAGGAAAAAGAACTTTAAGAACTTTCTATATTGAACTCAACTAGTAAATTAGTAGGGGGGAAAGTCATTAAAACTTGTAAGGGAATATGGGGGCACCTAGGAGAGATTCTAGGAGTGATTTTAGGTGGGTGAGGGAAATAGGGGTAATTAATTAATTAAGGAAATTAATTTTTGGTGCAATGAAGGGGATAGGCAACACTTGTACGGGGAGGATTATTATGAATTAACTTATTGAATAATGAATTAAATGGGATTTTGGGAAAGTAAATGACTTAGAAAATCTATATAAAGGAGGGAGGAGGAGGAGAATGGATCTCTTTTTCCATGCATAAAATTACGCTACAGAAGTTTAGATTTGACTGACTTAGCTTGTGGGAGTTGGGATACCCAGCTCAGTGAGGAGTGGTAGCTTGGCCTTGCGAGGTGAGATGGGAGCTAGGTGATTCTCTGGTTAGTGTGTGTGGCCTCTTTGTGGCTCATATGGCTAAGGGGGAAGAATAGTAACCCTAGTGTTGGTTGGGAGGTACCGGTGAAGTCTCATCAGTCGACAAGCGGGAGATGCATGGAGCGTGTGTGATAACAACTCAGAGTGGGATACTTGGGCTATGGTACGCTTCTTTTATTTCTCCATGATAGATTATTAGTATACTTTATGCTTTTAGTTATTTATTTAATGGGTGAAGGAAATGATTGACCTAACATTTTATTGATAACTTAATATCCCCCATAGCCTTAAGCTCGTTATTGATTGATCCCCCTGTCTTTCAATCCCTGATTGTAGTGATCGTCCTATGGTTTTATTGATTTGTGATGATTGCAGTTTTTATTTTTCTTTCTTTTCCTTTGTACCTATCTCATCAGCCCATGCCTGAGCAGTTGGCCAGGATCCGGATCTATGGTCATCACTTCGGTGTTAATAGACCTATGGATCCAAGCGCCCTGCTTTTCTGTGTGTGGATGATGAGGGAAGGATGTTTCTGCCCAACCGTCTAATCTTGTTCATTATTCATGGTTGAGTAATTGTCTTGCAATATGGTGGTTTTTCTTCTCGTAGAGAATCACTTAAGACCCTTGCGTTGATCCCTGCATTTAATACCCTCCCTGGTAATCATTCAAGGCTAAGTTCTAATGCTTCTCCTAATGATTATTGTGCATTTTTCCTTACTTATGGTCTGCCTTGATCTATGAATTAACTCTGAATTGTTTTTTAAAGGTTACTAAAAAATTTAGCTCTGTGTTTTTATGTAATGATGGATGAATTTATTCTGTGTTTTTACATATTGTTGGAAACTCAAATCTGCGTTGTGATCCATCCTTGAAAACTTAACTCTATGTTTTTTGATGACGAATTTACTCTACTATGTTATGGGCATTATTCTCTGCAACTCAGTACACTCATCCACGAATTTTGTTAACTCTGTGATTTTATTATTTTCATGGATATTTCACTCTGTGTTTTTAACACATTTTCATGACGAATTTACTCTGTTGTGTTATGGGTATTATTCTCTGCGACTCAATACACTCATCCACAAATTTTGTTAACTCTGTGTTTTATTAGTTTCATGGATATTCACCCTGCATTTTTAACACATTTTCACGGCGAATTTACTCTACTGTGTTATTACTTAGCGATCTTTGGACAATGAAATTGTACCCTTCATTTTTGTATTTACCCCGTAACTCCGTGATGTTCACCCAGCTAAATCTGTGCTCCCTTACCTAGTGATATTTTACACCTCAATTTCGTGGGCGAATACCCATCCTCCACCCTTTGACTTCCATGGCTTAAAACCACAGTCCCCTAGCAGTGAATTCACTGGTTAGAAGACGTTTTTTTTCTCCTCTTAAATCCATGCAAGGAAACGATTATGTTTCCTCTAAAACAACGATTATTTCCCCTTTATATGGCATTCCATTGTTCTACTTAGTGAACTATAATGAGATTACTTTTTACTGTTTGTTAATTCACACACCACTTAGTTAGTTATACCTCACGTCTTCCTTTAAGGCGAATTAAATTGCTTTAATCTGTGAACTGACATGTCTTTTACAATGAAATTTTAGGGGAGATATCCTTGTCCACATTTTACACATTCATTGACTACTAGTTGATGTAGCCACTGAGCTTTAACTAAGATTCTATCCCATTTTCTTAGCCTTAATTTTGACAATTATTATGCAAGTTACCTAGCAGCTTGCTAGATAGCAATTTAAATATTGACAGCAATTATTGTACTCAACATTCGTGCCTACCTTGTTGACAGCCAGAACATTTAGTGTGACAACATTTTTAATTACTTATGACAACGATTTGTTGTCTGACAACGTTTTGATGTAATAATGGGTAATGTTTTATCCAACATTTGTGATATAAATTCGACAATGTAATATTTAGCCATGGACGAATGCATGTGATAAGTCCATTGCCTTATGCCTTTGGCATAGCCAAAATTGTCCTTGGCTGACAATATAGAAATAAAATACATTTTATTTCAAAATAATTTGAGTCATTTCTTTTTACTTGGAAAGGTTGCCAATAGTTTATTAACAACAATTAGTTAAATAGAACAACCTTTAATATGCTTAGAAAACTTTTAAATGAATATACAACCCTTAGATGAACTTAAACTAGACTTGTCATTTTAGATTGCAATTGTTGTTATAGTTTTAGTGTTGATTGATTAGACTTGCTAGATTGATTTTTATTTAATATTAAATTAGAATTGCAAATTATTAACTAGTAGTAGATCAAACATGCTAAAATTTAGATATGTGATTAATGTTAATTTATATTTAGTTATGGTCTAAATTGGTAATGTAGACTTGCTAAATTAGAATTGTATATCATGTTGAGTTAGGTTTTTAAAACACCGACTTTTGTAATTTAGACTGGATAAATTAGATATATAATTAACGCTAAATTAGATTGTAAATATCGACCAATTTAGGCTTGATAAATGGTCAGGTTGTGGACAAAGTCGCGTATTGGCTTTCACTTTTCCTTGTTGTTGTCTTCTTGCATCTCGTCGACTTGTTGTTGGGGTATGGGCGTGGTTTTCTTGTCGGTATTCGACTCCTAGTGCACCTAGTGCATCATATTTATCTAGAGTCCTCGGTCCAGATAAGATGTGTTGTGCCAAGGTTATTGACGTGTCTATCACCTAGGGATGACATGATTCCTGATGAGGGGATCATGGTGTGCCATATTGGATAGCAGAGAACAAGAACTTGGCCAGAGTTGGTGCATTCTGCATGAGTGTTGTCGAGCATTGTAAGTTGCTTGTGGCAGATGGGTAGAATGCCTTCATGCATTTAGTTCGAGTGCCTTGAGGTTATAGTCTTGTTCGTCAAGGCCATTGTGTTGGGAGGGGGAAGTTATCCCTTATCTTGTACATGTGTCTTGTTAGCATCCAATGAGTATTTGTTCCTCTTTGTTGTCCTACGCATGTTTCTCCTAGTTGCCCCTGTGCCAGTGAGTGGAGTCATAGTTTCTTGTTGCCTGGACTGTGTTCTTGCGCTCATCATCATTGGCATGGTTAAACTATTGTCATTGTCACCTTCCTTCCTAAAAAGTAAAATAAAAATTGCACTGCTACTTCACTTTTGATCGTAACGATGGGGACGTTACACATGGTATCAGAGTGGGTTCAACCCACGACTTGGGATCACAATGTATTTCGTTGATATGAATTTTGATTATAATGTTTCTAATTAAGTTGACTGATATTCATGCAGGTAAACATGGTTAGAGGATGTCGCGGAGATAGACGAAAAGGTGCTAGGGGAGGAGGTACGATGCCTCCAGCAGCATCCACGCCTGAGGGTCCAACCCCCAGGGAGACGAACAGGTTGTCAGGTAGGAGCAGATAGCGGTGGGTGATGTGGTTTGAATGATGAGATCTTTTCACCGCATATCTAAGGTACTGATCAGCCATTTGGATAGAGATGAGGCCTGATGGTTAGCACCCCTTGAGGGTTTGATGCATGCTCCAGTTGGCACTGGTAGCATTCATCGTGAACTTGAGAAGGTCAAATTTCCTAAGTTATTTGGTGCCCCGAACGACATAGCCGTCGAAGCATGGTTGGAGAATATGGTGATGTGATTTTCACTTTGCGACTATACCTCCAGCATGAAGGTCCTCATGGCGGTCTTTAAATTGAAGGGAAGAACTCTTCTATGGTGGAAGACACTCTTTCCATAGCTGAGCATGGTCGTCAAAGACATGTCATGGGAAATTTTCAAGGAAGGGTTCCAAGAGAGGTACCTGTCAGAGGAATTAATTGAGCTTCATCACAACGATTTCAACACCTTACGACAGGGCAGTCGTAAAGTGCCCGAGTATGAGGCTTGTTTTATGGAGTTGCTTCGGTATGCATTTCATCTTAATACTAAGAAACTTAAGGTCAACAAGTTCATATTCGGCCTTAATGGCAACTTACGTGAAAAGGTTAGGATTTTGATGCCTCAAACGTTGCATGATGTCATCTAGAAGTCCCTCATAGGAGAGGAGGATATTATCAATGGGGGTCAAAGTAGGACTCCAGCAAGACCAGTAGGGCAGGTGTCATCTGATGCGCAACAACATTAGACACCAGCCAGACATACGATGGGATATCGTGTCTTCTAGAGGGGATCCACTTTCACTACACCTCAGCAACCGATGCCCCAGCAGAGGACACTTTATCGGGGACCACAACATCAACTGCAGCAGCAGTATTTTAGGCCTGTTTGGTAGAACATACTAGGATTCCAGGATGGTGGTCCATCATCTTCTACTTCAGGTACCGAGAGTATTGGACCAAAGAAGGGGTGTTGGACATGTGGGGAGACACACTACCAACGTGATTTCCCAATGGAGAGGACTAGAGCATCTGGACTAGTTGGACCCACTACCATGGGAGATTTGGGCAAGGCCCATTGGATTCATGCAGCGGTGAATAACCACCAGGAAAAGCACCAGTCGACTGTGCTCGAGACATCAGGTATCGTCGTTGACCAGACCCTTAGTATTTTGATAGATCCACATGCTACCAAGAGTTTCGTTTCTGGTTTATCCCTAAAAAGGATTAAGGTTAAGGCAGTCGAACATGACGAGTTTATCTTAATAGAGATGGATTTGGGAGCTAAACCAAGGGTTGGAGGAAAGGTTATGGGCTGTACCCTTAACTTGAAAGAGTTTGTCACCACGACCAACCTGTATGTCATGATCTTAGGATATTATGACGTTATGATTGGTATGGACTGGTTGGAATTGCATGAGGTGATACTCAACTATAAGATGAAATGGTTGAGCTTGGTTGATGATGAGGGAAAAAGATGCATGATTGTAGGATGGAACCAGGGAGTTTCCCTGAGGTTCATCTCTTCCTTGCAGCTACAGAAGAGCATGTGAAAGGGATGTAAGATTTATGCAATCCTTGCGTTAAACAAGAAGGGAGTAATGGAAGGTTTAGAACACCTTTTGGTGGTGAGAAAGTTTGTAGAAGTATTTCCAGAGGAGTTACCTGGAATGCTGCCAGAGAGGGAATTGGATTTTACCATAGACCTGAAACCGAGGAATGAACCAATAGCACGAACACCTTATAGGTTGTCGACCCTGGAGTTACAAGAGTTGAGAATGCAACTGAAGGAGTTGTTGGACCTCAGACTAATACGTCCAAGTGTGTCCCCATGGGGTGCACCTGTTATATTCATACGAAAGAAGGATGGGTCGTGGAGGATCTATATTGACTACTATCAATTGAACAAGGAAATGATCAATAATCAATATCCATTGTCGAGGATTGATGATCTGTTCGATCAGATGAAGAGTGTGATGGTGTTCTCAAATATTGATTTGTGATCAGGATATCACCATTTACGGATTAAGGAGGATGGCATCCCGAAGACCACCTTTAAGAAGAGTTTTGGGCATTACAAGTTTATTGTTTTAACGTTTGGAATGACAAATGCCCCTGGGGTATTTATGAGTTTGATGAATGGGGTGTTACGCAAGTAATTGGACAAGTTCATCCAAGTATTCATTGATGATATTTTTATTTACTCTTGGACGACAGAGGAGCATGACGATCACTTTCTCTTGGTACTACAGTGTCTACGGGAGAAAAAATTAGATGGGAAGTTGTCCAAATGCTCATTTTTTTGAATCGAGGATTCACTACTTAGAGAATTTCATATCTAGGGAAGGTATTGTTCTGGATCCATCAAAGGTTGAGGATATTATGGAATGGCATGTGCTGAAGAATGTCCTGGAAGTGCGTAGCTTCATGGGTTTAGCAGGATACTATCAATGGTTTGTCAAGGGATTTTTGAAGATAGAAAATATGATCACGAAATTGTAGAAGAAGAAAAATAAGTTTGTTTGGATCAAGAAATGTGCGGAAGCATTTGGGAGGCTCAAGGAGATATTGACAGTAACACCGATACTAAATGTCCCTGACATGGATGCAAACTTCTTGGTATGCACTGACGCATCCAAGGAAGGCTTAAGCAGAGTCTTGATGTAATATGGTTGAGTGATCACTTACATCTCGAGGAAACTAAGAAGGCATGAGGAGAACTATGTGATGCATGATTTGGAGTTGTTAGCCATTGTATATGCCTTGAAGGTTTGGAAACACTACCTTGTTGGACAAAAATTTGAACTAAAGACGGACCACTATAGACTACAACACATCTTTACACAAAGTGACTTGAACGCGTGACAACGACATTGGTAAGAATTGCTTAGAGAGTATGATTTCGAGATTTCTTACATAAAAGGAACAATGAACTGAGTGGTAGATGCATTGAGTTGGAGACCATGTATCTTTTTGGTGTTGCCTCTTCAGACAAATCTACATGAAAAGATTCTAACTTTACATCGTGAGAATGACTGGTACAAGGAGGTCAAGTATTTTATCAGACAAAACACAATGATGGTATCAATATTTGAAGGATTTACATTTGACAACGATGGATTATTGAGGTTTAAAAATCAGATTTATGTACCATTGAACGACGATTTGAGGAGATCGATCCTAAATGAGGCTCATAGAGCGGTATACATGGCTCACCTGGGAGTCAGGAAGATGAGGGAAAATGTTAAACCCTTATTATTTTGGAAAGAAATGAAGGAAGACATAGTCAACTATGTGGTTAGATGTCTAGAATGTTAGTAGGTAAAGGATGAACATAGAAATCTAGTAGGATTACTACAACCACACGCTATTCCAGAATCAAAATGGGAGGTTATTTTGATGAAATTTATTGTTGGATTTCCATTGATGGCAAGGAGACATCACTCTATTTTCATAGTAGTTGACACTATGACGAAGAGTGATCATTTTATTCCTATGCATACAACGTATCAGGCACCTGACATAGATAGAGTTTTCATCAATGATATTGTGAGGCTGCATGGCGTGCCTAAGAGGATTATATCTGATCAAGGATCAGTGTTTACTCGACGATTTTGGACTAGTTTCTAAGAGGTCTTGGGAACCCAACTTAAATGCAGTACTGTGTATCACCTGAAGACTGACAGGCAGAATGAATGAATGAAACAGACCTTGGAGGACATGTTGCGCATGTAGGTGATGGACCAACAAAATCATTGAGAATAATTCTTTCCACTGGTGGAATTCGCTTATAACAATAGTTACCAAATCACCATTAAGATGGTGCCTTTCAAGTTTCTTTATGGGTGACTGTGTCAGATGCCTTTGAGTTGGGATCATCTTGAGGATAAGGTCTTGGTGGGACCAGAAGTGATCCAAGAAATTTAAGAGAGAATGTAAAAAATAATACAAAGGATTAAATAAGTGCAGGATCTATAGAAGAGTTATGTTGATGCGCATGTGTCGACCATAGTTATGAGGTTGGCGATCGAGTCTTCTTGCAGGTTAAACCGCATAAGATATCGATCAAGTTTGGAAAGGGAGATAAAATCTCTCCTAGGTTCATGGAACCTTTCGATATTGTGGAGAGGAAGGGGCATGTGGCCTATCAACTAGCCTTGCCTGATTCCTTCAAGCGTATGCATGATTTGTTTCACGTATCTTTTTTGAGACATTATATTAGTGATCCTACACATGTTATTGACATGAATTCCTTGCAGGTATCGGATGAGGGGGCACTCACAGCTAAGTTGATCCTCATCCTGGATCATCGCATTCGACAACTATGGCATCGAACAATAGATTAGGTCAAGGTCTAGTGGGACAACTATAGTCCACACTCGATGACCTCGGAGGACACATATGATATTCGCTAGCAGTTTCCATTTTTGTTTGATAGATACACTTATGATACTGTGACACACATTATTTCATCACTTATATAATGTGAAACATCAGGAGGAATTTTAGACCAAGAGGGGTGTATGTAACATCCCTCTCTTGTGCTCAGTGAGAAAACTTATTCTTTGAGGACACTTTCTTGCAAGTGATTCGGATTATTATAATATTGGGCATTGATTATGACTATGAGGTGTTATGGGTTGACGACATGTTATTTTGATGTACTGACCTAGACATGTGCTATTGATTTAGTTTTCCTAAGTGTGTAGGATTTGGGACCTCGAGGATGCAAAGGCATCGATGGAACCCCTTGGACTCCGGATTGAGTTAGGGAGTGAACTATTGGGGGTTTGATTGTTGTATATATGACATTTTTTCATTTGATTAGATGATTTGATTATGGATACTATATTTGACATGATTCGTTGATAATGCAGGCTTACGATAGCTTTCTGAATAGACTCAAATGTACAGTAAAGGGGTCACACATGATACCTATAGACATTGAGGGAGAGTTGTGGTCAACAAACCTACCACAACCTACTAGCACTCCCTCTGTGGCTCGAACTGTAGGTTAATGATTACCTAGTTTGAGAAGATCCATCATGTCATGAGGGCTGACTACGACCGTAACTCACGATGATTCTAAGGGCATGCAATCATGCAGAGGCCTTATTCCTTAGAGGCCCTTAGTCTCCCATAAGATCACTTGGTGGAGTATTGAATCCAGGGATTTTTTATGTCTACCAAGTCATTCAAGAGGCGATTGAAACCCTTGGAGCACGAAGTGCATCCTAAAGGGAATGTCGCGCAAGAAAAATGGAAAGAGGCGAGTGGCACCCTTGGAGCACGTAGTGCATCCTGAAGGGCACGTCGCACAAGCAAAACAGATTGAGGCGAGTGGCACCCTTGGAGCACGTAGTGCATCTTGAAGGGCACATCTCATTGTTAATTAATAAATGGATAAGCCTAGATGGCCTTAGGATGAATAACGTGATAATAAAGATTTAAAACATTTCCACTAATAAAATTTTGCCCATCCTAGGAAAATAAATTCTAGGTTTAAGTGATACTTGTGATGCAATTTTTTATCTATTTATATAAAAATATAAATATAAATAAATAAATAATAATGATAATCATCATTAATCATGTGCCGAGAAGGAGGTAAGTAATTATTTTAATTTAGAAAAAGTCTTTTGGGGAATAAAATTTAAAAAAGGGAAATAATTGTTTTGTCCTAGGGTTGACCTGCCCTAAAGACAAGGGATTTGGTGCCTCCTGAAGTTGGTTCCCTAAAGAAGGGGATTTGTGTCTGCTAGAGTTGTTGCTCTAAAAAGGATTGGTGTCCTTCACTATCTTAGATTATTCTTTATAAAAACTTGTAAATTCTTGTTAATTATATTTATATAATTTATTTTATATGCAAGTCCATCGTTGATCTTTGTGGTGATTAATAAAATAAGAATTACTAATTGTTTAAAAATAGGTAATACTAATTCACCCCCCCTCTTAGTATTTTCAACAATAGGCCCTCTACCAATGATTTTATTTTCTATTTAATTTCTCTTACTAATGAAACATATGATCCAATCAATAAATAATCTAAATCATATTTTAATGTTCCTTTGCATGTCGATTTGGATTGGAATCAAAGTTTTGAAAATGCTAATGGTTTCGATGGACTTCATATGTTTGGATCTTTCATTATTTTGGGGGATATATATTAGATAGAGAATTATTTTTCAGAATAAGTATATGTTTCCTCCCACTACTCCATTCTTCATTACCTTCCTTATAACAAAAAAGAGACCTCTTGTGTTGTAAATTCAAGTTCAGATTTTTTTTGTAGTTGACCAAAAGGAGGATTTCCCTATTGTTAATGGGATACTTTGGGTCACACTGATGGTTATGTCAGGTTATAATTATCCTATATCATCTTTTCCATCACAAGGAATGGAAGAGGAAGTGATGGGGAAACACATGAATGATGATCATTTTGTTAATGAAGAAAATATGGAAACTCATGAAATCAATACTTCCTCACCCATGGATAATTTCGAATTAGTATCTTTTGATTTGGATAGTTCTGGTACTATAAATTCTCCTAGACTAACTGATATGCATCAAGAATGTTTTTCTACTGTTGGTGGATTATTTAGTGAAACTTCTTGTTCTAAAATTTCTTTTGATGTTCTCCTCTCCTCTAACCATGTGCATGCTATGAAATATATTTAAGATTCTCATATTGTGTAGGAGCAAGACAACCACATTGATCTCTTCACTTTAAGAGAAGAAGTTAGCATAAAATACATACCACTTATATCACATCAATCCACCTTTTTTTGGAAGAGGAAGACCATGTTGAAGAAGAATGTGTTTATTGTGAAACCACTGCTAGTATGAATCCCATTGATTCACAATCAACCAATTATGTGCTTAAAGAGGAGGAACTACCATTCATGTAGTCACTTGTTGAAAATGTTTCTCGTTCAAGACGAGATTTTAATTCTCTTAATTCTTCCACTTATTATTATTTTTATCATGATCTTTTTTATTGTTTAACTTTGTAGGAGATCACCCACCATCTGATTCAAATAAATTGAGTGGGACCGACCCCGTTTGAAATAATTCATGGAGGAAATGTACATATGGAATATAAATAGCATAAGGCCTCTTCCCAGGAACTTAATACAACTATTCCATATGAGCATTTTTCATGGGATGAAGAAAATGTTGTAGAAGATGTATATAAAACCATGTCTTCTTCTTCATCTTCATTTATGATCAATAGTGAAGCCTCTTGTTCAAGCAACCCTTTTGTTGACATTTTTCATGTTAGTGGATTCCACCATTGTCTTGATGATTTACCTTATACCATGGTGGATTCTAGTCTATATATTACATTCTACTCCATTAATGCATCTCAAGTTCATGGTTGATTGAAGTAAGAGATTCAACAAGATTTCCAAGAGAACGAGGCACTTCGATCTATGTCAACGGTTATGTTAGGATCTCATTCTCTTAGTTTTTTATATAGACTTAAATTTTTTATTAACATACAAATTCTCTCACCAAGGACACCTCATACTTATTCTATGCACGCTTATGATTTGGTATGCTACTTTCCCATGAACTCCCTCCATCAAATCTATATCAGTGGTGATATATTTATGCTAGAATCAAAGCATGGTTGGAGGAATCGTATTCATCCAATGTTCCCCTTAATTATCACAATGACATTTCTATAATGGTTGATAGAGTTTTTCAAGTTTTAATTCTTCCTAATTTTAGTCGATTTTTATTCCAAGCTCTGACACTAATATTTTGTATTGATGAAAATGTTTTTGTAGAATTTGGATTATATGGATGGATACATTGGCATTACGACTTCACATAGCTCATTTTTCAGCCATTGTAGCATAGAATAGGAGTAGGATAGAGTAGTCTAGCGTCTTTTCTTCACATAGTATTAATTTCACTTTCCATTTTTATTTGATTAATTTTCAGTTTTTCCTTGGATTTTATTTACAATTGGCTGAAAAATACATGTAATTCTCAATAGAGGTGGGAGGGAATAGTAAATATTTCACACTAATTTCCCCTTGAATGTACTTTTTGAATTCAATTCTGATATGAGAAATGTTTTATTTTTTATTCTCAAAACTCTCTATATGTGGGACAATTTTCAAGTCCTTGCTTATATTCATTCTCCACTTTGCCATATATTTTTCAAGCATTCTGTTATCTTAAAAGTGGGTATTTTAAATAAAATTTATTATTTATCCCCTCTTCTGGTGAGAGTAGGAACTTGTATTTGTTCTATCTCATTTCTACAAGATTCTAATTGGGAGAGTTTGTTTGACGCCCCATACACGTTGAATAAAAGTTTCAAATATTAATTTTTTTCCCATCTAAAATATAAGCCAGTCCAGTTCCTTGTAATATTTTATATGACTATTTTGGATTGGATTTGGAGTTATCCAAATGGTTTCTTTCCCATTGAATCTTTTCTTTAATTATTTTCAAACAAGATGATCGATTTTGTGTAGTCTTTTCTTTGCATAGTGACCTTGGTGGATTTCTCTTTTGAGTTTTTTTTCTTACATTACCCTTGTCTCTAATTATTGGCCATTGGATGCACATGTATTATGATATGTTCACTTAGTTTTTAAAGAAGTATTTTCATATTTTATCTTGCAACTTTGTTCACCCAAGTTTCCTCTGATACACAACAACAAGAGATATTCTTTCACATTTTCCAGAAACATGTTTTGACATTATGGAAAACATGGTTATTTAAATATTTTGTTGATATATTTTTCAAAAAATTACTTGGGAACCAATATTTGTATTCCCCAACTCGTTGGTCGACTAAAGAATCATTCCTAGAATTCTCAATCATGAGAGTTTCAGATCTGATATTTTCTTGTAGAGTATCTTCCATCCTTTGGATTTTCTAATATTGAGTCACTTAGTCTGGTCGCATTCTCAGATGTTCTGATTTTTACCACGGCTTATTAATGTTTTTCTTACATCATCATGTTGAAATCATCGCAATCCTTGGAGTTGTAAACACCTTAACGAAATATTTTCATGCAACTTTTAAGGATTTTCATTTTGATTTCTCAACATCTATTTTAACCTCGACCATGGTAATAATTTTTAGGATGTGAGTTCCTTGCGGTTTGTAACTCATCAATATATTGGGCCCCACATTATTCAACATCCCTTAAAAAAAAATCAGTTTATTCATAATCAGAAAAGATAAGGGTTAAAACACAAATGTGGGTAATGCTTTTGTGAGGATCAGGTCACAAAAATTTCATCCGAAAATTTTTTTTAGACAATCTTTTCTTTTGGTTGAAAGTTAAATATAATGAAACCCTTGAAATGTCTAATGGAAATTTTAAATTTAACAACAATTTTAAACATAAATTTAGTTTTTCCATTAAAATTAACTTTCCATCGAAAAATGCTAACTTTCGGCTGAACTACTAGTTTGGTCAAAAACCTGTAACTATGACACTTTTCATAAAAGTATGTTTTCACTTCATATTACTCCAACTTTGGAAGGAGTGAACTACTTAAAATAATGTGAGTCTGGTTTCAGAACTAGTACCAACATTTTCAAAATTGAATCTACATTCATTTGATACAATCTGTGTTCAATTTAATTATTTTTTAGTAATTTTAGATAATTCAATTAAAACATGTCTACGCATTAATTTTAGATGACATGATGATTCAGTAAAACGAAAAATCAATATCTGGAATAATACATAGTAAAACATTATGGAAAAATTATATTAAGGAACATTTCATTGTTCTCTTCAAAAGGGTATTTTTATATTTTACTTTTAGATAGAAATTAATGCAGATACTTGTTGTTGGACTAAACACGTTTGAAATATGCAATTTTTTCAGATTGGTCAAATTTAAAAAATTGCAGTAATCATAACATTCATCTATTGTCTTCAAAACTATAGTCATACTTTAATAGAGAATGTTTAGATTGTTGCAACAATTTTTTTTTTCATAAAATAAAGTTTAATAGTGAGTAAATTGACGCTGATAAACTTAAGTCATTATGAGAGCCTTAATTTTTAAGGAACATACTATCAAACAATCACTAAACTGACATATAAATTGTCAATAAAAAAATTTCAAAAAGTAATGAATAGAAATCTAACAAAATTGATCCATTGGATGTAGCTTGGGTGGTTGGGAAGAATGATTGTTACCCTCCCCACCCATGTTAAATTCCTTGTAAGTGACATGTTATTTCCTTAGATGGGTTAATTCTGAAAAATATATGCCTCCCTATGTTCCCTCGTGGATTGTGGGGAGTTAATGTGGAGTAGTGCGCACCCCTGGTGCTGTGAACTACA
The DNA here is from genome assembly GCA_000966675.3 of Picea glauca. NCBI lineage: Eukaryota > Viridiplantae > Streptophyta > Pinopsida > Pinales > Pinaceae > Picea > Picea glauca. Next base: position 728,125 of record JZKD02S0814378.1, on the reverse strand, counting down.
TGAAAAAAGAAAAAAAATCTACAAAATTCATGACAAGTTTTGTTTTTATTGTAAAGTGAAATTCTAAATAAAACATTTTTTTTTTCCAAAAGTTGAAAAACTTATGAATATATAATTCATTTTCTTAAAAGACAAGGAAAATAGACACCCACATTCATGATTTTACCCATAATCATTGTTTGGGTTAGCTTGGAATATCTTTTATTTGATCCCTCGTACTCATGAGCTCGCGGATTTATTTTTTTGGATTAATATGCGTCTCATTATTTATAATGGAAAACCTATCTAGTAGAGAGACAAGCTACACACTCTTGTTTTCCATTTCGTTTTCTCTACATTTTATGAGACATGTAATCTCAAGGAAGTGAAATAAGTAATTTGTCTACTTGGAACACTCATAGGAAACTGAGGATATCAATTTCATTGACTTGCACATCGTGCCAATCTTATCACCTATTAGAAATCTGATGTTAATCACTTCATTCAATTTTGTTTCCTAATTATATCTTTCATTCGAGTTGGGGAAGTCAATCCATATAGGCCATGACCTAAATTTATTTGCACCTTACCAAAGTGTTTTAAATGCTATTATTTTCCACAATTATTTCCTCTTGTCTGTCACAATATTGAGGATGATCATGCAAATATTTCACTTTATTATCATGATAAGAGGAAACAAATGCATTATCTTGCAAGGATGATGATTTTGAATCATATTTTTATGTATCTTGTAAGAATTCCCAAGGTCGGTAATGGACATGTATATTTAGGAGATGGATGTAATTGAATTATTATGGTTCTATTTGTATTTGATTGATTATTATTTCATGAAAAATACATAATGTTGAGGAGATTCAAATATCATAACAATAAATGACACATGTCGAAGGGAATATTATGTGAAATCACATGTTTCTTATATCTAAGGAAGAAAGATATGATATTTTACTGAATGGACAATTGATGGATATGTAATGACAACATTGACACTTACATAAGTTTTATGACAACCAATATAGTTTAATTTCACATAAGCTGAGCAAGATTTTCTTAGGATTAGTTTATGTTTTGTCTTTACTTTTCCTTTTAGTTAAATTTTCATTTCAGTAAGTCAATCATGTATAGGAAGAGTTTTTCCCAAACGATCTAAGAGTTGACTATAACATTCTCTCTTGTTATGTAGATTGGGAAATGACTTGTGTGACTAATAGCTCGAGATTTTTTTATTGCGATGAAGGAAACTTAGGGAAGTGTTAATCTAAAATTGGTTGCTCGGATTCTATTGTGACATTTTTGTGATGTACCCAGCCCTTGGGTCACGTCACTGCTAAAATGACCCCATAAAATTTCTGATACGAAATCAAGATGTGGAAACAATCACATAACATGACAACTAAACTCATGTAGCTATCTATACTACTTAAAATGTAATTACAATCACTTAATTGTGCATAGAAGAAACTAAATAACATACAACAAAATTCAACCATATGACAAGGGATTTAAATGCATCATTTTTCTCCCAGTAATAATTTATAACCAATATAACTCAGAGTAAAATGAACGACAAATATATATATATATATATATATATATATATATATATATATATATATATATAGATATATATATCAACATTTAACACATAAACATTAAAGATAACAACACTTATCTTATACAAGTATGCAACCCATTACAAAGGACAACCATTCCTCCCAACCATAGCCTTTTTGTTCTAGTTATCAATAGCAAGACACCCTCAAGTTGGGGCTATGAATCCACAAGACACGGTGGTCCCTAAGGCTGGACAATGTTCCCCTCTCAGTAGTTAAACTCACAACTAATTTTAGTCCACCATCTCACTACTCAACCTATACAATAAAAGGGATGGAATCCCCCTTCACTTCTCACAGTCCCTCAGAACTTTCCACTCCCCTCAAATAATTTCACCATAGTTCGGAAAGGAATTAAATTACTTCCTGGGACCTCAGGAATTATACTATTGCAAACACAAATTTGTCCAACAAAAAAAAGTGTATGTCCTCGATGAATTTTGAGCAACAAATCACTCCCAATCATGGAACTTATTTACTGATGAGATTACATCTCCAAACGACAACCAAACATTTCCAAAAGAACTACCTTCAAGCCTTAACACTCAAAATTACATTGTTGGCCAGAAAATTCCATGTCAAAATAGCTCCACATACAAAAATGTGAATGCCTAATTCTTGTCCCCCTCCATACAAATTTCCTCCATTTCTCTTTCTTTCTTGAGTTTAACTTTTCCTCAAGTTGATTGTACACATACCACATTTTCTCAATAATTATGGGAAGTAACTCTCACACTGAACCTCTTACATGAATTCAATGATTGGGATCTAGAACAGTCAACAACTAATGGAAGTTTCATAGCAAGGATAATTTAGAGAAAACTAGGAAATGGGTTTTTGTTTAACATATATGGGTAACTCTCAACTTTTTGACCCCCACCCTCTCTTGTGCATACTTACCTATGAATCTCTGTCTGTGTCCATTTACAACTGGAAATATAATTAATTTATTATATTCAATTTACATCATTTACATATTGGCTCTCAGGAATGCATCACATTTACAATATACATCACTTGGCTCATGGCCACATACTACATTTACAATACATGTCGATAATTTGGGGTTTGAAAATGGTGATTTTATTCTAAATCATTTGGATGACACCTGACCATCGTCCCATCGATGATCAATGATCACCTAGGAATTTCGAAAACACTTCCCCAAATCGGCCGACCTAACCATCGGTCATTGGCCACTTCTAGGATGACATGGAATTTGCTGATGTGGCATTACACATGGATGTTGACGTGGCATGACACATCATTCAAAGGTTTAAAATTGGGTGGCATGGCATGACATGTGGATACTGACATGACATGACATGTGGATGATGATGTCATCATCCTATTTTCCTTCATTTTCAATTGGTTGTTTCTCTTAGATGACCCAAACACCTTGTTGAGCCAGATGATGCCTAACCATCATCACATTGGTGAAAATGAACATATTTTCAAGTCTCCTAACCCCCTCTCATCAAATCATCCTCCATTGATGATTTCTTTCGGTGAATGAAAACACTTCTCCAAATCTAGTTGACCACCGACCATCAGCCCATTGATGATTTTCCTTGTCCAACTTCAACACTTAGAAAACTTCAACCACAACAATGATCAATCTAGTTCGTCGATCTATCACTCAAAATGATTGTAGCAATTGATCTAATCACATCTAACCTTTCTGAATTCTGAACATCGGTCATCATAGGTGTCTTTTGGCCGAGCCAACCTCTTCACCATTTCGGTTGACCTGACCATTGGCGATTGCCAATTTCTCTTGGAGAATTTCCACACTTGTAAATTTTCGACAAAAATACCTGATGAGTTTAGCCATCGATATGCCTCATTTCCCAATTCACGAAAATAAATCTCAAACATTGATTTTCCCAACCTTCCAAATGGTTGAATCCTAAAAAATTTTTAAATCTATCATGATGAATCTCAGTTGGTGATCGCGAGATCAAACACGTTCTTGCCCGTCGATTTACCAAAATACCTATAACATTTGCAACAATCATTAAAATGCAATATTCCACCATTTCAAGTTGAATCTGAATATGAAATTTTTCATATTGGTTCCATTAAACTCCTTAAATAGTTATGATTCATTTAAACTTGAATATTGACGACAAATTTGGGGATTTGACTCTAATTTTCTCTCAATTTTCCCCAAATTCGCACAGACCAAAGTCTGCAACAGTGAATTTACTCAAATCTGCTTAAGATATTGGCCCATATGGATCCAGTGTTGAACCAATTCCTTTGATACCATATTGTAATATACCCAACCCCTACTTGGGTCATGTCACTACTAAAATAACCCCATAAAATTTCTCATACTAAATGAAAATCCAGAAATAATCACATAGAATGACAACTAAACTTATTTAGCTATCTATACTCCTTAAAAATGTAATCAAAATCACTTAACTATGCATAGAAGCAATTAAATAACATACAACAATATCAACCATATGAAGAAGGATTTAAATGCATCATTCTGCTCCCAAAAAGAATTTGTAACCAATATAACTCAGAGTAAAACACACACACACACACACACACACACATATATTTCAACATCTAAAATATCAACACATCATATCAAATTGTTTATCTTATACAAGTATGCAACTCGTTGAAGAGAAATAATGTTCCTCCCAACTATATCCTTAATGTTGCAGTTCTCAAAAATAAGACACCCATGAGTTAGGGATATGAATCCAAAAGAGACGATGGTCCCTAAGTATAGCTAATGTTCCCCTCTTAGTAGTTAAAATCACACCTAATTCCATTCCACCGACTCACTTCCCCTCAACCTGTACAAACAAAGGGATGGAATCCCCATTCACTACTCATAGTCCCCCAGGCCTTTCCATTCCCCTTCAAGGCTTCCAACATAGGTTGGAAATGAATTTTACTTACACGGACCTCAATAATTCTACAAATGCAAGAACAAATTCTCCTAGCAACAAAACAAGTGCTTCATCGGGGAATTTTGAGAAACATGCCACTCCTAGGCACACAACCTCTTTCCTCATCATATTACATCTCCAAACACCAACCAAACATGTGCACAACAACTACCTTCAATATTTGGCACTCAGATTTCCACTGTTGTCCAGAAAACGACATGCCAAAATAGCTCTGCATTAAAAAATGTGAATGTATAATTTTGGTCCCCCTCCATACAAATGTCCTCCCTTTACCTTGCTTACCTTACTTGCATTCTTCCCCAGGATGATTGTACTCAGTTCCCATGCTCTCAATAACTATGGGCAGTGACTCTCACACCAACCATGTTACATGAATTCAATGATTGGTCTCTAGAACACTCAACAACTAATGGAAGGTTCATGGCAAGTATAATTTAGAGAAAAAAGGAAATAGGTTTTGGTTTAATAGATATGGTTAACTCTCCCACTTTTTACCCCCACCCTCTATTGTGGATAATTAGCCACCAAATATCCATTTGTGTCCATATTCAACTGACAATACATTTTATTTATTATATTCAATTGACATCATTTACATATCGGCTCTCAGCCATGCATCACATTTACAAATACATAACTTGGCTCTTGGACACATACTACATTTACAATATACATCACTAATTTGGGGTTTGAAAATGGGGATGCTACAGTTTTGATTGATAAGAAAAGATTGTCACCAACTCAACAACTCATCAAAAATATCTAAATTGTCCCATTCATGTATTCTCACTTTGGTTTCTGATATAGTTTATGTTTGAGGTCATTTTAATGATTATTTTGATGACCTCCATAACTGTGATTTTCCCGCTTTTCCTTATCAAATTTAATTATTTGAATCTTTGTCGTTAATTATTATCTTTTATAGAAAAGAGAATTTGGTGTTACTTTGGTGAACTATGAAATGAAATTCCTATTATTTAAAATTTCAACATTTTCAAATATGCAAAGGACTTCCTTATGTCAAGAAATATTGAGAGCTTATTGGTTTGTGAAATATTTCATGTAATTGGTTTTTGAAAATATGTTTTGAATAAACTATCCATTAACCCATTTTGCTAGATTCCTAAAATCGTTTTTTGCTGCACTAAATGAAAGGAAAATTGTATGTGACAATTGGATTGTATGATTGTGCTCCAAATATTTTCCACTAGATTATCAATTCTTGTAATCTTGTTTTTTCCTCATTGTGTATCTTTACGTTGGGAATATTTCTATTTGGATCGATGTTGAATGTTTAACATTTATTCACTAGTTATTTCCCTTGTCTTACTTTCCAAGATTTCACTAAAAATGTTTACTCTATTCTTGCACAAGATTTATTGCGTGTTGTTGGGTTCTATTCTTATTTTTCAACCAATTTTCATTCTTTATTGATGATTAACATTCTAGATTTAGGTTTCTTTAGTTTAATATTCATTTTCATGAATTCAACTTTGTTTTATCACTTTTTCTATTCTTGTACATATTTATTCCATATTTTAAGTTCAATGTTGGTATGTTCCTTGAACTAATTTGACTCTTTAGTTTTCCTTGAGGATTACTCCTAAAATTTGAGTGAGGGGTTGCTCAAATTCTTGTCACATACTGAATATTTTTTTTACGAGTCCTGAGATGCATGGGATTCTCTATCTGAGTGCACATTCATGAAGTTCTTAGTTGTAGGTGTAGACTAATAGTTGTAGTGGAACACATGTGCCTAGTGAGTGTACCATGATAATCCATAAGTATAGGAAATTTTCTATCTACCTTTTTCTTTGAGCTCCATTCATTTCATATTAATAAAATGGTCAATACTATGATTACTTTTTGGGAGACCTGTGGGTTAAACTAAAATGCAGAACATCTACTCAGCGAATCAGAGAAACTCATGTATCACCCTCTTTCCTCACACCCTATGTGCATATGCATATCTATATACAGATCTAAAAGGGTGAGCATATTATGAAATAGTGTGGAAAGTACTAGTAAAATCGTCAGGACAATGGACGCCTACTGGGAATGGGGCTATGATTGTAAGGTATTGGTGCAATTTTGTTGGGGCTATGGATGCTCGTTGGAAGTGAGGCAATGCTAGTAAAAGAGATATGAAAAACACACTTATGTATATGTTTAATTTTTATGAAAAAATAAAACTCATGATCAAACAAAAACCAATCCGAAGTGTGCAGCTAGTAAAATAATTTACTTCACTAATTAGATCCTTGAAAAGGGTATGCTAGATTACAAGTACTATAAATTTTTTATTATATCTTTTAGAAAATTGGCGTCATTGTGGTACCCATGATTTTTGGGAAATTGTGTGTAATTTGTTGAATTTATCTTTAAAATTCGTATCCAAAGTAAATTCCCTAGAATTTTATTTACAAAGGTTATTGGTTCTTCCAGTGTGTCATCGTTTGTTGAGGGCACAACAACCCACTTTTACTTTATATTTTTCAAGACAAAGGAAATGCCTAATCCTCTACTTCTTGATCCTAATGTTATTTTGTATCTACCTTGAGGGATTTTGGAGATTTGACTTTGATTGATGATTGTCTCGAATGGAAGTTTATTATCCCTTTTTTTATTATGATTCCAAATGTATTCTTGATGCTTCTTGAGCTATGGTGTTTCGTTGACATTTGTACATGATGGATTAACACATTATCTTCATACCTTTTTCATATTCCAAAGTTCTTGATGCTCCTATGAGGCTATGAAGTTTAAGGTTCTATTGATGGTTGTCTTGAATGAGCTTGTTGTTGATTATTTCTGAATAACTAATTCAATATATGCATCCTCTTATTGACAAATTATGATTAATGTATTCAACTTTAATACTTTCACATGTGTATTTCAATCTTTTGTTTCGAACTCTAAGTTTGAATCACATAATAACTAATCCTTCTTTCAAGTTGAGACTTGACATATGCAATATCAAGACACCTATATATATCCACCCATGATTGTTGTTGAAGGGGCTAATTCTTATCTATAAATTTGCATAAAGGAAGGAAATATAATATTTATGATGTATTGGTGAGTGTCCGTTTAAATGCAAGACTCATCTCACTTTGTTATTAACATAGTTATCGACTTAACTAGAAACGTGACCTCATAATGAGAACTCTATCCCTTAAAACCTATACTTTTGCATAAAAGGCATGAAAATCAACCCCCAAATCAAAAAGCGGTGCTACCAGTAGCACCATTTTTTTAAATGGGCCAAAATTAGATTTTTTTTCAAGCATGGCCTTAAAAACTCAAAACAATTCTCAAAAAAACATTAAAATTAACTCACAAATAAAAAAATTGGTGCTACTTGTAGCACCATTTCTTATAACCGGGTAAAAATTACAACTTTTTTCAAGCATGGCCTTAAAAAATCAAATTGTTGCTCAGAAAAACCTTAAAATCAACACGTAAATAAAAAGTGCAGCTACCTAAAGAAAAATATTTTTTCTAAACATTAAAATTATAGATAATTACGACCTAATTCAAATTGTGGCCTTGACAAAAAATCCCTATGCAAATAAAAAACACAAAATTGGATCCTAAATGATCACGAGAAAGGAGAAAATGTTCACAATTTTATTTGTTTTTTAAAATGAGAAAAAAGCACATTTAAAAAACTATATTCAAAACCCAAATTAAAAAATAAAATATAAAAATAAAAAATAAGTGCTAAAAAAACTAAAAAGTAAAAAAATTTAAAATTTCTCTGGAAAACAATAATTTAAAAAAATACATATATCTTTTGTAAAAAATAATAACAAAAAAGCAATTGAAACGTAAAAAAAACAAAAAATGAGAAAAAAACCAAAACAATACTACAAAACAACTATAAAAGAAACAAAATTAAAAAAAAAATATTTTTTAAAAAAGAGGAAAAATAAAACAATATTCAAAAAACACTAAAACTCCCCAAGATAAAATTTTATACTAAAAAACATTAAAAAAATATTTAAATAAAAAATTAAAAGAAACATATACATATATATTATAATTTAAATTTTTTTAATATAAATATAAAGTTTTTAGTTGTAATTTTATGTTGTTTTTTAAAATTGTGTATTATGTTATGCAACCTGAGTGGGCCTAATGGTTAATAACATGTGTTTCCTCTTAAGAGGTCCCAAGTTCAAATCCAGAGGGGGTTAGGGTATGTATACCTCTGTAAACTCTACCAATGAAATCGCTGGGTGAAGGGGGGTCCCTTGTCCCACAAACAAGGGGGTCTCATACACCAATTTGGTGTGGCTTGGCTGTGACCTTGAAAAAAAATATTAGTATTATTATTATTATATTATATGTTGTTTTTTTAACATTTAAACGCTTTTTTGGCCATAAATTTGTTTTTATACCCTTTTTTTTATTTTTCACTTATTTTTCCTCTTCAAATTTTTAGTTTTTTTTTTAATCTTTTTTTTATACAATTTTTATTTTTTCAATTGTTTTTTTTTCTTAGTGTTTTTCAATTTTTAATTTATATAAAAAAAATTATATGCTTTTGCTAAATATTTAAAAATAGCGTTATTTAACTATAATTGTTTTCTATGTATTGAAGTAAAGGTACAAAATGTTTTAAAAATGATACTTTCCACTATATTTTTTTTTTTTGTAAGTAAGATATATGTATATTAGAAGCCTTCTAGAGACAGAGTTTTAAGACATAGTACAAAGAGAACCAAGCTGAGCCACAAGACTGCCCCAACAGAGGGGAAACCAGTCCCTGTACCCATGCAGTTTGAAACTTAACAAAATATAATGTCTAGCGTTTGAAACTAGAAACAACAACTATATCACCCTTAAACTGGTGAGATGAGATGAGTCTCAAAAAACTACTAACCATATATAACATATCAGAGCAGGATCAACTGTTTAGACACCTGGCGGGGTTGCCCTGTAGCGCTCCTGTCCCGCTTCGTCCATAGCCTCGTTTGCGCCATCGCGATTAGCATCTGTCACTACCCCCGGAGTTGCTTGGGGTGCTACGTCTGACCCCATCTATGCCTCGTCGTCCTTCTCCTCGGCCGACATCTCCATTGGATCATATTCATCTGAGCTAGGAGTAAGTGCGCTCTTCAGAGAGGATAGAGTTTGAAGAAAAGTATCCACCTTGGCTCCGGTGTCCTGTAGGCGAAAATTGAGATCGTCCACTTCCTGGCGAATTTCAAATACAAGATCATAGAGAGTCATCATGCTGTCCCACAGCTGGATGTTGGTGAAGGAGCCGCAGGGAAGAGGCCCAGCCCCACGAGAAGCATGCTGAGAGTGGGAGTCTGGGTCAGACGTCGAGTCAGAGGGACTACGGGCATGGCGCTGGGGGGGGCTAGATAAACTAGGCGCCAGGGCTCTGCTAGTAGATTCCACATTAACCCTGCCATGAGAGTGAGATGAAGGATGTCCAGGGTGGCGCTGGGAGGAGGAGGTTATGGAAGGCGAATCTGAAGGGGAGATGGAGGGGCGTTGGGGCTTCCAGGCTGAGCCCCGTCGGGGTATTCCCCTTGGACGTGTCATTTTCCAACTCACTTTGCGAACATAAATAATCCCGAGCGCAAAACGAGGATGATGGATCAGGGAAGACGCAGAGCTGAGCTCGGCCCTGAAAATTCTATGAGAAAAATCACACCATATCAAGAGCAGAGCAAACTCTGCGGGATGTTGACATAAACAATTATGCGGCCTTTCCATCCCAGTCATATCGAAAAAACCGGAGGGGAGGGATGCTTGAATAAATGCTTGAATGAATGTTTGCATTAATGCTCGTGTGCTTTGAGTTGCAGGTTGAATAAATTACGAGGAGGGTGGCACGGGGCCTTCACGTGCCCCCGTGTTCTGGTGGCTGCTTTCCTCATCCTCTGAACGCCACGTTGCATGCACTATCACCCCATCCGGGGGGACGTCTACCAGGTTGGCCTTACGAACACTTTGTTGGAGGATAGGATGATCCATGTCATACTCTGTGTTGCATTGGAGGTCTGATCCAGTCCATGCAACGCCCAAATTGGCTAGCTCATTTGCAATCTGGTTTGCCTTTCTCCTGACATGCGTGGGGATGATTTCTAGATTGGGATTTAGTAAATCAGCGATGATCTGGAGGCCGTGAGACAGTCTCCAGCTGGGCGAAATGTTGTCTGTCCTTGCTCCGTTTACCAGTTTGTGCAGCATGCTTATGATGAGTAGAGAGTCCCCTTCAACAATTAGCTTGGTGATATTGCGATCAACAACCAAATGTAGGCCTTTTATCAGACCCCACAGTTCTGCTGCGTTGTTTGTGGTATGTCCAAGGGGACCCGCTCCTATGGCAAGAATGCATCCAGAATTATTTCGAAGAAACACTCCATAGCCAGCTGCTCCAGGGTTGCCTTTGGAAGCTCCATCAAAGTTCAACTTGACAAAATTTTCCGGGGGAGGAGACCAAAATGAGGGGCTGCTGTGATGGGCTAGAGGGGGGGGTGGGGGAGGGGCGGGAGGGGGATGGGGAGGAGCCCACTGCCTGAAGATCGGGAGTTCAGAAGAGAGGCATTCCAAATCTGCCCAGGACCAAGTCTGAAGATAGAGAGTTTCCAATATATTGTGTCGACATTGTTGCCAACATTGCTGCCAGGGGAGAGAGAGATTTCTGAAGATTCTTTGATTTCTCTCTTTCCAAATTTTCCATAGTATAAAGCCCGGTAGAAGTTGCCATACGCGATTAAGGATAGGTGAATGGAAGGTTGCATCCCGCCAATTCTCTAGGGTCTCAATGATGCTATTTCTTAGGCGGTCCAAGGTATGCATGATGATTGTTGCTTGGTCCCATATTTGGGCAGAGTAAGGACAGGTATTCAGGAGATGGTTGATGGTTTCTTCAGCATCTCCGCAAAGGATGAAAATAGAGGGTCCTGTGAAACCTATTTTAAGTAGATTATCCCAGGTTAAGATGCTTGAGTGTAGGACCAGCCAGAGAAAGAGAGTTACCTTCGGCCAATGTCTGAGGTTCCAGATCTTTTGCCAGATTTCTGAAGCCGGGCCAAGGTTGGGGATGATTTGAATTGGATAAGCTTCTCTCATGCTAAAGGTGCCTTGCATGCCATAACCCCACCACAGAATGTCTTCGCCCTCGATTCTGGGAATTTTCCGTTTGGCTAACTCTTCATTCAGAGGTTCCAGGTTGACATGTGCGTCCAAGGCCATGTGATCTCTGTCCACTTTCCAGCAGCGCTAGGCATCCTCCCTCGAGTTGTTCTGCCAATAATCTGAGACCAGAGTGAGGCCAGCTCAGGTTGCTTGGTTGCACATATCATGAGCCCAATCCTCAGTGCCCAAGGAGGGCCATTGGTGCCAAGAGTCCTACCAAAAGAGGGAAGTTTTTCCGTTACCTAATTCCCAGAATGCATGCTGAGTGACCAGCCTTCTGTTCTGCTTGGCTGCTGTCCAGATCAAAGAACCTTGATTATCCCCATTCCAGCGGATGAGATTTCTTTCTGCCATACTAGGGGAATATTTTTTCCTCCATAATTTAGCCCATATATCCTTGGGATTTTTGAGCCAGTGCCACCAAAACTTGGCGCTGAGAATGTTGTTCATAATGGATGGATTTCTTAGGCCGATCCCTCCTTGATTTTTGGGCCTATAGAGCTTGTCCCAGCTGACAAGTGATATCTTCTTCTCTTTGGCTATGCCTTGCCAGAGGAAATTCCATTGAAGGCTTTTGATGGCAGTGAGAACAAATTTGGGGGTTGCCAGCGCAGAGACGGTGTAAATTGGGAGGGCTTGAAGGACTGCCTTGAGCAGAATGAGTCAGCTAGGGAGGTTTAAATATCTAAAGGTCCAGGAGGAAAGCCTTTTGGAGAAGGAGGATAGGAGGCGTTCCCAAGAAGAGTTTCTTAAGGCATTATCAATCAGGGGGATACCGAGATATTTGGACGGAAGGGAGCTTCTTCTGAAACCTAAAATGGTTGAGATATGACGCTGGATCTGAGGAGGAGTGTTAAAAAAGAAGATTAGGGACTTTTCCTTGTTGCATTCTAGTCCTGAGGCTGCCGAGAAGGTTTGAAGGATCTCCTGGATAGAGTTGGCTTCTCGAACGGCGGGGCTGCCCATTAAGAGGGTGTCATCTACAAACTGGCTATGCGATAAAGGGGGAGAGATGCCATGCAGGGGTAAACCTGCCAGAAGATTATTTGCTAGGGCTGCTTTGATGGAGCGACTTAGGCCTTCAGCCATAATTATGAAAAGAAAAGGGGATAAGGGATCGCCCTGTCTGATCCCTCTGGAGGGGGAGAAGGGTTTCGTGGGGACACCGTTGAGAAGAAGAGAGAAGAAGGTTGTGGAGGTAAGGTTAAGTATCCAAGTGACCCAGATGTGATCAAAACCAAAAGCGAGAAGCATGGCTTTCATGAAATCCCAGCTGAGCTTATCAAAAGCCTTAGAAAGGTCTAATTTGAGAAGCATACCTGGGGTTTTGGTTTTTTGAAGGGAGTGGATTACTTCGTGCATGAGAATGACACTGTCCATGATTTGTCTGCCTTCAACATAGCCGGACTGCTCTGGAGAGATAATTGCGGGTAAAATCGGTTTGAGCCTTCAAGCAATCACTTTAGTAAGGATTTTATAAATGACGTTGCAGAGGGTGATGGGTCTATACTGCTCAGGTCGATGTGCTTGTCCCTCTTTTGGGATCAGAGTGAGGAAAGTTGCATTTAGAGCTTGTAGGACCTGTCCAGTGGCCCTAGAGTCTTCTAAGATATCCCATACCTCTGTTCGGATCATCGGCCAGCAATGATGGAAGAAGTCACTGGTGAACCCATCTGGTCCAGGCGCTTTACACTTGGGAGTGTCCTAAAGCGCTTGATAGACTTCTTCAATGGTGAACGGCCTGAGAAGGGCCATGTTCTGCTCCTGAGTTACAAGGTGTGGCACATGCCTTGTGATTTTCTGAATGGCTTGCTGTCGATCTTGGACTGGTTCTGTGAGGAGGTTTTGAAAGTCTTTGATTAGAATTTTTTCCATATCAGCATGTGACTGTACTATGTCCCCTTCATCAGAGGTGAGATGTGTGATCTTGTTGAAGTGCCTCCTCTGAATGGTAGTTCGATGGAAAAACTTAGTGTTGTGCTCCCCCTCCTTAAGCCATAGAACTCGCGACTTTTGTTTCCACAAGATTTCTTCCTGTTTCTTCCTATCATCCAGCTGTAGGCTTACTTTTGTCTCTTGGTCTTTTAGATCTTGCGTTAGCCCCTCCTCCCTGATCCGCTGCTGAATTGCACCCATCTACTGCATTAGCTCTTTTTGAGAGGTGAAAATGTTGCCGAAGGTGTGTTTGTTCCATATTTTTAAAGTTTGCTTTAAATTTTTTAGCTTCTGCTCAAAGTGGAACATTTTAGACCCATAGGGGATCTCTGCCTACCTCCACCATTCCTGAATATTTGCTTGGAAATTGGGGTGGTTTAGCCAGAACTGTTCGAATCGGAAGGGTTTTTTTCCTGGCGTGGCTGGGACGTCCACCCAAAGTTGAACGGGCCAGTGGTATGAACCAAAGAGATTCAGGATAGAGGATTCCATTGACACTCCATCCAGAATGAAGGCCTCTGAGATGAGGAAGCGGTCCAGTCTGCAGGAGATTTGATGTGCCCCGGACCTTCTGTTTGTCCAGGTGTAGTGGCCATTGCCAGTTTCCAGGTCGATGAGGTGGAGCTCCTCTATCATGCTATTGAACTCGCAGGAGTCCCGATCCAGTCTCCTTGACCCGCCTTTTTTTTCCAGTAAGGTGCGTATGATATTGAAGTCCCCACCGATGATCCATCGATTGCGCTGAGTGAGGCTGGAGATATAACTCAGGCTTCGGAGGAAAGCTTGTTTGTCCCCTAAAGTGGTCGGGCCATAGACACAGGTTATGTGCCCGGGCCGATCTGATCCAATGAGCCTGTACGCTGCTGTGATAGTCCACTTAGTGGCCCAGAAATTTTCCATCAGTACTATATTGGTATTCCACAGGATAGCCATGCCACCGGCCGTTCCTATGGCATCTACAGAGGCTACGCCTCCTTGTTTCCAGCAATAGGGGAGTATCCTGTCCATATCTTCTAAGGTGCATTTTGTTTCCTATAGTAGGACAATGTCTGGTGTTTCCGCTATGATCATTTCCCGTAGCATGTTTTGCTTGCTACGGCCATTGAGACCTCTGATGTTCCAAGAAATAATCTTCATGATGACGGATGGGAGGGGAGGGGAGGAAAAGTGTCTAAAATCAAATTGATCTGCCATGAGTTTACCATAAAGTTTCCTATCTCTTGAATGAGCTTATTTGTAGATTTTCTCCCTCTTTTATTTTCCTCCTTCTGAGATTTGCTTGGGTTTTTAGATTGGTTGCCTTGGATTCCCAGTGCTTTGCTTGCTCGGGCTGTGGATCCTGCTGATGAGTTGAGGAATATTTTATGCACCTTCCTCAGTTGATCTCTAGGTATAGTGTAGAGCTTTTGATGTCTGTATGCATGTTCCAGGTGGTCTAAATCGACCCCGGCAAGATCTTGCTCCTCTATTAGCATGTCTTCGTCCCCATCATCCATCTCCTGCAGATCTGGCTGTTTTGGGAGAGGGTTCGGGGGCTGGAGGACGGTTGCGTTGGACTGGGGAGTTGGGGTTGCATTGTGACCCTCAGTTTGGATAGCCTTGGGCAGGGATGGCTCGCTTGGATTAGCATGAGAAACGAGGTTTTCAGGTTGATTCAGCAGAGTATCGAATTTATTACTAGTGGGGAGTTCATTACTTACCTGGGTCACTTGTTTTCGGTTCCCCTGGCGTCTTTTTCCTTCTTCTTGAACGAAGCCTTTCGTGTCCTTGCCAGTTTTTGGGTTCGGCTCCTTGTGAACTTTGTTGAGCGGGCATTCCCTGAAGAGGTGGCCATGTTCGTGGCACTTCCTGCATCGAAAGGGGATATGCTCATAGTCTATTGTTTGAGACCAGTCTTCGTCATGATACTCCAGCGTGATGGATCCTGGAAGTGGCTTATCTATGTTCAGGTAAACACAGATTCTTGCGTATGACGTATACCTTCTCTGCTTCGTGGCCTCCGAAGATTTTACATAGATGCCAATGGTGTTGCCGATGCCCGCTAGGACCTCCTCCAGCCAGAATTCCTGTGGAAGGGAGTAGAGTTTGATCCATACTGGTGCGTGGGCAAAGTCCTCTTTTTCGGGGCTAAACTTTTCTGTCCAGAAACTCAGGAAGAGGCCAGCCGAATTATAGAAATAGGGCCCTCCATCAAAGATACGATTGTGATCTTCCAGGTTATGAAAGATGATAGTGAAAAATCCTTTGGAACCCAGCTGTAGGTCATAATGGCCCTTTGGCTTCCACCAATAATGGATCCATTTGATTAGATCTCTCTCAGAGGGCCAAAGCCCTAGGAACTTTCCTACTAGGGCATTATCTCTCATGTACTGCTTCTGCTCCTCTATGCGCGGTGATCTTACTACATATTTGGGAGCCTGGGGAGCTTGTGGTATACATTTTCCGGGGATCCAAGGGGCTGAAGCTTTGGCAGATGCGATCCCCCTGTCAGGATCGACATCCATGTCTCGATCCTTAAACGTTCCCTCCTCTAAAAGCGCCGCGCGCAGGTCAGGGGGCGGCTCAAACGTTGGCCTCTTCACTCCCGGCGCTACTGCATTCTCATTAGTGATAACTTGGTTGTAAGAGGCACCAGACGACGTCCCTGTTCTGTGATTCGGTGGCCCCTGCGGGGTAGCCATCGGTGGGGGGCAGATCATGGCGGCTACTGTTTCGGAACCCTAGTTTCAGAGATCGCGTTTTTTTGTAACCATCATCATCATTATTTTGATACTTTCCACTATATTTAAAAATTGTGGAACAATAAATTAATTAAGGAGACATAATTATATGAAAAATATTAATTTTAAAAAAGTAAATGGTATACAACACTTTTAACATTGAAATAATCATATAAAAATGATTAAAACCACCATTGAAAAAAAGAGTTGAAAAAAGTGGAGACAAATGAAAAAATAAGCATTTAAAAAAATAATGTAGGTACATTATCGATAAGAAGATTTAAAATGTCAAAAATAACCTAAAAGGGGAGAGGGGTTCTACCGGTAGCACAAATTTTCAAAACGACGTAAAAAATGTGACTCCCCAAAAAATGACAACTCTGTAGAGTTCTTGTTAAGTTGGTAATTATGCTTGTTTTGATGGAGTAGGCTTGTAGAGCCACTTTAATTGTGTGACCTCTCCATCCTTGAGATGCATGTGGGGTAATCCATTTATCCTTATCAAAAACCTTGACCTTGATTCTTTGAAGGCTTCTCCTTATCGAGAAGAATATTATTTTGGCTTGTAGTTGTCTCAAGTTTTGAAGCCCCCAAGGATATCAGACCCACATTTTCTGCAAGCATGTCCTTGAACCTCTTCATATTGATTTATAATAGGTCATTTTTCAGTCCTACCTCTCACCAAAACCCAGGCCAAAATCCCATTAAACTTCTTGGTTGAAATTAATTTGCGTGTCATTGTTTGATGCATGTTTGCTATCTGTTACATTTGTATTTTGCATAGTGGTCTGATGCAAGGACCTTTTCCTTGAACTGGTCGTATTCACACTTATCTTGATCTTAGAAAGTATTCCCTCAAATATGTGCATCTTCATTAGACTAACCTATTTATTATGTTTGGTTGGCATTGATCTTTTTTTCCATTTATCGCTACTTGTGACGTTGATTCGTCACATGAAATGGCATATTCCTCACCTTCATAGATTTCCCTTCATTGCAGTTGAATTGAAATTTTCTTCATTGCCATAAGACCCAACTCCTCTCCATGACACCAAATTTCTTGAATCCTACCTTATATGCCTCGTTCCTAATTTCTGCCCCCAGGTGTGGAACCCTAATTTGTGGAATCGTGAGGGACATGGAACCTTTTTTTTTTGTAAGTGAGTTTAACCTGTATTGCTAAAGGAGGGTTATGATAAAAAAAGGGGGAACTCCCTGGTTTTCCAAAAATGAAACTAGACCAGAGGTTCCCGAGTTTCATTTTCTGAAATAAGCAAGGGGTAGGACTGGACTACTACCATGGGAAACTAGTTGAGTCCTACCAAATCCAGTTTTTGATAGTATAAGCACAACAAACATGAAAAGGATAAAAAAAATAATAGTAATAGAAACTGAGATTGACACAAGACTGACCCGACTGACTTGACAATAGACTGACCAACCACTAGTCTAGGCTGATGATATGTTTATTTCCTTCATCCGCCTAGCCCTTGTTCTCCTCCTTTTGAGGGACCATGCGAGTCTTTCTGATATGTGTTGGTGCTCCTTTCCCATCAGTTGGCGTGATGTCCATGTGATGAACGTAGCACAGGTATAGGTGGAATTGAGAAACCAACTACTCTAGCTTGGCTTTCTGGTCCATCTCGACCTTAGTTAGCATGTTCCTAATGGTTTCCACTATTGATGCACCTCAAGACTTCATTCAATAGTTTCGTCTGTTCCTTGTTGTTCTCCCTTTTGGCATCCTCCCTCTCCAAGCTCACTTTGCAATCAACATCTTTTTTTTCCATGATATCTCCATCGTTTTGTGGTAGAGGGTTTCCCTAGGCTGTGTGGCCCCTCGGTCCGTTAACCAGTCCGCTTTCTGATCCAGAGATTTCCATGTTTTTCCCTTGCACTTTTCATTGATTTCCTTCTCTAGTCGGGTGATAGTTTCCTTTCCTTTAGGTGCAACCAAAGTATGAAAGGTGCCCTCCGTGTCTTTTTCTTCCTGCTCCATCCTTGAAGCTCATCGAGGACTGTTCGGAGTTTCCTTCTCTTGGGGGTTTCTTTTGTTGTTCATTCACTTCATACGGACCATCCTGTCTGGCCTATGGATGCTCCTTTGCTGCGTTCTCAACCTGTTCCTATCTACCCCGAGGTTCCTCCTTTCCCTGCCCTTGTGTCTTTTGGTAGCCTTTGCAATTGTGCTCTTCTTTTATCCTTTCTTCTTGTTGTTTATTATCTTATTGAAATTTCCCTATTGTGGGCTTGTCCTTCCAATCATGGTCTTCACATAGAGTTGAGACTTCTCATCCTTTTTCCCCATCATGGTACGTATGATCATGATGAATCGACCATTATTCTTGTACTATCCCTTGTCCCTCCTCACCTGATATCCTACTAGACAATTCCTCGTACCTGGTCCTTAGCTTGGTGGATCCATAATATTCTATGTCAATCCCTCTTGCCTTACGTCATTAGTTTCCTGCTATTTTCCATCGATACTTTCCCATGGATCTTCCCCGCAAATCTTACTGTTGACATGACCTTGTTGTTGTACCATCTCCTATTGTATAATTTGATCTACCATTGTAATTAGTAGTTGAGTGTTGGGAAGTCATATCCTACCTGGGTCCTTCAAGCCTTTTGCTGGGCGTTTTTCTACTCTCCTCGATATGACCTTTCTTTCTTAAGATGTTGTCCCAGTCTTTTTTCACTAGTTGGGTGCAGTGCGTTCTAAATTGTCTTTGCAGGATGTTGATCCAGGTAGTATCTAGTTATGTTCCTTCCTTGCTAACCCCCTCATTTGAAATTCTATTCACCAGGCCATTTGATGATCAACATACCCAGTGCAACTCCACAGTGTTAATCATTTGCACATGATCCTGGATTTTTCGTAGGGAGTGTGCCAACGCTAGTGTTTTTGAACCTTTCCCACTCTAGTGTTGTTTTGGAGTCTCTTCACCGTGTTGATGACCAAGGTGGAGTCACCTTCCACGCTAGTGTTGGTCATCCTTTTTTGGCTTAGAATTTGAGACCGATCTCCATGGCTCCAAATTCCATTGCATTGTTGGTTGAGTTTCCCAAGCTCTCAACGTACAAATGGATTATGTTACCCCCACTATCTCTGACCACCCCTCTGATTCCTATCATTCTTGGGTTTCCTTTTGCTACCCTATCAAAATTTAACTTGAAGAACCCTATCATTGGAGGTGTCTAGTTGCGCTCTCCTAATTGAAGTTGCGGTGGCCACCCTACCTGTGTGTTATTGCACTCGTCTTTTAGGTGAAAGATTTATAGGATTCAAGATTCTTGTCCTGTGAGTTGAACTCTTTTTTGTCTGGAAGTTGTGGCTCTGCACTGTTTCTCGGATTTGTGAGATTATTGCTTCCTTGAGTTTCCCTTTCGGAAGGCTTTCATTCCTGAATATGCGTCGGTTACTTTCCTTCCATATTGCCCATATGATCATCCCTGGTATGAGGTTTCAACAGAGGTTTACTATTTCATTTTCACTGTAACTCTCATTCCAGTTATTGATGGTTGTGTTGATATTACCTCGAGTCTTATTGGACTGGAAGAAGATGCCTGCCACCCAGTCCCATATCTCTGTTGTGTAATTGCATTCGTCGAGGAGGTGATTCGTTGTTTCTTCTTTCTCTTGACAGAGGTGGCATCGTGATGGGCCTATGAAACCTATTTTCCTTAGGTTTTCTTAGGCTAGAATTCGGTTGTGGATTACTAGCCATTTGAACATTTTGAGTTTTAGCCATTGGGGGCTACCCCAAATCTTTGCCCATTGTTGCATCAGGTCTTCTTGGTCTTGGTCCATGATGTAATTCCAAGCTTCTTTTAAGTTGAATTCCCCTCCATTTTTTCGGCCCAATATTAGTTGTTCATCTTCTTTTGAGACTACTATTTTCCTTTTCCCCATTTTCTCCTCCACCTATTTCGTTATTGTTGCGATCTGATCTCTGTTTTGTGGATTGAGTTTGTCCTAGACCCTCCATCTGTCACAGTCATTTCCTTGTTTCTAGTAGTGATATATTTTTATTTTTCCTTGTACAATCATCTCCTATTGGAGTTCCTCCCTATCTATATTTTCCATTCTAGGTTACTGTTGCCACACATCCTCTCAGAATTTGATTATTTTACCATTCCTCACTTCCCAGAAGATATGTTTCTAGATCCAGGTTTTGTTGTGCTAGGATAAATTCCAGATGGTTGATCCTTCTCTTATGCTCATAAAACGAATTCGATCATGGTCGTTGATGTCCGAGGCATACTTGGCCTTCCAGAGGGTTTCCCACGGTGTTGAATTTTCTTTGACCCATCTCCACCAGAGTTTCTCCCCATAGGCTTCATTGGTTACTTGTGGGTCTTGTAACCCTAGGCCTCCTTTGCATTTTTGTTTGCAAACCTTCTCCCAAGCCAAAAGGGCCCATTTTTTCTTTCTTTTCGCTCCTCACCATAGGAATACCCTTTGGATAGCTCTTATTTTTTGGAGTATTCCTTTGGAAGTGGGAAACAATGACATCATATAGGTCAGAATTGCTTGCAAAACTTCTTTGGTTAGGACAAGTCTCCCCACAAGGTTGAGGGATCTGTAAGTCCAAATTTTCACCCTCTCCTATAGCTTTTTGATCAATCCTTCCCATGTTGTCATTTTTCATGATCTCTCCATCTGAGGGATTCCCATGTATTTCATTGGGAGAGTTTTGTGTTCAAACCCCAAAATATTTGCCAGGTTCCTTTGAATTGCTGGGTTGGTATTGAAGAAATAAATCATGGATTTAGAGTGATTGACCTTCTCTCCGGAGGATTCCCCAAAATATTATAAGATTCTTTTATATTCTTTCACTTCCTTGACTGTGGGTGTGCCATGGAGTAAGGTGCCATCAACGAACTGTTGATGAGTGGAGGTAGGGAAGTTTTTGAAAGGTTTGATGCCTGTTATTTCTCCTGAAGAAGTCACGCTTTTTATGCTTCTACTCAGTCCTTCCATCATCAGAATGATCATGAAAGGTGATAGTGAGTCTCCTTGTCTGATTCCTCTTGAAGTCCATAAGGGTTTGGCTAGGGATCCATTGATTAACAATGAGTAACTAGTTGTTGAAAATAGGTTGAAAATCAAGTTAATCCAGTGAAAAATCCAAAATCTTCCATATTCTTGACCATATAGTGCCAGTTAATTTTTTCATAAGCATTTGCTAGGTCAAGTTGGATTATCATTCCCCCTCTCCTATGGCTTTTCAATGTGTGTATGAGTTCATGGGCACGGATGATGTTGTCCAAAATTTGTCGCCCCTCTACAAAAACCGCCTATTCCTGGGAAATCAATGAGGGTAGGAGAGGTTTCAGTCTGTTATCTATGACTTGGAGATTATCTTGTAAACCACATTGCATAATTCTATGGGTATGTAGCGGTCTAGGGTTTTGGCTTCATTTTCTTTGGGGATTAGAGTAATCATTTTGGAATTTAGTTCTTTCAAAATGGATGTTGAGCATCTGATGTCTTCCACCACCCCATAGACGTCATGTTTGATCACATCCCAGCAGGCTTTGAAGAATTCCACTGTGAAACCATCTGGACCTAGGGCCTTTCCATTTGGAATCTATTGGACCACTTGGCCAATTTCCTCTTTATCGATGGGTGTGTTTAGGTTGATATTTTGTTCCTCGGTAACTAGGCTCAGGATGTGATAAGTTATCCTTTTTATGGCCTCTGTTCGATCTTGGTTGGGTTCCTCGGCTATCCCATGGAAGTGGTTTAGCAGTATATTTTCGATCTCCATGTGGGATTCTCTCTCGATCCCATCCTGATCCCAAATTTTTAGGATTTTGTTGTTGTTTCTTTTAGCAATGGTGGTTCTATGAAAAAACCTTGTATTCCGCTCTACTTCATTCAGCCACCTGATTATATACTTTTGGCACCATAGAGTCTTTTCCTGCTGGCATCTTGCTTCCCATTCCTGGGTCAGTTAAATATCTTCCTTTTTTTTATCCTCTGTATAGCTCACATCTATGGATATTTCCTAGAGGTTCCTCATTCTGTCTTCAATAATTCGTTTTTCTTGGTTTATGTTTCCAAAGATTTCCTTGTTCCACTCCTTGAGTTTATTCTTGATATACTTGAGTTTCTTATAAAGGTTGAGCATCCTTGTCCCTTGTTCAGGTTGTGTCTCCCGCCACCATTGGATGATGTTCTCCTTGAAGCTCGGATGTTCAATCCAAAATTTCTTGAATCTGAAAGGTTTTTTATTCGGTGTGGTTTGGGAGTTTTCTTCCAGTTGGACTAGACAGTGGTCTGAACCCCCCCAGGGAAGGATGTTGCAGTCTAAAGTTAAACCTTGTAGGATGATGGATTCCAACACCAGGAATCTGTCTAGCCTCATCACTATCTAATGTTGATTTCTTCGTTTGTTGTTCCATGTG
Organism: Picea glauca; assembly: GCA_000966675.3. Taxonomy (NCBI): domain Eukaryota; kingdom Viridiplantae; phylum Streptophyta; class Pinopsida; order Pinales; family Pinaceae; genus Picea; species Picea glauca. The sequence goes on along the minus strand of JZKD02S0814378.1, from coordinate 705,346 downwards.
AACTGACCATTACTAGTTTTGATGTCCCCCATCTTCACTGTGTCAATGAAAGATCAAAAGTATTCTACATCTCTATCCAGTCTCTTGGTGCCTCCTTTTTTCTCTGCAAGTTTCGTGATGATGTTGGAGTCCCCGACCAGGATCCAATGGAGGTTGTTGTAACAAGATTTTATGTTTTCTAGGTCTAGGAGCATTCTTCTCTTTTCTTCCAAGATCTGGGGACCATACACATTAGTATATAGAATCACCTCTGTGTTACCTATGATTTCCATGTTAAATGAAAGTGTGTATCTGGTGGTTTTGTCTACTATTAGATTCATCACTTGTGGGTTTCACAGAGTGAGAATACCACCTGCCACCTATTATCCTTCCAAAACCAACATCTTGTACTTCCTCCATTTCTTTTTGCTAATTGTTTCCATTGTATCTTCAGTACACTTTGTCTCTTGAATGAAACAAAGGTTTGGTTGTTCCTTCCCCAGTCTTTTTTTAAGGATTCTTTGTTTTCGTGGGTTGTTTAGGCCTCTAATATTCCATGTTATAATCTTCATTTTAAAAATGTGAGGGGGAGTTGGGAAAGAGCTTCTTGATCTTACCTGAATTTCTCAGCAAAGTGCCTAGTTCCTATAGGGCTACGATGTTTGATTTCCTGCCTTTCTTCCTTCACATCCTCTTAGGTGAGTGTTGTGGTTGTCTCTCACCTGCTTTGATTCCTAGGTTTCGTATCTCCCCGTGCATGTGCTTGAGCCCTATGGATTTTTCTTTCTCCTTTAGGAGGAATAGGTATTGGATACAGTCTAGTTGCTCCATTGGTACATTGTCTACGCCCTGCCTTTTCCATTGCTCCAATATGTTCGGGAGACCTATTCCTTCCCTTTCCACAATATCTTTGAGGTCAGAATCTTTCGTGCCTACCTCTCTCAGTGTCATTTCCACATCTATGTCTGCCTCCTTCATGCGTGTGTTGGAATATCTAGTTTCTTTGTACATAGGAGTTGCGCTACCCCCCTGCTCCATCTTATTGCTTGGATTGTTTGTGTTCTCATTTGTGGCTTGGTCCTTAGCTTCTTTGGCTTTTTCTTTTTACTTTCCTCCTTCTTCCCCTTTGTAGATTTTTTCAAGCACTTCTGTTCTAGTCCTATCTTCTGGATTGCTTCCTGTTGGGGTTTTACTTTGTTTCTTGTTTGCTCTGTTTCTATGGTTCGACTTCATAAACCCATCCTCATCCTGTTGTATTTTGGTGTTTTTCATTTCTTGTTTTTTATTGTGAGGGAATTCTCTGAATAGGTGTCCATGTTCATGGAATCTTCTACATCTGAATGAGATCTTCTCGTAATCGATGCTTTGTATTCATTCCTCATCCCTGAATTCCAGGATTATGGCTTCTGGGAGTGCCCCCGAAACATCCATTTCTATGGAGATCCTTGCATAGGAGGAAATATCCCTTTTAGGGTTGCTTTCGATGTCTTCACATATTTTCCAAGATTGTTTCTTATTGCTTCGAAGGTGGAGGGTGGCTAGTAGTCTAGCGACAAAGAGTAGAATCGCAGCCAGAAGGGTACATTATTGAAGGTTTCTTTCTTTGGGGAGAAACTTTCCATCCATGGCCACATGTACACTCCTACAGAGGCGTG
>JZKD02S0814378.1:689263-703695 GCA_000966675.3 Picea glauca | reverse complement strand
AGAGACTTTATCCCTGTCCTCCAAATTCATGAATACTTCTATGAAGAATCCTTTCGAACCCAGGTGGAGTTCCACTTCCCCGCTTGGCTTCCAATGATATTTTATCCAGTTGCACAATGTTTTTTCTGTGGGCCACAAACACATGAACTTCCAAATTAGTGCATGCGTCTTTATCTGGTCCCAGAAGAGTTGCGTTTGCGGGTCTTCCAGTATCACCTTGGGTATCGGTGTTGTTTTAGGTTTACACAGGTTGCGCCCTTCTACCCCATTAGGGTTTTCTAGTTCTTATGCTTCATTCTGGGTTTCTCTGGCTTCTTCCCCCATGTGATTCCTTTTTTTCGGGTTTCTTTCCTAATTTTTTTTCCCCTCCTTAACTCAAGGTTCTCATCACTAGTTCCTTGAAACCTTTGCCTCGTCGGCCTTTCCCCCTATCCACCACTACTTGCTTTTATGAGGGGGTTCCATTACCACCCCCTTTGGTAACCATGTTTCTCTCTGCTATGTTTGCAACTATCAAACCCTAGCTTGCAGCAAGAGAGATGTAAATTGAGGGACACATAACCATGACTTGTGTAATTTGGCCCAATTTACTAATTTGTAAATTTTTTTTCATACATTTGTTTTTTTTATATTTCATTTCATTTTATTTGACTTTTATTTGATTTATTTTTGTAATTATTTGTGTTCATTTTTCTCATGGTTCTATAAAACCACATGGTATTTCCCATGATTTTTCCCCATAGTTTTTCCCTAGAATCACTTTAGATATTTATTTTTACCAAGTGGGAAACTAATTCACATTAAATATGTATTTTACATGAGGTAATTACATTTTATGTGTATAAATCATTTATCTTAAGTAAACAAACCATTTGTTACCTAGTGTGTTTTGACCAAGACCTATGGTTTAACATACATCTTTTTTTTTCATATATAAATGTAAAACTAAAAAGAAAAACAAATTAAATTTTTATTTATATATATATTTATTTTATTTTTTTCATTTTAGTTTTAATTTTTTTTTTTTTCCCATAAACCCTACCATGTACATACCCATTCTATTTTTCCTTTGATTTAGTTTTAGTTTAACCATTTTTATTTTTTATTTCTCCCACCCATAAAAATCTAACATAACATCCCTATTGGTTTTCACATGTGCCTCATGATAATTCTCATAAGAAATTTTAAACATTTAAGACACACATCCATATTTTTTGGGAATCCTTCTTATTTTCATGGAGCCCCTACCTCTCGTCCCGAATACTTTAGAAAACATATTTTAATATTTTTTATGATCGAGATCTAGCCTTAGATTATTTTAATATTTTAAACCATCACACTCCACTCTTGATTCTTGAAGTTCACCTTCAAACCATCAGAATCTAAGAGTCCATCCGAATTAGCTCATTGGAGTGAGCTTCCATTGGAGTGGTGAGCTCACGATTTTGACTGTCAAACTTTGAGTCTCATCAAAGTAATATTTTGACATGAATTGTTTTTTTTTGGGGGGGGACGTTTATTTTAATAATATTTTTGAAAAAGGTGAACATAGATTATTTTAATATTTTGGTTTTGGGAAACATGCACCTTGTATTATTTTAATACTTTAGGAGCTAGGTCATCATGAGGGGGATTATTTTTAATGTTTTGTTTTATCATTAGAGAGTTTTTATTAGAATGAAGTGTGAAGACTTAAGTTCCACCTCTCGACCATCGAATGTTGAGGGTAAGGCATCAGAGTGGTAGCCATTGGAGTGTGAAGTAAACTCTTCCTTAATTCACCACTCCAACTATCCGTCACTCTGATGGGATTATTCAACCCATGCTTTTTTATTTTTAAATGTTTTGACCTAAGGTTATATTTTAGGTTGGGGGGTTATTTTGAATTTTATTAATTTTTAATGATTTCACGTTAATTGCACGTGTGTAGATGAGTGTTATTTCCTTAATTCATTTTGACTGGGTTTATTCCCTTTGTCTTTCACATGGGTTAGAGGATAATGTTTCATTTCATTATTTTGATTTTGTATTTATTATTTCCTAGTTTTACGGGAATTGAGGGAGTATTTTAATATTTTCACAATTAACATTAGTCGGGGTAATAAGATTCTTTTTATTTTAATTTTCATTTATACTAGTCTTAGATTTATTAATTTTGTTAATTTTGTTGGTTACTTGTAATTGATGTAGGTTAATGTAATTAAATTTTTTATTTTATTTTTTATTATTTTCCTAATTTTTAGGATGGAAATTACCTAAACTTTTACTACAAGCCACAGGTCCTATGCCTATGCAGATTCTTATTTCAAATTAGTTATAGGATCCAAAACAATTCAAACCACTAAGTGTTGAACTCTCTTATGCATATGGGATTTTTGTCTGTAGGTCAAGGATCAAAGACCCAGATTCACCCACAGTCATGATCGACGACCATATCCGGGACTGCAACAATGAAATCAAGCTCAATATGACTCATAAAAAACATGGAAGGGAGAATAAAAAGATGGGATATAAAGTGTTGGCAGATTGAGAGTAGAAATTTTCCAAAAATGAAAAACACAAAAGAAACAAAAATTTAGTTGAAGAACAGACTATGCTAAGCTCCAACAATCGTATCTTAAGCTACATGCAACAAAATTGGATTAACAATAAATCAATGGAAATCTAAGACAAAGGAGAAGAATCAAAAGATAGTAATCAATAGGAAAACACCATAAATACCCATAATATATCAAGGAATAGAAGACAACACCAACCTAAAGATATAAAAATATTTGAAAATGAATGTCATTTATGAACTGGGTGAGGGAGAAATAACCTGTCAAGAGTCTCTCTAGCTTCCATTTGTAACTCTTGCATATTGCTTTTCAAAAATGTAAAATAAATTAGGGGAGAATGAAGCGAACAGTCATGAGAGAAAAAGAGTATCTCTTGTTTTATAAAAGAGATCTCATTGAATGTATCAAGGGACTTTTTCCCTTTGGGAATGATAGACAATATTATTACTTTTGAATTAATAAATAAAAAGACGAATTTCATAGATTTGTGGTTTTGGTGAATGTATATGATACTATTCTTTGTGCATTTATCTTCTGGTTGAGTAGGATAGAATTTTGTTGTATGAACTATTTCTTCACTTTGTTCTATATGCTCATGATGTCATATGTTATCTTATGATTACATAAATAATGTTATGAATGCAATGCAGAACTAATTTTCTATGTATCAATCGTATTGTTGTTATCACTTATCATTATCATATATGTATTATTTATAGTTCTGATTTTATTCTCTCTCACTGTACTAATATCTTTAGTTTTTCTTCCAGGATAGGTTAGCAATACTTAGATTAGATTATTTTTATTCAATTAGATTAAATTTAGGGTTAATTATAATTATTTGGGGGATACTTCATTTTATTTCCCCTTTTTATTATTTTAATTTCAAGTGGAAATGAGACACAGATTCTCATCAGAAATGCTACACCAAATGAGAGTAGGTCTAATTGGGAACTGCTATTAGGTCTTCTCCCTTACTTGCTTGAGAGGCCATTTAGACTCATGAATAGGAATCTCTAGGAAAGTGAATACATGAGAAGCCTAATTATCAAGGTGATGAATGATAGGCTTCTAAGAATGACTAAGTTTGTAGTCATCTTCGAGATTAAAATTATTAGGATTTTTTTCAATTTCAAGACATTCCTAAATAAGACATGAGGAGTAATGAGGGGTTGAGGCTAGAATTATGTATTGGCCAAATCAAACTAGGTATTTGTATTTGAAGGTGTGTTTGGTGATAGATTTTTAGTAGTATCAACTATATGTTATTTTTGATGATCCTTAAAGTATCTATCAGTTTGACCTATGTAATATTTTCCACATGAGAAAGGAATTTGGTAAACTCTCAATCCAAGAATCAAGTCAAATTTATATTTGGTAGTTATACATAGTTGTTTGAGGGTTTTATATGGATTGACAAAGGTTTTAATATTCTTTCTATCCAAATTTTTTGATATTTGACTGGTGGTGCCCCTGATACAGGGAAGATAAATGATCACAAAAGGTGGGGAGGAGGATGAAGATATTTTTTATTTGGGATTTCTGGCCAAGTGGAAGGCATCTCTCATTTGAGAGAGAGAGAGAGAGAGAGAGAGAGAGAGAGAGAGAGAGAGAGAGTATTCATTGGTCAATAGAGCCATGGTTAGGTGGTATTTTCCCTCCGTGAGGAATATATGGGAAGATATGTGAAGGGATCTAGTAACCGGTTTTTAAGGACAACATATTTTTGTTCTATATGGTGGTGAGAAATAATATGAACATATCTATTGGTGTGTGTTTTATTTCTTTTTAATTGGTGGCAAAGAGAGACATGTGAAAGATGTGAGATAAGAACATCTAAAAAGGGAATATCGTTGTCCTTTTGGATTTCCATAGATAATTGGATGTGAGGGGAAATGTTATTAATATGATTGAATAAAGAGATCAAAGTGGAATGGCCATGAGGCTATATGAAAATCATATCATCTACAAAATGAAACCAACACTTAGGTGTAAGGAGAAATATGTTTAATTTTACAGTTTCAAAATGTTCCATAAATATATTGGAAACAACTGGGGACAAGGATGAAACCATGGATGTACCATAGGTTTGTTCGTCGAAAACCCCTTTAAAGGTGAAGAAGGTGGAACAGAGGAAGATTTCACTGAGGTTCAAATTTTCAGGGTATACTAGGCTGGAGATCAAGGATAGGGCTTCCAAACCCAGAATTATGGTGAATAAGGAAAAAGCATAAAAGATGAGCATGAGGTTGTGATCATCAAGGTGAAGATTTTGAGTCTGATGAATGAAATTATTAGAATATTTAATGAAGGAGGGGGATTTACTGAGAAAGGCATATATCTTTTCATCAATAAAACACACAATGACATGAGTGGGGGATCCCGTGGTGCTAACAATAGGTATAAGAGGAAATTCATTTTTGTGGATTTTGGGTTTCCCATAGATCTAGGGTTTGGGTGTTATGAGGAATGATACATTTCTCGATGTTTGTGTCCAAGGAACAATAGTTGATGGATTTGGTGACACAGATATTAATGGTATTAAGGGGGGTTTTAGGGATTGGTTTGTGAGAAAAGGAGGAAATAAGGTCTAGAAGTTTGGAATCCTATTCTAAGGAATTCATAATAACAAATCAATTTCCTTTATTTGATTTGAGGACAATGATGTTAGGGTTATAATTAAGGCAACAAATGAAATTAAATTGTTCATTGGTAAGGTTAATTTTGGGAGGTTTGGAATAATGAAGGATTCTTCCAAAATCATGCATAATTTATTCATATTCACAAGTCAGAAGGTGATGGGTAATGGATTCAATGGAGAAAATAAATTTTTCCATTGTGATACATTTTGGGACCACAGAAAAATTAAAACCTTTTCTGATACATTGGAGGGTAGGAGGGTCAACATCAAATGACGATAAATTTAAGATGGTGGATGGACTAGAACTTGGGTAAAGGTAATGATTAGATTCATTGGAAGTGAGGTTGTCCAAAGAGGGAAAAGATATGGGGATATTATTAAAATTAGATAGTGGGGAACATTCCACCAATTGATTATGAACTAGATTATGTCTAGGGTTTATAGTGCTGATGTGAGAAGTGATGGAATTGTGATTAGAAATGCCTAGTGGAGTATTTTTAGAGGTCGGTGAGGGTGAGGTCTTCTTGGAGGGAAACATTATAGAGTGAGAGATGGATAGGTAAGCTAAAGCGATGAAGAGCATTCTAAGGTAGGAGAAATAATCAACTTGTTTTCATTTTTCATCGTGTGATTTTCTAGAGAGGTTGTATCCACATGGCTAGAGTGGCGAGAAATGGAAGGTGAGGGAGTACATTTTGTGAGTTGGGATGAAGACAAAAAATGGTTATTTTAATCTTCTGGAGAGTTGGGGGAGAAACTAGGATATGATTGGTTTTAGGTTTGAGAATGAGTCGAAGAATGAGAAGAGTATTTCTTAGTAAATAGATTGGAGAATTTAGAGATCTAATTCAAAGAGGACGATTCAAATACATTTAAGGATGTGTTAAAATATCCACAATAAACGATAGTCCATGTATCAACAAAAAATAATAAATACAATTTGAGATGGATATTGTATAGCTTTTGTGATAAGATATTGAGTTATGACCCGATAAAGTGAATTTCATCATGAAAAATGGCATTGCTAGTTCTAATGAGAATGTTATTGAAATGATGCCTTCAATTATGATGATGGATTCATGTAAATAGAGGAAGGATATGGGAATCATGAAATCACTTCAAGAAGGTGAGATGAACAATTTGTTTCACCAACATGGTCTTGAGCTTCTGAAAAGTATGGATCTCTTTGAGACAATCCTCTCCATAGAGGTTAAGGATATGAGTTTGTAGGTTTCCAAAGTTATTCATAATGATATATATATATATATATATATATATATATATATTGGATAATACTATGTATGAGGTTTTGAAACATCCAACATTTTGAGTGGAAACACCACCCATTATCATAAACAAATGAAGCTAATTTGTTGAAATGAGTGTGATGTGGTTTTTATTTAAATGAAGAAGTTGGGAAATGATCATTGAAGAGAGGAAAGAGAAACAAGGTGCAGAGTGAATAAATTATTAACATAGTTGTTTAGGTTACGTAATAAAAGGAAAATAATAAAGTAATAAGTTGGATTGATATTATACTAAAAAAGTAATTAGGAATAGGTAAGAAAATGGAATTAATAAGGAAATAAGTTATCTTAAAATTCCAAGATAAAAATGAGATAGTCTAAGCTTTAGTAAAGTGCTAAAACTAATAAATATCATAAGAGATAATTGATATTCATAACATATTAATAAATTAAAGTGACAAGGAGAAAGGGAATACTAAACAGAAGGTGAACTTCAAAGAGAGGAAAAGGTGATGTTTATGAAAATGAATTTATTGGACCATAAGACTCAGATAAAAAAGAGAATACGATGGGGAAAGGACATATATAATCAAGGGAATATTGAATAGGGGAAGTCTAAGGAAAGTGACTATAGGATAAGCCTAATGATCAAGGTGAATAATGATAGGATTCCGGGAATGGCTAAGATTGTAGCCATCTTCGTGATTAACATTATTAAGATGTTTCTTAATTTTGAGAGCTTCCTAAATAAGGTAAGAGTAATGAGGGGTTGAGGCTAGAATTCTAGTTTGGTCAAAGTAGATTAGGTGTTTTGATTTAAAGGAGTGTTCGATGATAACTATTTTGAAGATTCATTTGTGGGTAGTATTAACTATCTGTACTTTTAGACGAGCTTTAAAGGATCTATTGGTTTGACCTATGTAAGATTTTCCACAGACCTGAGCACGTAATTTGGTAAAATCATGAGCCAAGCATCGGGTCATATCTATATTTGGTAGTTCTAAATAAATGTTTGATGGTTTTATAGCATTTAAACAAGGTTTTAATATTATTTCTATCCAAAAAAAATTATATGTCATCGATGGTGTCATGGATATAGGGCAGAGAAATGATCACACAAGGTTGGGAGGAGGATAAAGAGATTCTTGATTTTGGACTTTTGGTCAAGCGGAAGGCATAGTTGATTTGAGAGAGGGAGTATCCATTGGTAAAGAGGGCCTTGGTTAGGTGGGATTTTTATTTTGTAAGTAATTGAGGGGAAGAAATAAGAAGGGCTCTAGTAATTAGGGTTTTAGCGACAACATATTTTTTAGATATTATTTTTGGGATTAACTGTGTAGTGTAAGTCATTAATCTATGACCCCCATAGATTAATGACATTAATCTATGACCCCCATTAATCTTTGATTTGTTCGTAGAAACCCCCTTTAAAGGTGAAGAATTTGGAAGACATGTAACTTTCGATGAGGTTCATAATTTTGGTTGCAAATCAAGGTTATGGATTATGAAACTCGAATTTTAGTGAATAAGGAAATGACATCGAAGTTGACCACGATGTCTTGATCATCAAGGTGAAAATTTGAAGTTTGATGAATAAAGTTAGTGGAATATTTATTAAAGGAGGGGGATTTACTGACAAAGTCCTAGAGCTTGTTAGCAAGAAAATGCAAGAGGGCATGAGTGAGGGATCCTATGGAGATAACAATAGGTCTAAGAGGAATGTATTGTTTGTGTATTTTGGGTTACCCATAGATATTAGGGGTTTAGGAGTTATGAGGAATGACATGTTTCTAGATGTTCCAGTCGAAGAGAGAATATTTTATATCTTTGGTGATGATCTTGGTAATGGTATTAATGGGATTTTGGGGGAGAAGTTTTTAATTAGAGAAAGAAATAAGGTCTAGAAGTTTGAAATCATAGTCTGAGGAATTAATAATAATTGTGGCATTGCCTTTATAGTCTTTGAGGAAAATTATTTGAGGGTCATCATTAAGGCAACACGTGAGCTTGAATTGTTCCTTTTTAAGGTTAAGTTTGTTGGATTACTAAGAGCAGGGTTGAAATAGTAATGGTGTTTTTTAATCCTTTTTAACAACAATGTATATAAGTGTTATTAACCTTATGACCAATTTACCAATATCATTCAATAAAGAAAGAATAAATAAACCATGAAGATTGAGAAATCATACATATACACAGTACTCCAATATTTTTAGGTGGAAACCCAATGCAGGAGAAAACCACAGAATGATTTTTCATATATGTATTTAAGAGGTACATTCATTGGAAGCACCAAATTCCTTTGTTTTCCAACTCCAACCCCCTATATTCTTAGGATACAACCAGAGGGAAGCTCCAACTCCCAAATTCTCTGGCAACAACCAGAAGGAGGCTACAACCCCCTATGTTTTCCAGCTACAACCACTTATTCTTTCCTCATCCAACTGACCTGAAGTATAAATTACAAATGTAGACAACCTATCAATCTCACTATACCAACTCTATCACTATCACAAATGTCACTGAAAACCTGTCACAACCTGTACCAATATTTTTCAAATATATCCAACAGATCCGTGTCTTGTCTATTCTTCAACACACGGATGTCTGTGCCTTTCCCTACTACAACTCATGGATGTCTATGCCTCTATTTGTTGCAACTCGCAGACTAGTACAAATCTCTTCTAGTATCACTAATACTATCTCTGTCACTCTATCCGTGCCATTTTCATAGTCTCGGTCACTGTCTGATCTCCCTGTATCTTCTCACAAATTGGATAATCTAATAGAAAATAATATGAATCCAATATCCAAGTAGATCTAAGAAAGCCATGTACTAGGTTCATACATAAGTCTCACTGATCTTGTGTGATATAAGAAACCCTTACATTAACCATACATCAAACCCTCATTGTTATGCAATCACAACCTGTACTAATAACAATATGTCTCAACCATAAACCCTAAACCATACAAGATGTGTCTTAAAAATATGCCCAATGAAGTATCCCAACAATAAACAACCAATACAGTAGAAATGTATCCATGTAGATCTATTTGATAAATACTATACAATACAACCAATAGTCCATCAAGGAAAAAATCTCAATCTCTCATCGCTATACCCCAATAATTCCCCAAAGATATACTTAAGATAATCATATAAAATACCTCTTGTTTCTATAGATAGCTTTGTTGTCCCTTCTCATTGTTACACATTCTTGTAGCCTCTTCTCAACTCTGTAACTTGTCACTAATGATAGATCTAATATTCCCCTTCTTCATCTTTGGTAACATATCTGTGCTCTGTCTTCAGTAAATGAGTGGTTATATTTCCTTTCTCCCACTGTGGCCTGCAGATGTCCACATCCTTCTAGTAGTGCAACCTACAAATGTCTTCAATAAAACCCTAGTTTAGTACCCATGGTCTCGACCCTTCGACACCTACAATGTCTCTCATCACTGCTTCAGACTTATTTCTTTTGATTTGTCAATGATACCTTCCCATAAAATTTCAAAAAAGAGATATTTGATGTGCTCAATTAGGTGCTAATGGGAGACACTTTCTCTATTATTTATACTCTCCAAGTAGCTTCCTTTAGGGGATATCTTCTTACTTTTTCACCCAATTTCCTTCTTTTAGGGTTAACCCACTTTTATCTACTTTACCAACTTGCAACCACTTTACCATAAATAGTAAACTCACCACTCCTTTTTGAAACTAATTTATTTTTAATTATTTTCTTATTGCTACAACTTTACTCACGATTAACTCCTAGTTACAACCAGTTTGATTACTAAACTTCTTCTAGGAGCTTCTAGAATAATTGACTTTTTAACCTTCACTGGAAATGGCATGAAATGTACTATCAATCTATGATATTCTTTCATGCAAATCCATTGATATTCATTACATTATTCCTTATATAAACATGGGTTCTTTATCCACACTTATGGGGATACTAGAATTTTCTATCGGACTTGCTTCAAGGGTTGACATCAATGACAACCAAACCAATTAATCAACAAACTTTGAGAGGCTTGTAACATCGAGGTATTATTACACACACTTGCCTAATTCTCTTAGCTTCATGAGTCAGAAGGTGGTGGGTAATTGATTCAATGGAGAAAACAATTTCTTCCACTGGGATACATTTGGGGACTATGGAAAAATTAAAAACTTTTTTGATAAGTTGGAGGGTAGGAGGATCAATATAAATTGATGATAAACATACATCACACTCATTTCAACATATTAGCTTCATTCCTCCACGATGATGGGTGGAGTGTCCACTCGAAACACTAGACATTTCAAAACCTCATACACATTCTTATCCAAAAAAAATGTATAGCACTATGAAAAATTTTGGAAACCTACAAAATTAGATTCTATAAAGTTTTCAAGTGGCATACAATGTATTACAACATTAATATCTTGAAGCATTGACATTCAACATGGAGAAAAATATTTCACGCAAGTGACACCTCCATTAACAAGATCCCATGTCATTTCCTAAGAAACACCTCCATCTAGTACTCCCAATAAAAGAGGAAGAAATAAGCTATCATCTTCAAGGGAAAAAAAAATGATTGAAGGATATACATGTGGTATCCAAGTATGAAGTGACAATGAATTTGAGAGTTTTAATTTATTTTCTTAATTTGATCCTAGTTTTTTTGAGGATGTTGTAAAAGAAAGAAAACAATTTGATGCCATTGATGAATAAATGCAAGAAATTTAGAAAACCTGAGACATGGGAGCTAGTAAACCTTCCAATAGGAAGATAAGTTATTGTTGTGATTTTTTTTTATTAAAAACAGAACACTGTAGAAGGAAAAATTGAAAGACACAAAGAAAACCTTGTGGTCAAAGGGTACAAACAATTGGGTGGAGAGATTATAATGAAATTATTTTTCCTATAGCAAGTATGGAAATATAAAGTGTTTTCTTGGTAGTTGTAAGTCAACATAAACATAAAGTGCATAATATGGATATAAAATAAACTTTTATGAATAGAGTATTAATGGAAAAAGAATATGTTGAATAACCACATAGTTTTGAGATTACAGGACTCGAGAATAAGGTATATGAGTTGAAAATAGCTTTGTATGGGATCGAATAAGTGCCTAGAGCTTGATATAGTCATATTTTCTCATACTTTTTGAGCAATAGTTTTGGTAAAGGAAGCATTGAGTGAACACTCTACATCAATGTCAACAGTCAAGGTGAAATGCTAGTAGTTTTCTTATATGTAGATGATCTATTTTTTACTAGAAATAACAATATATCCATAAAAGTGTTTGGAAGAATAATTAAGGATGAATTCAAAATGATATATACGTGATTATTGAGATATTTTCTTGATATTGAGGTTAAACAAATAAACAAACATATTTTCATATCTCGGGAAAGCCTTCAAGAGATGTTTTCAAGATATTTAGGATGTTGAATAGAAATATGACACCAAAATTGGCAATAACATCTCTAAAGATAAGAAAATATTATTAAAGTAGCAATGTGGATATAATTTTATACAAAAGTATGGTTGGAATTCTTATTTATCTAATAGTACAAGAACTTATATCATGTATGTATTCAGCCTAGTCTCTATATTCCTGAAGACTGCAAAATAAAGGCATTGACAAGTAAGAAAGAGAATGCCACTCTTCGTTGTAGAAGTTTATTATGTGGACACAAATATGGTAGTTTTTCAAGTTGTATGGTTAAGGAGGTCATTATCATATTTTAATCAAGGGAAACCAAAAAGAAAGGAAATCTTTTGTGATAATCTATCCTCTATAGATCTATTAAAGAATCTATATTTTCATAGCAACAATAAACACATATCCATGAACCCATTTCATATGAGAATTGGTTGAGACTGGAGATATAATTTTAGAGTTTTACAATTTAGAGGAGAAACTAACAAACATATTCACAAAAGAATTGTTTAAGGATAATATTTTGCAATGGAGAGAAGACTCAAGACTCATCAATATTAACAATTACTTGAGTGATACCTCATCTATGACTCTAGTCTAGTGATCCTTAAGTTTCATGACATTGATAACTCATGGAGACATTAAAAATTTAGGGACACCAAGATTAATGGGGATTTTTGTAATTATAATATTGACACCTAATATTTTATATTTCCAAGATGCATCGATTGTACTAGCAATTATTTTCAAGAAGAAATAATCGAATGTGTTCTGCATTAACTGTAGTTTCCATAGGCTTCAATTGTTTTTGGATCTTGTTTGTGAATATCCTTATTTTAAATAGAATTGATGTGATTTATGTATTGAAATTGTGTGATACTTCACTTGATTGGAGAAGAAAAAAGTTTGAAAGACATGACACTCTTCTCTAGTTTATTTGAAATCATTGTTTTGTTGGTATAGAATTAATAACAACAATAGTCTTTGTTGTTTTTCAATTTCATCGAAGACAATATTGTTATTAGTAAAAAAATAATCACACTGATCTCAAGCCACAAGTGTTAGCTCAATTGGTCTTGATGGTAGGCATGTGTACTCTCCCCCGAAGTCAAGGGGTCATGGGTTCAACTCTCATGCTCCTTTGGGATACAATTTACCCCACTAACCATACATGGATCATGGCAAAGTATTTGATGGGTTTTCTGCAAAGATTTCTTTGAAAAAAAAATCATGTTGATCTCATGTTGATAGAATCTCATTTTTTCAAGGTATCTTGCCACAATATATTTACTCCCTTCTTTTAAACTATGTTCAAATGGATAACGATTAATTCTTCTTTAAGTCACACAATTTTAATCCATTTCATCACAGTCATATTACCACCCCTTATATTGAGTTGAAATATTTTCATGGAGTGGTAATATATTCTTGTTCATATGCCATATTGTGATTATATATGTCATAATTTGACATAATAATTCTCCTTCTAATGGCAACATAGAATTTCTCTCTAACATTGATCATGGAGTAAGGACTTTGTACTATAAATTAGTTTTCCTCTAAAAAGAACCATTCCTTAACTCTCTAAAACCATTTTGAGGCCTCTTTGAAGAGGCTTAGAACACAAACTATAACATCGTACAAAGCTACCGTTTGTACCAATATTTTGAAGAGAAAACTCTCAATTTTCAACTCCACAACTAAATTTGTCTACATTTTTTTTTGCATAGAAGAGAGGGTCTTAATTCCTTTTACTAAACTTTTCTCCACAAAAGTATTTCAGTTACTAAAATAAAAATCAATGTCCATGTACTTGTATAAAGGAATTTCCACCTCCAATTTTTCAACATAAGTGATGGTGATATATCAATACCAAGTACCTATTACCATTAACTTTGTTTTATTTGTATTATCTATCATTTTAGCGTAATTGAAAATTTGTATTAGGGAATCAATATGTCTTTTGAGTCGACATATATGTTTTTCAATCAACACAAAATAATTTGCACAAAGAAAAAATAATAAAGTGTAATCAACTATGCATATACCTCCTCCCCATCCTTCATGATATAATTCTTCTAACTCATTTATAAATTATCCAAATAATATTTGAGAGATGGGAAATACTTGTTTCATCTTGATAGGTGCATTACGGAAACCATTCTAGTGATAGGTGCAATTTTTTTTTTTTTTTTTCTTTTTGTGTGTGCGGTGTGTGCGCGCGCGTGTAGAAGTACAAACACACTTGACCCTATGTCGCCCCTTGACATTCAACAAGGTGTGACCTCGGTGTTCATTGCAGGTAGACAAGGCATACGACGAGAAATCGCAAACAACTAAGACCATAGGCAAGGGTGCACAACGCAACATTTAACGACAAGGTAAAACGGACCACTACAAATGACTGACCTCCCGCCCGTCCTACCCTACAAGGTTAGGACCTCCAAGACACATAATAAACGCTCAAGCCCGGTTTCCCATCGTCTTTAACCATTTAAGGTCTCAGGGCTGGCGACTGTTCTGATGAACATGGAGGTGTCTACA
>JZKD02S0814378.1:667157-689253 GCA_000966675.3 Picea glauca | reverse complement strand
GATAATATTTTGCAATGGAGAGAAGACTCAAGACTCATCAATATTAACAATTACTTGAGTGATACCTCATCTATGACTCTAGTCTAGTGATCCTTAAGTTTCATGACATTGATAACTCATGGAGACATTAAAAATTTAGGGACACCAAGATTAATGGGGATTTTTGTAATTATAATATTGACACCTAATATTTTATATTTCCAAGATGCATCGATTGTACTAGCAATTATTTTCAAGAAGAAATAATCGAATGTGTTCTGCATTAACTGTAGTTTCCATAGGCTTCAATTGTTTTTGGATCTTGTTTGTGAATATCCTTATTTTAAATAGAATTGATGTGATTTATGTATTGAAATTGTGTGATACTTCACTTGATTGGAGAAGAAAAAAGTTTGAAAGACATGACACTCTTCTCTAGTTTATTTGAAATCATTGTTTTGTTGGTATAGAATTAATAACAACAATAGTCTTTGTTGTTTTTCAATTTCATCGAAGACAATATTGTTATTAGTAAAAAAATAATCACACTGATCTCAAGCCACAAGTGTTAGCTCAATTGGTCTTGATGGTAGGCATGTGTACTCTCCCCCGAAGTCAAGGGGTCATGGGTTCAACTCTCATGCTCCTTTGGGATACAATTTACCCCACTAACCATACATGGATCATGGCAAAGTATTTGATGGGTTTTCTGCAAAGATTTCTTTGAAAAAAAAATCATGTTGATCTCATGTTGATAGAATCTCATTTTTTCAAGGTATCTTGCCACAATATATTTACTCCCTTCTTTTAAACTATGTTCAAATGGATAACGATTAATTCTTCTTTAACTCACACAATTTTAATCCATTTCATCACGGTCATATTACCACCCCTTATATTGAGTTGAAATATTTTCATGGTGTGGTAATATATTCTTGTTCATATGCGATATTGTGATTATATATGTCATAATTTGACATAATAATTCTCCTTCTAATGGCAACATAGAATTTCTCGCTAACATTGATCATGGAGTAAAGACTTTGTACTATAAATTAGTGTTCCTAAAAAAAGAACCATTCCTTAACTCTCTAAAACCATTTTGAGGCCTCTTTGGAGAGGCTTAGAACCCAAACTATAACACCGTACAAAGCTACCGTTTGTACCAATAGTTTGAAGAGAAAACCCTCAATTTTCAACTCCACAACTAAATTTGTCTACATTTGTTTTGCATAGAAGAGAGGGTCTTAATTCATTTTATTAAACTTTTCTCCACAAAAGCATTTCAGTTACTAAAATAAAAATCAATGTCCATGTACTTGTAAAAAGGAATTTCCACCTCCAATTTTTAAACATAAGTGATGGTGATATATCAATCCCAAGTACCTATTACCATTAACTTTGTTTTATTTGTATTACCTATCATTTTAGAGTAATTGAAAATTTGTATTAGGGAATCAATATGTCTTTTGAGTCTGCATATATGTTTTTCAATCAACACGAAATATTTTGCACAAAGAAAGAATAATAAAGTGTAATCAACTATGCATATACCTCCTCCCCATCCTTCATGATATAATTCTTCTAACTAATTTATAAATTATCCTAATAATGTTTGAGAGAGGGGAAATCCTTGTTTCATCTTGATATTATCATTTATTTTAAATTTCCTCCTTCTACTTTTATCATTTATGTGTACCACCAATTCTACCATAACATTTTCATATAAGAAAAAAATGGTTTCACTCCACTCAAATAGGATTCCTACTTTATCCATTATTTCTCAAAGTTTTATCCTAGAGATTGTATCAAACAATTTAGAAAAAATGACAAAGACAAGACAGATACTATTACATGTCCCTCATCCTCATCCTTTCTTAGGAGGAACTCTAAGAGATAACAAGAATGTTTCTAGGTCAAACATCACATGAAAGAGGAGCATTGGCATTGTATTATTCTACTCATTTAATTATTTTCCTCCTTAGAATGGTCCCCAATGAACTGAAAAATAGAATATTGACTATTATAGGTTTGTAATTGCTCACATTATCTATTTCACTACTTTTGTAAATATGTGTCTCTTTTCTGACTTGCAAGTCTTTAGAAAAAACATGTCATATGTCATAATTGAATATATGCTTTAGAAGTTTATGAAAATATAGACTCCGCCCATTTGACTATATAATTTGTTAAACCATGACGATCAAGTGCCTAATTTCCTTTAATAATAGTCTTAATGTATCCCATTATATCTTTTTCCAAAATTTCCCACGTATAATTCTATAAGAAATTCATGTTGGAATACTTTCCCTTAAATGTATTTCTCATAATTTTCAAGTACATATTGTTTCATTTCTACCTCATCCCTCTTTCCTAGATACCATTTTCATGAATGTAATTGTTTCTAGATTTTGTTTGGATGATGTGTTAAGGTGATAATCAACTCTACTATTGATCTAGATTATGTAAAGAATGAAATAAATGTAGGAATATAAATGGAAGAAAAGAGAGATATTGTAGAGAGAAAAATAATATATAGAAATTTGAACTATATTAAAGAATGAAATATAAAATCATTATAAAATTAATGGCAATACAAACTAGCTAGAAAGTTGGTAGCTTAAATTTGAAGAGAGATGTGTTGCTTGTGCTCATCTGCAAGAAAACTTTACAAGAGGCCAATAGTACCTTTCTAACATAAATTTTGAATCCATAATAGGAAAAAACCTCAAATATAGAAACAAAAAACTTAGGAGATGATGTTACAAAAGGAATGTGGAGCTCGAGGAGGTTAGTTGATACATCAACTTCCCAATGTTGCAACGATTGCATACAAACTATGTTTAGGGAGTTTCTTATATTGTTATAAAGCTTAATACATGATCTATGCATTTCGTAGGCCATGCTATGGAAGCTTGTAATCAGTATGGATGATCTTTTCCTTCTATATAATACAATGCTTCCATTGGAGGTAGGCCTACATAATGGAGTACATCTCCTTATCATTGGTGGTGTACCTATGAATTACATCAAAGACTATATTTATATGATAGGAAAATAGATATATGTATTGAATAAGGGTTACACTAACAACATAGTATGAAGCATCTATCACAGTCTTGAAGGGTTGTTGGAGGTCTCATTGAGTGAGTAATAATGTCAAACAAAAGTGGTGTTCCAAATTGTCAATTTGGTTTATTGTGAGTTTTACCAAACACTATTGGATATGGATCCACCACTAGGAACTTGGCTTAAAGGCCAAGTAATATGAGAGAAATCCAACCTAAAAATGTGATAGAATTTGGTGAGACCCAAAAAACTATGAAGCTCCATTAGAGTAATCAAGGTCACTCAATTGCAAATGACTTGGATATTGTATGAATATACATTCATACCGTATTCATCGATGATGTATCCTAGATACTAAAATCCCTATATGTTTAATTAGCATTTCTCTAGATTGGAATATAAGTTGCATTGTCGTAGGCCTCTTAAGACCTACTTAATGTGCTACACATGTTTTTCCCAAGTTTTGTTGAAGATTATGATATCATCCAAAATACAACCATAAAAGATTTTGTGATGACCACAATACATCATATGTCATCCTCATGAAAATTTTGAGGCATAATTCAAGCTAAAACTCATGATGGAACACTCAAAAAGGGATTCTTTTGACTTTATGATGGTCTTCCATACATCAAATTTCTCAATTGGTACTTGGTGGAAGCCTAAATTCATATGAATCTTAATGAAAATCTTGGCACCATTGAGTTAATAAATAATACCATCAATCTAGGGAGTTAAATATTGGTTCTCGACTATAATTTGTTTTAGAGTTATGTAATCAAAATTAAGATTTGTCATGTCCCATCTTTATTCTAAAGTATGATAATTGAGCTCCCACAAGATGATAAGGTTGGTTGAATGCATATATTTTGGATGAGCTCTTGACTCTAATTTTAAATATTTATTCATTCTTCATAAGAGAGCATCTATATACTAGGCCATTAGGTAAAGGAGCACCAGGTATCAAAACAATTGATTTCTTGATTTAGTAATGTAGAGTCACACCTATAGGAAAATTAAATATATATTTTTATTAGTCCACTACCTTTTCCACCTATGTTATTTAGAGAGACCCCATGTACAAGATATGGATGTAGTCATGGTGATATTCCATTTACCTTTTGACCAAATCATGAAGAGAAAAACTCCCTTGATCTAAGAGATTACCCTCTTGCACAACTTTGTTGAGATCAAAGAGACTATCATAGTTGGAACTACCTTTGGTACCCTGCAAAGTTGATCTCACAAAGTAGCATTGACACCACGAGACCTAGGAACATAAAAAATGTGATGCTTCCACATATAAGGTTTTTATAAAATATCATAAAAATCAAGTGGGGGAACATTGCATAATACTTAATATTTGAATGGATTGATTCCATAGGGAAAGAAACATTCTTGACTATCAAGGATGTCTTGTTCCTAGTTCATATAACCAATAGTGTGTGGCTAGGGGAGTGATGTTGTTAGAAACTTTAACCTCTGGATGAGATCTACTGATATTGGGTTCCTTTGGATATTGTTTTTAATAATGAAATGTAGTGGAGTGAGGTTCACCCACATCTATGAGTGCAAGACATGCCCATATTCCTTTAGCTCCTCTATCTCTTGTGCTTGGATATATGTGGTATTAATGGTAAAAATTGGCTCTACATTAATGATCTACTTTTGATTATATAGATCTAAATCAAATCTTGAGATAGAGTCTAACTATACTTCTTTTAAATTGGTTAGCAATGACTGCTTTTAGTGACATTCATCAATGTTGTGTTAGAAGATTTTGTGGAACTCACACCACTTTAGAGTGTCTTTATTTGACTTCCTATTACCCTTCTTTTCTTATGGATTGGAATATTTTTCTTCAGGACAGAAGGTCATATTTGTTGAGTAGAATGAGACCTCAAAGGATTACATGATATTTATTTTAGCGCAGAGGAAGACAATTGTGAGCATATATGTGAATTTTGAGGAGAACTTAGCTTAGAGGAGTACTCATGAGTCATCATTAGTGACAAAGGAAAAGTAGCAGCATGATTTGAAGGATGAGAAACAATCAATAGTTTAAACATTAGGTGGAGAGGAGGAGTTAACCCCTTACATCCCTATCAGGACACCTGAGTGGATAGTACATACATTGAGGGATGATGGTGAGGTTCCTAGGAGTGTGGTCAGAGAGTGTAGGCCTACGAAGAATTTTTTGAGCTATATGGCTCTTATGAGTAGAATAATTGATGTCGAGCCTTCTAGTTTTGAGGAAGCATCATATCAATAGGTAATCCTAACATTTACTTCATACTTGTTGGATATGATATACATTGATGATTTATTTCTCATAGGTGTAGAGGATATTATTTGAGGGTGCAAATCATATTTGTCTAGTGAGTTAGAGATGAAGGACATTGGCTTGATGCATTATTTCATGGGGTTAGAGGTATGGCAGGTATCGAGAGATATCTTCCTTGGACAAGGGAAGTATGAAGTAGATATATTGAGGAGATTCATGATGGAGGACTGTAAACCGATGACTACACCTATGATTACAAATATGAAGAATATTAACACTTTAGATTCAAGGTTGGTAGCTCCCAAGATATATAGGAAGATGGTAGGGTCCTTGATGTATTTGGTCAACAATAGACCATATATTTATTTTTCTATGAACACCTTGAGTCAATTCATGGTACAGACAAGGAAGGTGCATTGGATCACAACAAATCATGTGCTCAGGTACTTGAGAGGTACAATGGAGTATGGATTGAGATATCTTGGAGGAGATGTAGTAGAGTTGCATGGCTATATAGACTCAAATTGGGCAGGAAGTATAGTAGACAGAAATAGCACCTTCAGGTGTTGCTTCATCTTAGGATCAACAACGATTACTTGCTTCAGTAGGAAGCATACTTCAGTAGCACTTAGTTTAGTAGAGGAAGAGTATATGGCTAGTTGTGAAGCCATTTGGCTTTGAAAAATCCTTACAAGTTTATTTGGTCAGGAGTTGGATCCTATGGTGATATAATATGATAATAAAAGTTGTATTAAATTCTCTGAGAATCCAATATTCCATGATAGGTGCAAACATATTGAGATCGTATATCACTTCATTCAAGATGGGATCTAGAAAGAAGCAGTAAATATTTAGTATATTTCCATATATGAGCAAGTTGGAGATATCTTGACCAAGCCCTTGGAGAAAGGGAAGTTTGTATTCCTTAGAGACAAACTTAGAGTGGTGCAGAATACCTTCCTCGCTAAGAGGGAGTGTTGATGTTATTGGTAGCATCATAAAGTTATTTCCGCATAGGTCTATGTGTCTAGACATCTGGAAATCATCCAAAGCCTTCTACTCTTCAATTTACTTTAGTTAAAGGAATTATTAAAGTAAATTTATTTTATTATTAATTATATAATTAGTTAATTGAATTATTTGAGACACATGTTAGAAGTACTTAGCATGAAACATGTAATCTAAATCTCAAAGTGAGTGTGAGAAGTAATCTCAACCGTAGATCACTTTTGATATTATAAATAGATTGTAACTCATGATTATAAAAGAAAGGGTAGGGTGAAGGAGAAAGACACTTGACAGGAGTTGTGTTGAAAGAGTTGACACACAAAGTATTGGATCACGAAGGATTGTTGCTCAAGATCTTCAATAGGTGAAGAATAAATTTCATCTAGATATCATATAAGTCAAGGAGAAGAGGGAACAGAGGCATACACCGGTGGGTTTCAGTAGAAAAAATCCACATGAAAGAGTTAGACCATACAGAGCTTACTGTATGAAATTTTTGTACATATATGTGGGTCATAGTGGAGATAGTCGTGGACATCCACAGGTCAGAGTGGAGACAATTGTGGATACCCACGAGTCACAAAAGAGAAAGTCGTGGATTCCTAAAAAACTATGCCAAAATTGGTTGTACAACATATTAGACCTTTCCAGGTTAGTCTACAGTTGTATTTCTCTCAGTCTGCCACTATCCCTGTTATGGGAGCCCTAATTTTAGCAATGATAATAATTCTTTTCTCAACATTGGTTTTCCCTTAGAGGTTTTTCTAAGGGTATCTACCTAAAATACTGGTGTTCATGTGTGCTTGATTTCATTTCCTAGTTTACGCTTCCACTGCATGATATTGAATTGAATATTTCAGTAGTGTATTATTGTTTTATGATCTACTAATTTGATTTCAATAAGGAAATCCATATATAAAAAATTTCCTAGGTGCAGGAGTAAGAATTTATCAACAAGATCAAGTTGCATACATTTTTACAAAGTCTCTTACAAAAGAAAAGTTTTCCAAAATTTGATCTCTGTTAGGAGTTCAAGAAGTTGTCATTAATGGGGGACAAGTTCTAATGCCTTCTTCCTTCTCCTATTGTGTCACCTTTCTAAATCCTTCAATCCTATCCCAAGTTTTTTTTAAGGGGGGATGTTAGGATATTTATACACTTAGGATTTAATTAAGATCAACTTAGTCGAATTTTTCATCAGGTAAAAGTTTGTTTCTTTAGTATTCATTATTGTGCATTTGTAGTTAGGTAATCTAATGGTCATAATATGTTCCTGACATAGATTGATTTGACGATTCATATTCTCCTCGATCTTAACGATTACATTGAGCCATGACTTAACACCCAATTGGTCCATGATCTCTATTTAAAGAGCATGGGGGGTCATTTGCCAATGATTGATTGTGAGAAACTCTCTTGTAAATATATTTGTAAATTTTTCTTTTACATTAATAAATTGTTGCAATTGGCCATGCTCGATGGGGTCATGGATGTTTTCCTGTAAGTTTTACCACATCAAAACATCGGTGTGTTGATCTTAGATGTAGTTGTGTGAGTAGTTACTGAAGGTGTTCATCCTCTATTGGAACACCTATGTTATCGAACATGAGATAACCACCTAAAATTTTGACACTATAAATATATATTTCGTATATTCTCTCAAAGGAATAACTTAAGTTATGATACGAGTCCTTTAAAGTGGTTTATAGTGGATATTTGTAAAGTGATCATAAATTGACACAACTAAATACATATATCCTTAGAGAGAAAGTATGAAATGAATAAAGAAAAATATAATATGTGAGAATGTGATGATCTTTAATTGGAGAGAAATTTGCATTATCCAAAGTTGATAATGTTATTGTCTGCTAAAGCTCCTTTAAGTTATTCATCATTACATAGTAGTAGATAGCTAAGAAAGATGCATAAATTCATTAATTAAAAGACCATCCTTGACCAGTTTCAATCCCTAGGATTGAATCATCATCAAGAGGTTTTAAGCTCAGATAAGATAGGTCTCCAATACTAAATATAAATATGCAATTAGATTGTGACAAAAATATTGAGCCAACATAACGATTGGGTAAAATATCTTCAGAACTTTTTAATTGTGATTGGGTAAAATATCTTTAGAATTTTTTAACTGTTGAATAACAGGATTTTAGGCATCTTTGTTTGTAAGACCCTTATCCATAAGAAGCCACCATGTCCCAATTAGGAATTTCCATATTGGAGACGCTAGTTTAATTGGACCTTGGAATGAACAATTTGGTTGAACATTATGATAAAATTTATTAAAGGTCCTTAGTTAAACTACGGATAGGTGTGAAGTGATTTTTTTGGTAATTAAGATGTTAGCAAAGGAAATCTCGGACCAGGCATTGTTCCTGGGAGGCAGTTCAATTGGCAAGTGTCGTGAAAATGAAGTTTCATGAGGTTTCGAGTTCAATTCCCCCCAACTTACCTTGTGTGCCGCATAAGGGGCATCGTGGGCACACCTGGAGGTTATAGTGGTAGCGATTGGATAACACGGCCTAGTTACTGATTCCTCCAGACACACAAAAAAAAAAAAAAAAACTCAGACCAATAATTACTAAAGTTTCAATTAAGTAGATATAGTTGAAAATCAACAACAAGAAATTTATAAATATATTTTAGTTGTAATGGAGGGTGGTGTGGCATTAAAAAAAAATTCATCAACAATCAAATGATTAAAAATGCACTCATCAACACTCAAATTATTAAAAATACACCAACGGGTGAATGGAGATTATAAACGGAAACTTAAGGAACAATGTTAAGCATACTAAAATATCATAGAGAAATCCATAGTAAGAAGAGAGATAATAGAGAAGTTTACAATGAAAATCGATTAGGATTTAAAACATTTTAATCTAATAGCACATGAAGGGGTATCTTATTATCTTTCTACCTATTAATGTTGTTTTCTTTCATATATGTGAATGAAGAATATTATTAAGTCATTAAAGATTTATTTTACACATGATTTTAAAATTATTATTGACCTATGTGCTAATAAAGAGGAGATTGCTTTATAATTGTGTGATGTGTAATGTTTATTTCCTTTATCTCATCCATTTGAGTTATTAGATTATACTTTTAATGCCCAATATGTTCCTTTTTATATTTGCTAATGAATGAAAAGTTGTAAATTGCTCTCTTTTGAATTAGTAAATCTCATGTGTTCGTTTAGTTCCTCTATATTTTTCCACTAAAAATATTTTATGTTATAGAGACACTTTAAAACTATTATATGTACATAATGATTGCGCTTTAAAGAAGTATTTGATGAAGATTAATGGTAAACCCCTTTTCCTAAGATTTATTTCTAAGACCCATAGTGGATTGGTTTATTCTATAGTAAATGTCCTTAAATCTTGTTTTTTCTTCTGCCTCGTTCGTTTTGGGAATAACACTTTTTTAAAATAAATGAAGTCTTAGATTGAAACAAACATGAAAATAAATCTTTCATTTTGGGGAACAACAGTTTTCTAAAAATAAATGAAGTCTTAAATTGAAACAAACATGAAAATAAATCTATTTAAATGCATGAGATTTTGATTCAAAATTAATTTTTAGGTTAGATATGAATAATCTATTAAAGAATATGGAATCTTACCTACGAAGTCTTAAATTGAAACAAACATCAAAATAAATATATTCAAATGCATGATATTTTGATTCAATTTTTTTTTGGTTAGATATGAATAATACATTAAGGAATCTTACCTTCATGGGATGATATGGAAATTGTATCCACTTGTTTGTAAGTCGGATAAGAATAATCCATTCAAGAATCTTACCTTCAAGGGAAGTTATGGAAATTTTATCCACTTGAATGTGTTTAAGAGTTATTTGGTTCCATAAGCATTTTGAGGCGAGGAAAGTTAACCCATAATCTGGAGGACATTACCATATGGTTATGACATTTTAGCTTGAGTTTGTAGCACTTCAACCCATTGTTGGTTAAAATTGAGAGATTGGACAAGTGCATAATATTTTTGTGAACATATAATAATTGAATAAAAGGTTTCACTTCTAAAACCTCTTCATCATGATATTGAAAAATTATTTCCTCCCTAATATCATCATCATTATGATGATAATAATAATTAACATATTAAGAAAAATAATTAATCCTTTAATCATTCATAATATTGTTTATTACGAATATAAGCATAAAGGATGACTTGATGTTTTCATTGAAATGATATATGTTGAATGATTACGCTTCATATCTCATAATGGAGTAGAAATAACTAAAGAATCCATTGTGCTCTAGATTAAGATAGTTCCTTATGGATGCCCACATTTTTCCATACCTAACCTAGCCTTTCCTCTTATTTCTTCGACATTTTTAGAAGGTGACTCTCTCCTCATCATTTATATTACTCTATTGTGTAACCTACACATACTCACGGGGATCTATCACAAAAAATTAATATTGTTTTTTTGAAATCACAGAAATGAGAAAAATGGGTTTTTTCTCATAGTTTTACCAATAGTTTTTTTCTACTATGGATTATTTATTATAAAAAATTTAGGAGGGAAATGGTTTTTTGCATTGTGGGTTTTTTTTTAATAATTTGGTCATAGTGTGCATGCATTATAATCTATCCACACTATATAACACACTAGATAAATTTTGTGAATAACATCAAAACAAAACATGTGCATGTTTTAAATAAATGCACTTGATTTAAAACAGTTGATAACAATTCTTTCAAATATAATATTTTTGTTTAACTCCAAAAAAATATCGTTCTCTAGAATAAATGTGTCATAGATGACACCACAAACCGCCTATCATGTAGGATAACAACAAAAATATGAGGTTTTACACACAAGGCTTGTATCTAATATTTGACCATGCTTGAGGGAATAAAGCAAGGTCCTTAAGCCTAAAATGAGCCTTCCATATCTCAAGGGCATTGATAATTGCCTCGAAAAGACAAATAGGGGATTTAGAGGGAATATTAGAACTTGAATAAGCAGGATGGACTAAGGAGAAGTCCAAGTTCCAACCTGATCCTAAATGTGCTCATGAACAACAATGAAGGTAAAACTTGAATTCACCAAGGGTAAATTCAGTATAATCAATTATGGCTTATTTTGTAAACATTATATGACAACTTAAGTTTGAACTTTGAACTTTGAAGTCTGGACCTACCTTTGAAGTTTGAACTGTTGAATGCATATTACAACTCTTTGGTAAATATGATGCTCTGTTTCATTTCACGGTTGATGTTATCTGAAGTGGGCTATCAGTTTCATTGGGAATTTTTTAACACCAATGATAAGATTTGTGGAATTCAGCATTGTTAAAGGAGGAAAATGAAGGAATTAGACCCTAAATAAATCTTTAGGGATTAAGAGAAATCCTTCGAGACATAAAAAACAAGATAGGATATATGTATGGAATATGATCGATATTATGTTGAGAAGAAAAATAATATAGAAATAATAGGTGAAATAAAACACACACACACACACACACACACACACACACACACACAAATTACAGTGAGAACAACAATACAATGAAACATAAAGTTTATCAATGAATGGAATATTGGAAACATTGCAGTATGTGAAAAATACAAACTAACTACAATGGTGGTAGCTTACCTTTGAGAAGGGATGTGTCAACTATGTTCATTCACAAAAAACCCATAAAAAGAGGTTGAAAATGAATCGTAAAATACAATATAAAATATTAATAGGAAAACACCATAATAAACAAAACCATAAACCTTGGGGATGAGGTGGAAAAAATGACGTTGATGTCAAGAAGCATAGTTGATATATCAACTTCCTAGGGCCACAACTTTTATTATGAACTTTAATTAGTTCATTTATTAGAATATTATAAATATTGTTCCAATACTTGTGTGTTTTAATGGCCTGAAAATCAAATCTTGGAAGGTCATGTCAATTTTCAAAAATTCTTGGGAGGTACCCCCAAAAAATTCAAAAGTTTATGACTTAAAAAACTTCTATAAAAATAGCAAGGTGTAGGGCCATATCTTAGTCAGTGATAGACCTGGGTGGATATTTATATCCATTTTGATTACTCACCCCCATTTAGGAAATAATTTTCTCCATATGTCAAGTTTCACCATTAGATGGGGAAACTTTTATTAAATCTGATTCTTGGTGAAAGACTTACCCTAGTGAAGAAGATACCTTACTTTGGTGACTTGATGGAGTTGTATGTTCTATTAGAAGGTGATCTTTTTCTTGGTTCCCATGATATAGTTAATTTATCCTACTCAATATATCTATTGTTGAGTTTTTAATCATATAAGTGATCTTCTACCTCCAAAGTGTCCAACAATGGTGGTACATATGCTTAAAGTAGCTCCACAATAAATATAATTAGGTGTAATCTAGACAAAAGTTGAATACTACTCAAAATCATTTTCACCCACATTCTTGGTGATGACATATGGATACTATCAAAGTGGTATGAGATTCCTATAGAATACCATGAATCACTCTTTTTGAAAGTGAAACCATACCTTATCACTAACGTGAAACTTACATGGAACCCAATTTCAATCCTCCCATAACTTGTACTTCACATTGATTTTCTGTAAAATATCATGAACTTGTTTCTCAATGTGTTGGATCCATTAAACAAATTATTCTTATCTATATGCCTCAAATTAAGCATGGGATGAATTGTTTTTGTATATGCAATAAGAATATTTATGCTATTCAAGGCCAATGGTTGGAACCCTAAGCATGAAAGATAGTATTATAGATATGTTAAATATAAGGAATGATTCCATATAATTTATTTTGATGTTTGGAGTTGAAAATAATAAGGATACAAATAATAATGATGTTGAATACATGAGAATAAAACTAGTTTTACAAGAGTTCCCAGTGGAGTATCTAGGCGAGAGAGTGTTATAAGAAAAATTCATCCATTGATGGAATATCCAACATATCTGGTGGTCAATACAGTTTCTTTGTTTCTAGTATCTCAACACAAAGTAGAGACAAATTGCACCTAGGATATTCTTGTTTATGAGTAAATGAAAGGGGAAGAAGAAGGAAAAGTAAGGTAATTGCATGCAAGTGATCTTTGAACCACCTAGAATGAGTTTTCCTCCCTTGGATCCTCAATGGGTTGAGAATACCAAAGAGAGGTAAATATGTGTAGGATAAGGGGATGGTTTTTATATCATCAATTACTACCACATATGCATTGATGAAATGTGTGGCCTTTCCCTTTCCCACTTGCAGATACTAATCCCACATTCCTCTAAATTCTTCAAGAAAAAATATTTTTGGAGATGTAGGAAATCTAGCAGTTATGGAAGGCATCTACATATGCATGTTGTCTCTTAGCAAGACATGTACACCTTAATTTTGTGAAAAAAATAAAATAATTTTGTGCTAGGTTATAGGGTTTTCAATTTCCTAACTCCCTTTTTCCTATATACAACCATTTGTAACCACTCCAACCACTTGGATAAAGGTATAAAATGAGACTTAGGATAGAGGAGAAAATCAAAATCATACTTGAAGAAAAATTATGTAGGAAATTTCCTGCATTATATGAAAGCCCTTGTTCTCCTATTGTTGATTCATTTCCCCTATTGTTTCTAGCCTTTTCCATGCTTCATATATCCAAACACGAAGTTATATTTGTCTTCATTGAGTCTCCATAATCATATGACTTGGAGGTGTTCAACTTATAGTCAGTCCTGGGTGGAAGGACCTGGAGTCCAGCCTCGGATCAATGTCGCAGTAGGGGTAGGTGATAATTACCTATATTCTATTGTCTAATAACAAAGATACATATTTCCCATGAAATTATTTTTTTTTTAATATATGAATATTATGTTTGTATATATTATCTCTTGGGACACTCATTGTTGCAATATCTTTGTTTTCAGTCATTTTGACAAAGGTTGGTTATTGTATAAGTGATTTCCTTTGTAGTTTTCTACTTAAGTGTTTTGCATGTTGTCAAAGAAATATTTTGTAAGGAGCATGATAGGTTTTCAAACATGGTATCTTCATCAGAAATAGGACACCTGATATGTCTCTTTTTCCTTGCTAGTAGTAGTTAGTTAATTGATCGAGTTAGTTACAAATCTATGATTTCATTTATGGGATTTGGTTTGTTTTCAAATGGTGAGTACTCTGTTGTGGATTTGATGCATATACATAGGGTATTTTCCCCATAACAATGAGATAACTCATTTTTAGCAAAAAAACACTAATGAGTGAACAACTAGCTTCTAGCACTCATATATTCTTGGAGAATTGATCTAAACTAGCTCTCGAGGTCAACTGAGGTATAAAGAAACCAATTAGATACATTGTCTATGTAAATATGGGTATGAAAGAAGAAAATCACTTGTAAAATCTACAATATTTTCAGTGTATGTGGCTCAAAATTATGGATATGAAACAAACATGATTAACAATAAGTTCCTCACACTCAGAAAGTATAAAAAATAGCCTAAAATAGCCTGAAAAGTGAATGGGGCAAGGTAGAATTGGATTGAGTGGAAGAATTGATTTTGAAAAATAAAATAATCCATTTAAAAAATACTAAAACCATCATAAAAAGTGTATTTTGGCTATATAAATACTCATAAAACTTGTAGTGATTTTGGATAGTTCCAAGGAAAAACAAGATCTTGAATTAAATTGTCAAGTGCTATAATTTTATGGAAACCATATGTTTTCTTTTGTATTACATTATCCACTTGTGTTAAATGACAATTTCTATTTCCAAAAATAACATCATTTCCTAACAATTCTGACTATTGATGGTGATCAATATTTTCCAACCCTGAGGTGGCTAGAGGGTGAAGTTTCGATCACTCCAAGTCTAGTTTGAAATAAGTATGACAACTAATTACTTCTACCTATGAAAAGTTTACATAAGTAATCCAAGTCGTAATTTACTAGGTGGATTGATGAAATGATTGGAAGATTACCATGTATGTTTTATGAAAAGTTATATATTTAAACAAGTAGGAAAGGAAACCACTCCATTATTAAAGTTCTCCTAATTAGGCTCACACCTCTAATATCATATCTCATGATTACCACTTAGTACAAAAACAGAAGTTGGAGAATATATCACATAGATAAAAGTAGAGAGTAACCCATGAAATTTGATTTTTCCACTATCAACAATAAAATGCAGCGAGGTCCCCTTCACTTAGATCTGTGAATGAAAAAGGCCCTCCCCCTCTTCTAGAGATGTCGGTTCTTTTGGTTTAATTGTTTCATTCACAACAATAACAATGGGGTCTATGCCAATGATATATATTCTCCCATTATTTTTTGAATCATATTTTGAATCGGGGTTCGACTCCTTCTCTTTGATATCGGCCACGAATGATTTTTTTGAGCAATATTCGTTGGTGTTTTTCTAGGGGATTTTATGGAATTGCACCACTTTCCAGTGTCCTTCATATTTTTGTTACCCTTCCTTTCTTGTGGCTTGGACTGGTTTTTTGAAGCCTAGTTGTTAGGAATGTATTTACCATACTTTGGTTTTTGTGGATTTGCATAACCAAACTCCCTCTTATTCTGGTGCTTAAAGTTTTTCTCAAGTTTAACAGCATCTCATCATACAGTGATGAGATGTCTAAAAAATCCATTTTAGTTTGGATGTATCTGTTTATAGCCCCACGACATTTCATAACCAAATGTCACTCAGATTATTTGATAACCCGATTTTTGTGCAATGGGTATCAAATATATTGGTAAAATATGACACTTCTTGGTCCCTCTCTTGTCACAATGTGGTCTATCTCATGTACTAGTTGTCATAGTTTCTAATAGGGTAATATTGTTCCTTGACCACATCCACAAAAATATCCCAATTGGGATCAATCCCATATATCACATACCCCTCTATGTAACTTTTTTCCCAGTAAGTTTCACACCAATGTTTGATAAGGGGGGAGTCTTAAGGAGTGCGAGGCTGATCCTTTCCCTATCAGAGAAATTCTGAACAGAGAAATAACCTTCTAGCAACTTTAACCATTTTTCTAGGGAATCCACATCTATCTGTCCTTCAGATAGGGGGATATTAAAATAACTTGTACCTTGAAAGGAGATGTTCTTATAAAGTGGCCACTTTATGAAGAAGTTCCTTCTCTTATCGGCAGGAGTTGAAGGATGTGGGAAAAATTATCCATCATTTTTTCCCTTTGTCGTGTGAGAGCTTGCTCAAGTAACAGATTAATAGAATATTCTCCTCCATCTCTTTTATTTTCGGCTTCCATGAAGGTTTTCTTGGGAGTGAAAGATTGATTGTACTCAAGAGATACAATCTCAAGACCCAAATATCTATACTCAGACCTTGTCAGGGAAATGCACTAAAAAATGATCAAGAGAAGCCTCCTTCGATACCACTGATCTGGATGATTTTTGGCATGAAATGAGAGAGGAGATATAATAAATAAATATATTGAGATATTGCAAATGATCCAATAATATAACATAGATATATCAGATGTATATAAAAACAGGAACATATATACAGTAATGAATAATTTCTATTAATGAGAGAGATGTAAAAAAGTGTAAAATTACATAGTGAAAGACTTACTAGAATGGTGGTAGTTTATATATGGTTGGCCCAAATAAAATCATAGACATCCAACTAGGAATCATCACATAATACCTCATCCTTGAAGGGATGGATTCGATATGACAATCGATATTGTTGGTTTATATGAAGATCTCATCCCTGGCGAAGCCACCTAATGTTGTATAGTTGCAAGTGTTGTGTTGTAGACAATCCCAACTTTTGACAAACTCTATTGAGATGACGTTCTTTTGGCTTTTGCTATCCACAATAAATATGAAACGGGGTCCCCTTCACCGACATCTGTGAATGAAAAATGTGCTCCCTCTCTTTAGGATATGTTGGTTCTTCTAGTTGAATTGTTGTAGTCACGACAATATTAGTGGGGTCGACGTCGATGATCTGTCTTCTTCCATTATTTTCTGAATCCAATTATGAGTCAAGGTTCAACTCCTTGTCCTTGATCTCGACCACCAATGATTATTTTGAGTGAAATTCATCATTGTTTTTCTTGGGGATTTTGTGGACATCACACCACTTTCTAGTGTCCTCCTTCATCTTTCTTTTACCATTCTTTTCTTGTTGATTGGAATGGTTTTATGAAGGATGGTTGTTAAGGATGTATTTAACATAATTTGGTTGTTTCATATTTGCAGACCCGAAATCCCACTTGTTCTGGTGCTTAAATTTATGCTCAATTTTAACAACATATCAATAAGCAATACTTAGTGATGAAATGTCCATAAAATCAATTTCAATTTGGATGTATCTATGTAGAGCCCCAAAATATTTCAAAACCAAATGTCTCTTGGAGTCTTTGATACCCATCCTTTTATGCAAGGAATGGAAGGTATTGATGAAGTATGGTACTTATTATCCCATCTCTTGCCGCAGTGTGGTCCATATCATCTATGAGTCATCATAATTTCCAAAAGGGTAATATTGTTCCTTTATCGCATCCACAAAAAAATCTCAAGTGGGCTCAACCCCATATATTCCATACTCCTAAGTGGAAATTTTCTCCCAGTAAGTGTCCCACCAATATGTTACACATGGGAGAGACTAAAGAAGTGCGAAGGTGATTTTTCCCTATCATAGAATTTGTGAATAGAGAAATAACCTTCTAGCAGATTTAACGATTTTTCTAGGGCATCCACATCTATCTGTCCTTCAAATACGGGAATATAGATATTAAATTTTTCTTTGAATGGTGAGGTTCCTCCAAAGTGACCTCTTGATGAATACATTCCTATTTTT
The DNA here is from genome assembly GCA_000966675.3 of Picea glauca. Classification (NCBI taxonomy): domain Eukaryota; kingdom Viridiplantae; phylum Streptophyta; class Pinopsida; order Pinales; family Pinaceae; genus Picea; species Picea glauca. The sequence continues at coordinate 671,062 of JZKD02S0814378.1, read as the reverse complement.
ATCGGTAGGAATTCATGGAGGTGGGAAAAATTCTCCTTCATTTCATCCCTTTGTCGCATGAGAGCTTACTCGAGCAATAGATTAATAAAATCTTTTGCTCCATCACTTTTATTTTCTTCCTATATGGAGGGTTCCTTGGGAGTGTGAGAGAAATTTTTCTTAAGAGATACAAGCTCAATACCCAACTTTCTATAGTCGGACCTCGTCGGGGACATGCACTAAAAAACGATCAAGAGAAGTCTTCTCTGATACATATTATTTTTGGCACAAAATGAGAGCAGAGATATAATAAAGAAATTTACCGAGATATTTCAAGATATCCAATAATATAACATAGAAATATTATATGTATATAACAAGAGGCATAGATATACAATAATACACAATTTCTATTAATGATTGAAATGTATAGAACTATAAAATTATAGAGTGAAAGACTCGCTAGAATGGTGGCATCTTATCTCTGAGAAGAGATGTGATGGTTACACTCATTTGCAAGAATATGATTGTTGCAATGAGGCTCCAAAGGCATTTTTTTAACATAAATAAAATCCAAAACCCTCACCTTGGAAGATGAAAATCCAACAATTTTGTGGACCCTAGTTTTGTGTATAAACTTCCCAAGGGCATAACTTTGGCATACGATCTCGTTTTGGGCTGAACACTAGCTCGTTGGAAAGGTATCAATGAGGAGATTCATTTTTGGAGCTTAATATAATACTTAGGCTATAACTGAGGTGATCGATTGTGAAAAGATGTCTTTTAGGCCCTCAAAATTGCCCCAAAAATTTAGGAACTAAAAAATTGGGAAAAATAGTAAGTTGCCAACATTTTGTTTTGAGCCAGTTGGAATAGCTGGGTGGCCACCAATATCAAACTAGATCAATCCTCCCTCCTTAGGAAGAAATGGTCTCCATTGCATTGAGTTCCCAAGGGAGATGGGAAATCATTTGTTTAATCTGAACCTTGGTGAATGCTTCCCTTGCTCAAGAAGTTGCACTACTTGGTTTGTAGGAGGTTGTCGAGAACATGATGAGATTATTGTTTTCAATAGGAATATTTGAGCTTTGATTCAATATTTTTGAACTTATTATGTTGGATAGAATGTGATTGGATTGAGGCTATAGTGGTTGCAATGTCCTTTGTTCATGTTTTGAATAGATTGTGAAGAAGTTGAATTTTGTAGTATGAGATACTACCTTACAACACTGTTTATGTGGGAAAGTAGTTGGAACTACCTCTGGTACCTTATAGAGATGACCCCCCAAATTAAAAATGACACTATGGAGCCGAGACTCATAAATAGCATGGAACTTCCACATATATGGCTAGCCCAAAAGAACATCAAAGACATCTAATAGGGAAACATGACATAATACCTCATCCTTGGAGGGTTGGATGTCGTTTGACAATTGACACTCCTAGCTAACACATATATCTCATCCCTAGCGAAGCCACCCGATATTTTATGGTTGTGGGTGTGGGGTTTTTGACAATATCATATGTTTGATGATCGCTGTTGATATGATCTTCTTTTAGATTCTTATATCAAGAATTAAATGCAACAAGGTCCCCTTCAGCTAGATATGTGAATGAAAAAAGCACTCCTCCACTTCAAGAATTCATGGTGCTTATGGTTGAATTATTTTGATCATGACAATAGCAGTGGGGTCTGTGTCGATGATCTATATTCTCCCATTATTTTCTGAATCATGGTTCAACTCCCTTTCGTTGATCTCGACCACCAAAATTTGTTTTGAGCAACATTCATCAATGTTGTACCAGGAGTGTTTATGGAAATCACACTACTTTCTTGTCTCCTTCTTCGTCTTTCCGTTAGACTTATTTTCTTGTGCCTTAGAATGGTTTTCAAAAGGATGGTTGTTAGGGACATATTTACCATACTTTGGTTGTTGCAGATTTGCAAAACTGAACTCTTGCTTGTTCTGGTTCTTAAATGTCTACTCGATTTTAACAACATATCGATAAGAAACTCCCAATGATGAGATTTCCAGAAAATCCAATTCAGTTTGGATGTATCTATGTAGATACCCACATTATTTCAGAACCAAATTTCACTTAGAATCTTTGATACCCAGCTCTTTTTATCAAGGTATGGAAGGTATTGGTGAACTCTCATGTACCGGTCGTCATAGTTTCCAAGTGGGTAATATCGTTCATTGATTGCATAAAAAATAACCCCATGTGGGCTTGATCCCATATATTCTAGACTCCTTTGTGGAAATTTTCTCCATGTATTTTTCCCACCAATGTTTGACATGGTGGAGATCCTTAAGGAGTGGGAAGGTGATATTTTCGATGTGGGATAAATTTGAACAGAGAAATAACCTTCTAGAAGATTTAACCATTTTTGTAGGGCATTTGCATCTATTTGTCCTTCAAATATGGGAATATAAAAATTAACTCGTAACTTGAAAGACGAGGTTACTCAAAGTGGTTGCTTGATGACGATGTGCATGTTGTTACTAGAAGGCATTGAAGGATCTAGGAAAAATTCTCCATCATTTCGTCCATCTGTCGTGTGAGAGCTTGCTCAAGAAATAGATTAATATAAATTTTTTCTTTGTCACTTTTATTTTCTTCCAACATGGAGGATTTATTGGGCATGCAAAATCAATTTTCCTCAAGAGATACAATCTCAAGAAACAACTTTCTATACTTGGAACTCATCAGGGACATGCACTGAAAAACAATCAAGAGAATCCTACTCTGATACCACTGGTAAATATTATTTTTTTCACAAAATGAGAGAGGAGATATAATAAAGAAATATAATGAGATATTGCAATAAATCTAGGAAAATAAAATAGCTATATCAAATGTAAATAACAATATTCACATATACATAGTAACACACAACTTCTATTAATGAGTGAAAGGTACAAAACTATAAAATTACAGAGTGAAAGACTCGCTAGAATGGTGGCATCTTATATATGAGAAGAGATGTGATGGCTACTCTCATCCACAAGAAGATTATTTTTATAATGAGGATCCTGAGGATTTTTTTTAACATAAATAAAATCCGAAACCCTGATCATGAATGATGAAAATCCAACAATTTTGTGGACCTTGTTTTTGGGTAGTTTGGTGTATCAACTTCCTAGGGGGTAACTTTGGCATACGATCTTCATTTGTGGTGCATGATAGCTCGTTGGATAGGTATTGATGAGGTGCTTCATTTTGAATTCTCAATTAGAGCCTTTGGATATATTTTGGGTGCATTATTTTGAAAAATCATTGTTCAAATCCCTAAAAATGGCCCTAAAAGTTTAGGAATCGAAAAACTTCTAAAAATAGTAAGTTGCCAATAAACTGTTTTGAGCCAGTTGGATTAGGTGGGTGGCCAATGATATCCACCTGGATAAGTACTCCATCCTTACAAAGAATTGGTCTCCATTTTGTTGAGTTCCCAATGGAGTGGGGAAATCGTTTGCTAAATATGAACCTTGTTCAGTTGCTTTCCTTGTTGGAGAAGTTGTGTGTAACATCCCGCTCTGGCGCGCATACCAAACTTATTCTTTGAGGACACTTGCTCGCAAGTGATCTGGATATATATGATGATAAAACTTTTCTTTCATTATGATGCTTTGAGTTATATGACAGGATGTTTTTACTACCTTGGTATAGACAGGTGCTGCTGACTCAGTTTCTTTGAGTGTGCACGGTGTCGGACCTGGAGGATGCAGAGGAATCTGTGGAACTCCCTTGGACTCCATATTGAGTCAGGGAGTGGGGTATTTGAGTTGTTTCGTTTATGATGATATTATTTCGTTTGATGATATACTATTGATTATATGATATGTTGTTTGACATGATCTGACATGATGGTTGATGATGCAGGCTGATGATAGCTTGCCAACCGGACTCACATATGGAGTAGA